>OZ001663.1:19316478-19916478 GCA_963924145.1 Pyrausta purpuralis
GGTGTCAGTTGCATAAATTGTTTTGAATTGAAATGCAATAGTTATGTATAACATTTTGACGGAAATAACAAAATGGTGCGTCTCGAAAATACAAATACTCGTGCTTAAATAACTCATATAACTTTCTTTTGGTTTTTAATTACTGAAAGCTGACAGACGCATAACTTTTTACTTTACGAAAATCACGTATCGTAGGTAAACATATGAAAATAATGTCATAACTGTAAACAGTAGTCATTACATTTTTTACTTATAAAAAAAAGTCGCGTTTGTTACACTATGTATAACTCAAGAATGGCTGAACCGATTTGGCTGAAAATTAATGGGGAGGTAACTTAGGACCAGGAGACCGCATGGGATACTTTTTATCACCACTCTTTACTGAATAACAGATGGACCGATTTTATTGATTTCACGTGTCTTAAACCATAAAACGTGTACGGAGCCGGGGCGGAACGAAGTTTGCTGGGATCGTTAGTTTCTCATATCATTCGGCGGTTTGATTGCGCACATTTTCGACTTTATGCTAGCGGCAGTTCTCTGAAAGGACGACTTGTGCAATTAAAATTTCAGTTATATTTTTAATTTAAAATATACCTTAAATTTTATATATCTGAAATTCAGAACCTATCTAGTTCCAATATTTGACTTCTCACGTCTAAGTTTACTTTCTAAAGTATACACTTTACATTTATGTGATACCTACAACCAATAAGACCACCAACAAACAAACCTCTTCGAAATTCTCACGCCTTATAAGTCCTCGTTTAAACAAAAGTATTTTAAGCGTTTATAAAACACGAGAACCTTCACCGATCTCAAATAAACAAAGTTATGAGTTACTAGCGGTCTCTCGCGACTTTGTCCGCGCGTTTTAAGTTTACTCCCTTTCCAACCGTTGCAGCGTGATGTTTATAGACTAAACCCTTCCTCGATATATGTATAAGCTGTCCAACACAAAAATATTTTCTCAAATCAGTCCAGCACTTTCTGAGATTAGCGTGTTCAAATAAACTAACAAACAGACTCTTCAGCTTTATAACGTTAGTATAGATGTGTAAAAAAAGTAAAATTTGTAGTCACGTTATAGACTCGTAGATATGTAAGAAACGTAAAATTTGTATTCACGTCTAATTACCTAGGTACTTCTAAGATTTCGAAAATAGGAACACTTGAGAACTGAAAAAAAAAACGAAAATGGAACCTGTGTCAAACACAAAATGCTCCATTATCTTTGTTTGCGCTATATTCGTTTTTTTTTTAATTCAGAAGCAACTTTAGCAGTCTCTAGTTTAATTTTTATGTTAAATTTTACAGTTTCTAGATGAGAGCTGCTTCAAAGAAATTTCAAAATTAATATTTCTTAATTCCCATTGATGAAAATTTCGTTTCTATTTGTTTTCGTTGTCGATCCAACGGAAGCTTTCCGTAAATTACAATCATAACGGAATAGGATTATTCGTATCTATTTCTAAAAATGTTGGCCAACTCTGACGTATCCTTTCAACTGATTTTCAACTCTAGAACTTATTAAATAGAGTTGATGCGTTATTTTTCTGAAATACGCGTCTACGGTCGGTGGCGATATTGGTTAAGTAAAATAAACTGTGGCGGTAACACATTTGTGTTTATTATTCTTGATATTTAATTTCGAACGTGTTTGTAATAACTGGCAGGAGTCGTGAACCTTTGAAGTGCTACTGAGAGGTTGGGAATTAATCTGTCTGTTTGTTTGACTTGCCGGTAAGTTATTGTGGTCGTTTAGTTAGAAAGCTTCGTGATTACGTATTTTTTGATAATTTTAATAACTCTACTTGTTTTGATCTTTTTTTTATACATTAACGTAATATCAACATAAGGACCTTTAGTTTAGAAATGTAGGTCCCAGATAGTACGGAAAATTATGCCTCAGAAACATAAGGTCCTATGCACAAAATAGGAACAAAACTTGGTTGTTAAAAAATGTTATTACTTGATCGAGTATTATATCCTATTATATATTTGTGTAATATTAGTATGTATGTTTATGTTAGTGCATTTTACTTCTTTTTTGTACCACTCCTCTCACTTAATAATCCGCCACTGATTAAACTCTCTGCATTACCAGGTGGTTGACTGGTAGAGAATGCCATTAGCATTAAGTCCGCCAATTGTGCATTTTACAGTGCAGTAAAGTTTTTCCAAGTCAATTTTAATAAAATATATTTATATATGACTTTCTTTATATGACTTTGAGATACACTGATCAATATATTTTTTACTTATTTGAATTTGAAAATTATCTAAACTGATAAATAGTTTATTACTTAATAACACTACATGTTCTTTATTACAATTTAGGTGTCCTTTATAAAAGACAGTAGTATACTCTAGGGTAGTATACCTAAACATAAAATGGAATAGCTTGATAAAAAAAAACTATATCCCAGGAGTAGCGGTAATTACAAAACAAGTGCTTCTTCTCAGGCCACTCAACAATGTTTACGCCATAAATATTATTGTGAGAACGTGGTTTTACAGAATTTGATACATCAAAATATAGTTGTATTCAGCAAGATTATTTTCCGTAAGTTTTAAAAAAAACGTTTATATTTTTTATAGTGTTTTGTCGCTATACAAATTAATAACATCAATTGCACTTGTAAAAAGAGTGGTATACGATGCGCCTAAATAGCGTAAGACACAGGGTTCGATTCCTTGCCTGACACATTTTCGAATGCAATCTATTTTATTTCAAAATTTAGTGGTGACCTCTACTATGTTGTGTGTTTAGAAATATTTAACTAATACATTAAAACCTATAAATACATTGCGACCATATAAGTGGCGTGTATCAGAGGTGCTCGTAGCGCAGTGGTAGCAGCGCTTTGGTAGTGAAACCGAAGTGAAACAACCTACAGCGCGGTCGTGTTTGGATGGGTGACCATTGCGACCAAGTGACGTGTATCACGAGCATCACCGTTCTTCGTAAGGCGCGTTAAGCCATTGGTCCCGGCTAATATCGGTTGATATTAGTCGTTAAGCCTAGTCAGAGGCCTTATGGGCGGCTTGATAACATCTGATAGCAGGGTTAGTTGCTTGCCTTGCAAACACCCCACCGCCAACCCGCACTAAGCCCGCGTGGTGGAGTATGGCTCGAACTACCTCATTGTTGAGGTAAGGCCTTTGCCCAGCTGTGGGATTTTAGAGGCTAACTTAACTTTACTTTAACATTAAAACCAAAAACACGGCACTGCTGCTTATATGCATAATTTATTTAACTACCTATTTAAACCCTTTACCACTGCTTTACATACACATCAAAAAAAGGTTGTGATCATTAGCATAAACTATAAATTTTTTTAATGTATATTATATCAACAAAACATAATTGTTTTCTTTTAATATTAATGCCCTTCTAAAATATTAAAATAACAAAAATATAATAAGTGATGATATCATTTACCGCAACAAAAATATTTTGATTTTTCAAAGTGATCACAACCTTTTTTTTTATGTCTGTACTATATACTACGTCTCTTTTACGTAAGCTTTCTGACTCTTTCTCAACTGTGTCAAAAGCTCAAAACAGAACCGTATGGGCGATCAAGACGTTCGGCATTTTGGTGGCGAATTAGGAAATCCGTTTATTTTCATTTTTTGAACACACAAACAATCTTTCAGCGAAATATGTGGCGTTAAAGTGATCCAAATGTAGACAGATGTGTGTATGATCTAGTTAAAGTTTTCAAAGGAATAAATAAATTAAATTTGGAGGTATTAAAAGATTAGTTCTGTTGATGGTTTTGTTTTACACAATGTCCTGTTTTTTTATTGTAAATGGGTAGGCATTGCTTTAGATTTATTTTTTCCTTTTGCACATCGGGAACATTATTAATCTTTACTAATATTATAAAGCTGCGCGCGTTTGTTTGCTGATATCAGGAACTCTTGGACCCATTTGAGAAATTTGTTTTGTGTTGGATAGCTTATTTATCGAGGAAGGATTTAGGCTGTGAAGCATCACACTGCGACTTGGGAGAAAACTCAAAATGCGCGGAGAAAGTCGCGGGGGACCACTAAAAAGAAAATGCTACTTTCATAGAAACACATCCATTGTGGTCAAAAATCATTCAGAAATCAGAAACATTTATTTGCTTATAACATGGTATTACATTGATGTCACAAATTTTGAGGTACCGAGCTGCTCATGTTTGACAATTTTGTCATGCAAATCAAAAATTGGTACAATAAATTCTAGAGAATCAAAAATGTAACTTAAGGTAGGTACATTGTTTTGAGATACATCTCAACTTCCACATGTTACTCTTCCAGAGAAGCACAAATCAACTCTTTATTTCTCTCATAAATAAAGCTTCTCCCCAAACATCCGAAAACTCCGGCCATACAAATCACCGATCGGTCTTCACAAGGATAAATTAGTCCAATTAGTTGGGGGCTGTGCGTATGCGCACGATTTGTTACAACTAAGTTTCGCAGGGCTGGCTAGTGCCATTTAAAGAAACAATAATCGTCAATGTATTTGACATTTCTTCCAGTTAGGAAATAAATTACGCATAATATTTGCGTAGATTTTCATATTTGAAATACGTTTGCACTTTGAAACAACAGGGTTATTCCCAGTAGCCCCCACCGGCATCGCCCCCACTGAAGGCAACTGTGAATTTGTAAGAAGATTTGTCCCAGTGGCCACCAGTTCCATATATAGCTTTTAATCATATTCGAAACTGAAGACATTAAAAGATCATGAATCTAGGGAAGATTCATGATCTTTAAAGCATTTTTAAACATATCTGTTGCCTGCGAGGATCAAAATACTTACCATACACCACGATTTGAAGGGCGGCACGGGTGACAACTGCGATATATTTTTTTACAAATTCCCAGTTGCCCCCAGTGGGGGCGATGCCAGTGAGGGCTACTGGGAATAACCGAAACAACACTGCTTATTATATTAAACTCAGCACTTCGAAAGTCAAGAAAAATATAGAGCCAACATATAGATTTATTGTGATTTTTAGTTGTAAAGTTTTAAAATCTTAGCTCGTAGTAAGTAGTTCTTACGTACTCTAGAGTAAAACGAACCTGGAAACTTGTCACAAACTTACCAGAGACCTATTCAAAATAATATTAAGTTCAATTGCACTTTGGTTTTCATCAACTTCAAAAAAGGTCAGAATTAGATACAATTTAAGTATGTTGATCAAGTAAGGCTTCATAAAACGTGTGAAAAGTTTCCTAAATGTATTTATGTTTGTAAATTCGTATGTTTGTCTCAAGTTTTCTCAGAAGAAGTCAGAGCACGACATTTTTTTTTTAAATAAGGTATGGTTCAACTGAGGGTACAGTGTAACTGTGTAAGTTTCATCAAAATCGGTCCAGTAGTTTTTGAGATAGTAATGACTTAAAATCATGAAATATAAAAATATTTTAAAACTAAACCGCCTTCAAAAAACTGACTACAAAACTTAAATAACGCATTCGTCTTCTATTTAGGAGAAACATATTCTTTAAGAGTCTGTGCGTGCATGAATAAAAAAAGTCTAATGCGTTATTTCAACAACGAATTTGACAAGCAGGTAATACAAGGGGTTCCCTTGACTATAGCTTATCTAAACCAAGCGTAACACCGTCTTCATCATTTTCGTCTTTCAAAAAAAACATATGTTTATATAAATATAAACTTGGGAATCAATCCACTGGCAGCCCTGCTCAAATCAGGCGTATTGTTTTATTTGGTAAGACAATGCCGTGTCTTGCGCAGTGTGATTTACTTCTAGAGGGCGCCACTTCCCGTTTTACTCATAATTTCACACATTTGTAGCACGGCTCGGGTGTGTGGAAGGGGTTTAGCTTTAATTTAGCTTAAATTTGTGCTATGGAAAATTGCACAGCGCCTCTAGTGGTTATTGACAGAACTAAAATTTACCATACAGAAAGTGACGTCATCGCTAGCGAGTAAAACCGTAGTCGCTAGCGAGTTAACTCATGGTAACGGTACTGAAATTTAGTATGATGAGAAAACAACGTATTAGTGTATTTCATATACCTACAAAGTTTTAGTATTAAGGTAGTTACATCAGATTCTTCTAACATGCTCCAACTGTTCTTTTACATTTTCAAAAGTTGATTCTTATTTCAAGTGCAAGTGTCAAGTGTATAATAACTCATATTATTTGGTCTACAATCATGTACACACTTATTATGTGTATAATTGTATAAGTATATTATTTGTTAATATTTTTTTTGTCGGTATACTTTATTAATATTTTTTTTATAATTGTATTATAAATATATATATTTATATTTCAATTAATTAGTTCTTGATTTTCTGTACACAAAATACACCTATAAAATTCTTAATTTCCTTCCCCATGGATTGTCTGGAAGAGATAGGTCGCTTATAGCAACAAGACCGCCTTAACTGTACACTTTTTTTAAACAAATTTGTGATTAATTTATGAGGATTGATGTGCAATAAAAGTTATCGTAGTTAACCATTCGTAAAAAATACTACTTTTAATATGAATAAACTTATTCTCATAAGCAATCCTTTTCTCTACTAGCTTAGCACATAGCAATTAAGAGTTCCGAAAGAAATATTTTTTGTTGCAAGCGTATTGGAGGATTTATACTTTTGACATTTATAGGGATTCCACAAAATAAATATCCTCATCAATACCGTTCTTATGTAATATTTGTATGTTTGTTTGTGCTAGATAGGAATTTTCATGATCAAAGTCAAGATTTCGTCGTCACTACATAGTATAAAACAAAGTCGCTTCCTGTATGTATGATTGCTTAATTTTTTCAAACTACGCAACGGATTTTGATGCATTTTTCAAAGATACATTGATTCAAGAGGCAGGTTAAATGTATAAAATAATATATTTAGTATCAATATTGATCCCGCGTGAAGCCGGGGTAGGTCGCTAGTAACATATAAAATATATGATGATAGTAAAATAATAAATACATAGTACCGTTTTAACATCTCCTTGTATAACAATTACGAAGCTGAAAACTAGCTTAAATGTTAAATCCATTAGTATATATTTCTTTATAATATTTTTTATTTATAATTATCATTCATGTATAGGGTATACTGATTATTTAACAACGAAAGTCGCGGTGCAAGTGAGTCCCGAAATAAATAACTCTGCCACCGAACACTCACCCACATATTTCTTTTTGGTAATGGAGGATGCGGTATAATGTTTGATTTAATTTATTTTAAAATTAATTGCGCTGAAAGCTTAAAGTGTTTATTTTGACGGAGTGTACTTAAGAGTGTTATGATTATGATAAGAAGGGCTAGTAGGTCGTTAATGACTTTTACAAGTATCTGTTGAATGACTTACAATCAGTGTCTTCACAACAATCAGTGATTAGTGGAGTTTATTATTATGGTGATTTAATATGGCGTTTATCTGGAGCAAAAGAAAGATACACTTATTTTCGAAAAGGAGACCTCCTTACAGAAATATTAACTAAAGTCGTCGTGTTATAAACTGAGTCCTGTCAGTGACATGTCTATCTCACTTGCACCCATCGATGAATCAGCGCGCTATATATTTCTATCTCTAGTGACATTACGGCCTCACGACTCGGTTGTTAACGAATGACGGCGTCTGACTTTATAGTATCATTTCGTTTTAAATGCGTAAATATTGGAACTAGCTAGCTTGTTTTCTATTCCAGGCATTACACATCCTTTTGAACCCTATTAACATGTCATTGTAATATATTTTAATTATAAAGCGTACCTTCATAATTCATCTAAGGGAAGAGCTATTTCACCTAACACAGGTTAATACTTTATATGCCGAAAGGGTGACTCCATTGTCAAAGATTGTGTAAAGTGCAAATTGAAAAAAAAAGTATTATATTGTATTATTTATATTGATACGAATTGCAAATTGTAAATATTGGTCTGTAAAATGTAAAAAGTTATTATAACGTGATATCTTTAAAGCCCAAAAAAGCGAGCGAAATAAGCTGAGCGTTGCGAGCGGTCCGCCCGAGCGGCAACTAACCAGGCTAAACGCACAAATCACAATTAGCGCTCGCGACGGACCGTGCGCCTGCGCATCGCTGATACTTGAGCGGTTTGCCATTAGGAAGAGGCGACGTTTGAGTTATTTGAGTATGGGCTTCACCCAAATATGCCAGAAATACAAAGTTATAGATCACTACACGATTAAGGTTAGTTCGAATTTGAATGTAAGATAAATTAGGATAGGTCGACTTGCTGTAGAATTTTGTAGAGTTTCTTTACGGGATTTTGGTCTGGTAAACAAAGTTTCCAAAAATGGAACGTTTTACAGATAACGCACTTAACACTTAAAAGGAATTCTATAATATCAAAGCATTAAAGCTTAAACGTTATGAATATAATAATATTTATTTTCGATAAAACATGGTTGGTACATATTAAGTTCTTACAATTTTAGGTATGAACATGCATTTCTTTAGAATGTTTTAACAACTACAGTGTCATCTTTTATATTCTTAAAAATAAAAATAAAAAAAAACACCTGCCCGTGCACAATTTTTGGTTTCATATTGCATCTTATTAACATGCATGTTTCATCGAACTATCGATATGCAAATATTTTGTCATCGTGCAGTTATTAATATTAATAAGTACAATTGATACTTTAATGCATTTCAAGATTTACGATTCCACAAATTAACAATGTCAATAAAGTCAAGTTACGAAATCTCAATACCTACTTTATTATTTTTTTCAATAAATTATAATACATCAAGATTTCAAAAGAAGTTGATTTAAGTTTTGACAAGTCAGTTTATTTAATGTTATAATAAAAATACACATTTAAGATCATAAATTCATGAGTGCAATGTCTAAAGTAATATTATCTATACCCACTTAATATTATAAAGTTGGAGAGTTTGTTTGTTTGAACGCACTAATATCAGAAACTACTGGACCGATTTCCAAAATTCTTTTTCCGTTAGATAGCCCATTTATCAAAGAAGGCTTTAAGCTATATAACATCAAGATACGCCGCAATGAAAAATCTTGTGAAAACGAGGGAAAAATATTCCTTTTCAGAACATTCGCTTCGTATGAAAGTGTATCGAAATTTACACCGTGAAGTTTTTTTTAGGTGATAGGTACGCATTTGCACCAGTAACAGTGACTACTTTACAAAATAAGTAGCTATTCAAGGACAGTTTTCAGATTGAAATTAACAGTAATTAATATAATTGGCCTGCTAACGTGGACACCAGTAGGATCCCAATTCACACATATGATCCATGCAATTTAATAAACAGGCAAAACTATTCATCAGACTAGAACAGTGATATATTTGCAAGCTAATACAAAGTAAGTGATTACTGATGAGGCAGCCAAGAGGCGTTCCCAGGGCGTCGGAACACATATTGGCAAACCTCAATCACCACCCATAACACAGAGCAAACGTCGGCGGGAGACGAGCCAAGGGTTCAATGTCGGTGATGCAATCGAAACTACTTTGATAACGAATGAACTGAATTCACGTACTGACTGAATTTCATCATTTATCAGACAGTTATTTATGATCAAAATCCTGATTATAGAGAGAATAGGTCGAAATCAGTACCGTTACCACGAGTTTACGACGGTTTTACTTCCTAGCGACCACGTAAAAAAGTGTATGGAAGTTCTGCTAGCGACCCCTAGAGGCGCTGTGCATTTTCCATATGCTTTTTTTTACGTCGTAACTAGTGAGTTTATCCACCTAAAACTCATGGTAATGGTACAGAAGAGTTTTTTCTCAAAGAGGCGTAAGCTGAACCGACCGCGCCGAAAGTTATCCGCATAGAATCGTCCTAATCTGGAAGAACCCTAGAAATCCCAGATAAATTCGGATGACGTCATCAGATTCGGTGCGTCGACTCGGACGATTCGGACGATATCGCCGGATAAAACCTTCATACTAACTCCCACCTTAAATGTCGCTCATAGCGCTATCTCATGATTTCTTCGACGCGTTTGATTCGTCCGATTCGGTCGATTTGGCCGAATTGGTTGAATCGCCGGATAAAATCTTCATACTCCCTCCCACTTTCAGATGTCAGTCATAGCGTTATCTCATGATTTCTTTGACGCGGTCGATTCGTCCGTTTTTGACGATTCGGCAGAATCGGATATGTTTGCGAGGCATCCTTGACTTCGATTCGCTCGGATAAGTGTGCGTTCACCTTTATAGTGCCACCAATTAATATAAAGAATGACAAAATGGCGCTACGATCGAAAAGGGTTGCCGTTTTTTACAAAAATAAACACTTCTGGCTTTTTTTATACTAGCCGTAACTACATGACGATAAATTAAAAACATGTGTTTATTGAACATAATAAAAAAAACAAAGGTGAAAAAACGCCAAATGGCTACTCTACCCGTTTTCACCTTAGGGGTAAAGAAGACATTGCACTTAAAGAAATTTAAATGATGGCCACCCGAATATCAGCCACAATGAACCCGAATATCAGGCAACTGGGATCAACGCCGGGATGATGATGATTGTTGTTACCGTTATTATTTTCTAGTAATTCATAATTAAATAAAGTTCAAAATTAGAATTGCTTCTGAGAAATTTTGAATATCGATAATGGATTGACATGTACCTAAAGCAATGACGTTTCCAAAATGCCACCTGTAGTTCAATTTTTGGCCATTCTTCAGATAAGTTAGTGGCACTATACAACTTGTTTCACTTTGTCCTAATAAGATATGGTTTATTTGTCCAATATTTCACACGACATGACGTTCCATATTTGAATAATTCGTTGGTTACTTGGTTAGAGCTTGTTTGTCGATGGTGAAACATGCCCCTAGTCTATCTACTATCCTCCCACGCTTATTTTAACATATCCTATTTCATGATAGATGCTCAAGTATTTGTTCCTAATACCTAACTACTTTTTAGCATCAATCCAAAACTCCTGCATTTTTAGGTACATCTGTGGCAGGTTTATCGAGTTGAAAATTGTGTTTTGTCTGATCTAGCTACCACTATTTGTGACAATTGGCCTTATGTAACTTATACTTATTTATTTATTAAAACTTTATTGCACTGTAAGTTGTACAACTGGCGGACTTAATGCTTTGAGGCATTCTCTACCGGTCAACCGATTGGGAATGCAGAGAGTCTAATCAGAGTTATTAAGAATAGAATAGAATTGTTTATTTGCGTTAAACATGGTAAATTTGTGATTACAATATTTGATTTTAGACTTCATGCTTTGGCAAAGGCGGCATGCAAACTTGGAATACTTGTTAAACTATTAAATAAATTAAATTACATAAAACTAAAACCATCATAAAAGTAACAGTTATCATAACAATTGGCTCTTTTTTGGTTACATAAATTAATTATATAATTTTCCTAATAATTAAAACAAAGCACATAATATTATTTATTTTTATACCCTCACTAGTAGACACGTAGTCAATATTTTAATTATAACGTCAACATTTGTTTTCAGGAATTCATTAATGGATTAAACACATTTTAAGTGCCACGCAGCAGATACCTTTTGATAGCCGAACCGAAAGCTATTTTGTTCTCCTATTGATTTTCCGTTCAATCAAAGCTAAAATTAGATACACAATGAAAGTGGATACGAGAGTCTCAAAGACATGACAATAAATTTCAAATGGACGACACGAGGCTTGCCAGGACCGCCGTTCTACACCACTTAACCGCGAAACATCAATTTAATTGCCGATTACGGCATACATGGCATTTTTGGCGTATTATTTTAGTTAGGTGATAGGTACAAATCACAGAACAGCAAAAAGAGCAGGGCTATCACAATCTGATCACAGTAAAATCGCCTATGATACGTATGTCGCTTAGAAAAGGGTTGGAGTGAGTAGCCACGATGCGATACTCTCACTGTCATAACTAAATGATGAAACAAGAATATCTGTCACTTCATGATTTTCTAATTATAATTGGGAAGCACCTGTTCTTATATCAACATCATTATTAGCCAAAGGACGTCCACTGCTGAACATATGTCTCACCTACAGTTTTCCACAGCGACTGACTATAAGCGGGCTGCATCCAGTTTGATACTGCGATCTTAACAAGGTCATTTGCCATCTTGTCGGTGGACGTCCTACGCCGCGTCTTTGGTCGAAGGGTCTCCAATCTAGAGTGTTTCTGTCTCAACGGCCATCAGTTCTTTGCGCTATGTTTCCATGGCCATTGCCACTTGAGCTTATCTACATATCTCCTTATTTCTGCATAGCGCTCACCATCGCTCGCTGTATGATTTTGAGCTTCCTTTTATCCGTCTATCATCTTTAATTATCTACTAGTCCCCCGCGACTTCGTCTGCGCGTTTTTCGATTTTTTCTCGCCTTTTAAACCTTCCCTAGATATCCACGATCATTTCAAGACTAAGATAAGATAAATCCGTTCAGCCGATCTCGAGTTTTAGTGAGACTAACGAACAGCAATTCATTTTTATATATATAGATTCATTGTATTATATGTAGGTGAATTTGAGTTATTTCGCGGTAAACTACTCCATTAGACTTACAAACTTCTCCGAGGGAGGTGTACTTAAGCTTCGTAAGCAATGTAACAAGGATTTAAAAAGCGTCTACGAAATACATGTTGCGTTACGATAAAGCTATTTATTAACCTGAAACAGTGGTCTGTCTTAACATACAGACAGACTGACGAAAGTAAGAACCTGAAAATTAAGTAAACGCAAAGATACTTGTTTAAAAGCAGTAATAAATTTTATTAACCACCACGTTACTTCATTACGCAACAAAATAAGCTTCACAAAACTGACTATCACAAAAATATATCCCATCCAGCTCAGGTGGTAGCCAATTATAATGGCATTTGTTCTAAATTTAGCCGTAACTCGTAACAAAACGGGTGTCGCTTCCTCAGCCATAAATCCGCATTGATTGAGCGCTATAAATTTAGAGGTGCGCGGGCGCCCGCTCCGGTTGCAACCGAAAGTAGGGGTGTCATTTTTTTGAAAATTCTGGAGAAATTATTGAAAACTGGCACTGTTAATAAAAAACTAAATGTACCTAGTTTATAAGTCGCGAGAAAATAGTTGAAAGGCCCTTTGAGAGGAATTAATCAACTTTGAAATTAGTGCATTGCTAGACAATTTGACTAGTTATATTCACAGAGAGTAATGTAGAGCTTGTTATAACCTCGTGGACGACCTCCGTGGTGTAGTGGCTTAGCACGCTGGTTTCAAGGCGTCGCCGCTCCGAGGTCCCGTGTTCGATTCCCGGTTGGCATAATATAGAAATTATAATTTCCTATATTGTCTTGGGTTTGGGTGTTGTGGTACCACTGTTGTGTCTGATTTCCATAACACAAGTGTAATAAGCTTCTTACTTTGGAATCAGAGCAATGTATGTGATTGGTGTCCAATATTTATTTATTTATAAGTTCTTACAATAATAATAACAGTAGCACATTAAATATAATCCTGTTGCCATTTACTCACGTGTCGATCGGAAAATTCCGTCCGCTGGACCTTAATGGCCGCAAACTTGATTTTGTTTAATCAAACTAACAAATAGTGAAAGATATCTTACCTACCAACCCTGATCGCACGTGTGATGCGCACACGCTGCGTTTGATTTACGCGCAAGTTACAAATTGCCCGCGCCGCAAACAAAGCCGTATCGCATCTTAATATAAATTATCGGTTATTAATCACGTTACTTATTTTGATAGATCTCATAAGACAACTCACTTCGTATATGTTTATTTGTTGCAATGCTTCTTTTTGTTTTTAATTTACTCGATTTCAGCCTTATCCTTGTTACCACCATTGGCTATTCTTAATTTATTCTTACTGATGAAGAAATAGAAATTACATTACCTTCAATCAAATTCGACCTTTAAAATGATTGAAATTTACAAGTCTCTGAATTTCTCGATAATTTGTGTGAATAAATACTTATTTTCCTAACAGTATCTTCCTCTTCATCATGTTCCTAACATAAGGTATGTGGATCCCTTCAGCGTAGATTCAGATATTTACATACCGTGTTTTGTCTCTTATACATATTCATTTGGTAGAATCTTACCCAGCTTATGCTTCCCAATATTTTATTTTGTCGCTCAAATCCTTTAATCAACAACCCCTGTAAATATTTACTCCAAACCAATTAAGTATGATTCATCCACTCGGACAGTTTACAAATAGAAGGTACCTCGTCTTTGATCACATGTCAGCATACCTAGCGGGCCTTGTTAACGAGCTATCGACACTTGAAGGGTATTTGTAAAGTATTCTACTCTTTTAGTTGGCGGACCAAAGATAGACCCTTGTGGGACACCTGTGTTTTTGATCTAAATTATCTGTAGGTATTAATTTTCAACACTGCTTATCCCTCTCTAAAGTAGAGGATTCCAGAGGGCATACTCGTAGATTACGTAAGTTTAACTTTTAAATGAAAATTGAAGGCTTATGTTTTAATAGCGCATTTTCTACTTCTATAAAAGCTCCTTAAAACATTTATTCGTGATTGTTTCGAGCGCTTTTACGTCATTAAAACTATTAAGCTACCAAAACTTTTTATGGAGTTGCAGTTTGTGTAATTTTTTTGACTTTCGTTTTATGGATACCGTAGCCCTGGTTACTCAAACAACGACGCGATACACCAAGATTTATAAGCTAAAACTAGCAAATCTATCCGCTTCAGTAACAATGAAACCGATTCGCGATCCAAGAATAGTTTCGCCACAACATCGGTCAATCAGCGGTCACAACACAGCCAGCTCTGACAGCGACGTTGGTCTTCCTCGAACGTCTGCTATGCTGGAGTTCTGCATCATGTTTGGTTACGTTAAGTCAGACGCTTCCTCGTTCCAGATTAAGGAATATTTCTACGGATTAACGTCAGCAATTCCGAGATACAAGAAAACCTATTTTATTTAATTTAATAAGAACAGACAGACAAGAAGAATAGAGTACAATCAGTACAAAACAAAATGATACGGTTTTTCAAGGTCTAGACCGTAATCCAAAACTAGTGTTCCTATACTCTGTTTTTTAATTAGATAGACCAAAATGGCATTTGGTGGGATGCCACTTTTTCGTTATATAAAAATAGTGATGTGCCTCAATATTCGACAAATTCAATTTTGATTCAATTGTTGCTTTTAAATGATTATAGAATAATTATACAGTTCGAATTTGTATTGTGCAGAAAATTATTTGCATAAAATAAAGTAGTTATGTATTCCAAAAAAATACCAAACAAGTTTTGTTTTAAGATCATGTAACCTGCAAAATAATATCATAACTTTTAATAGTGTATTTATTTTACTTTTGATAGTGTGTTTATAGAAAATAGTAAATAGTCAAAATAGGTTGAAGTCATACAAAATATCGGTATTGCATGTGAAGGGACTTAATTTTTTACCTATTAGAAAAAAATATTTATGTATTACGTTTCTTTGTAATTGTGTTCAACGTTTTACATGTATCATTAATCAAAATAAGTAGAATCACGAAATTGAAAAATCGTATCACAAATTCAATTAATCGTTCACAATTGCATTGTTACAACACTATTGCACTACGCTTGCAACATTAAAAAATAAAAAGTGCCATTGATGCTGTCATTTTGGTATATCTAATTAAAAATCAGAGTATAGCATGTTTGAAATATCAGAAAAACATTAGATTCGAGTTAGGTGAAACAAAAATAAATGCAATAAAAACGGTGCATGACAAAACCATTACAGAATTTGTTAACCAGTGTGTACAGTGCAATTTTATTTTGTTGTGAAAACATTTTCATGCATCTAATAAACTAAACAATAAAATAAATGGCAAAAAAATGCTATAAAATTGAGAAGAGGATTCTGTACTAAGTTTCAAAGAGGGTTTTGAGGCTCCTCTTGAAAACATTTGGACTGGCAGTAAAAATATCAATTTGAATAAGAAATTCAAATATCTAGGTAGCTGTTTATTTTTTCAATGTTTTTAAAATTTCGGACGGCAAACAGGGCAAAGGATTTCGATTGTGTTAGTTAGCGAAGATTAGCGGCTAAAATGACTAAGAGTCGATTTTCCCAACGTCAGAGAGGACTTATCCGACCGAATATGTATAAAACGACCTCGTTTTAAATGAGATTTACATAAAAGATTGCTGACAAATAGGTGACGTTTTCGAATTAGGCGTTTTGTATTGTATTGAACGAACATTTCTGATCTGACGTTGGTAAAAACGACGAATCGATTTAAGAATTCGAACGATTCGAAATTAGATTTTAGAATTACAATTTGAAAACGGCACCAATTTGTCAGCAATCATTTGAGTAAATGTCATATTAAAATCGGTTGTTTTGCACTTATTCGGTCGGGTAAGTCCTATCTAAGTCTGGTAACATCGACTTACATATACGGGACTTAAAAGTGTTTGGTGGTAAAAACGGCTCTAATAGTACATTATGATACAAGTGTGCTAAGTTGACCATTATATACAAGGCGATATTGTGTGCGCACGAGCGAAAGCGAGTGCGCCATAAGAAAGCCGCGTATATAATGGTCACAGGCACACGTGTTTCATACGACGTTTTTCAACACACTTGCGAGGAAAAAACAAGACTCTTCATTTACTAAGTTTTTAATTATTAAAACAGTAAAAATACATTTCACTCGATTTTGATGGCAAAAACTTTCTCACGTGTTTTTCGCCTTGTTACGTATGTCCGGCGGAGTTAATAATAGGTTTTCTTCATTTTCTTCACTTGAAGTAGACATTTTCATTAATATTAAACTTCATAATTAATCCAAACTTCGTCACAGCTGACAATTATTATTTATGAAAAATGGCGCGTTGTTTTTTTTTCTTGCCGCGATACCGATGCGCGCTCAAGGCTTAGGCGCGAACTAGATCGGCCAAAAGCCAAGATTTAAAATGTAGTAATTCGTGTTTAAAACACAAATCACAGAAAATGTTAAATGAATTTGAGCTATTTTTTAGTAATAAATCTGGATTTACCATTTATTGAAATAAAAAAGTAGATAATGTTATTTTTCGCATAAATACTGTTTGTTGCTAAAATAAAAGTATTGTATAACCCGACCAAATGATATCGCTTCTTCTTCTTACTTACGACTTGGTACTAGGGTACAAATATAAATTGGTCGGGTTAATAAACTAAAAGCACTAGTGCAATAATATAATGAAAAAGCACGCGTGTTTAATATCTATGATTATGAGCCAAAAATCGGTGGAATAATAACGTCGTTTTGAGCAAGTGTGTTGAAAAATATAAAATCATGAATCACTGAACGTCGTGACGTCCATGGTAAAGTACTGAGACGGTGCCTTGGCGAGAATCAGTACCTTTTTCAGACAATTTACCAATCTTCATAACCCATAGAACAATGGTTACTATTCTTTTATCTTCGCTTAAGATGTAAATCAGAAATTTGTTGATAAACCACCTGATGTCTGTGCACCCTAGTACTTTTTCCAGTGTAAGACATTTTCCATAGCTGGCATAAGGATATGAAAAGAAACTTAACCCTTAAATTCAGTTTTTAATATTTTATTAATTCAAATTATAAATGTGTAACTTTCATTAGATTACACGCTTCAAACTCGTCAACATAATCGTTGCAATAAATAATGGTGAAAACTGTATTGCTTAAGAACAATGCATTACTATTAAGCTAAATGTGTTATTTATAGCTGTTTGTTTTCCAAATAAAGATAAATAAATACATAAACATTAGGGCCGTTGTTGAATCGTCGTCCTAATAACATCTGGTATCAAAAATATCGTTTGATTTACCGGCGACCATTATCACCAGAAATAACTTTAGCTGACAATTATGCCTAAATCAACAGCATGCGAAAAAATTTATCACTTCCTATAACATGCAACGCGTTTATAATGTGATGAAACGATGAGAAACACGTTTAATATTATTTTTTGATGAATGCATGCGAATTAAACAAAACTTCTGTTCGTTGCTTTTTCTATGAAATATTGTCACAAAAGAATTTGGAATATGACGTGCTCTTTTGTGGACAGGGAAAGTCTATAGACGTCATAACAATAAAAATTCAATAGTGTCTGGAGAAGTATACGAGTAAGTGAAAGTGTGAAATATATTAATATTTTGTTCTTCTGCTGCAGGTTTTGTTTTATATTACTGAATGTTTTGCATTTTAATTAGTCCGATTTAGATATTCTGTTTATTTTTGTTATTGCTCTTCAGAACTCACCAATAAACGGGGCCTCTATTTTTGAATCACTCGCGTCAAGATGGCAAATGAAAAGCATTCATTAAAGTCGAATTTTCTTATGAAAATCAGTTGAAATCCATATGGGAGGGATTGGCAAAAATACATCTAAATTTTGTAAGTACTTACGTCAATAACTCGCGTGATTATCGTAGATTTTAATTCGTTTTCTAACAATTATCACACGCCATATTCAAGCGAGTGATTTAAAAATAGAGGCCCTGAACGGACCTCATGGTCCTTTGTGTCTGATTTCCATTACACAAGTGCATTGCATGCTTACTTTGGAATCAGAGCATGTATGTGATAGTTATCTAATATTTATTTTTATTTATTAAACTAAATTCAGATTGAAGAAGTCGCCGTTGCAGGACGATTAGTCTGCTGGTCAAATGAAAGTTTTTGCATATCTTCGAATCCATTTGTCTGTCTTCATCCTTTTTGGTTCTCTGATTAATTTACCTATTATTATTAAATAATATTATTTTTAAAAAGCTTTATCCCATACGTGGGACACTGAAGATGCTTATCTCAACTAATTTGGGCCACAAACTCTAAAGTTTTCTCAACTTCAAAACCGTATCCAACAAAAATAAACAATTTCAAAATAAAGCGGCGATCATTGTCGCCTCTACGCGTTTAGTTTTCATCGCTTAGCTTATTTATAATCCGGCTGACATCGCCCGATGAGAATTATTGCAACCATTCCGGTCGTGAGTTCCCGCCATTATGGCAATTAGTTGAGTGAGATGTCCGCTTGTGGACGCACGTTTATGACTTCTGAAAAAAAAGTGTTTGTTTTTGAGTGAAGCGGGAAAAAGTTTTGATGCTGGTCGTTCGATTTTCAAATTTAGCGTTCGGAAATGTTTGAGTGACGTGTTTTTAAGAATAATGAAAGTGAGTCTTTGGTTTTCAAGTTTGAGACCCACGTGAAAAATAGGAATACAAAGTTTTGCGTGATTTCAAGTGTAGAATGAATTTTATGCTTCAACACCCGAGCGGTCGCATGAGACCGCATAACAATAGAATATCTATTGTGTCTCGTTCACATACGCTTGTGGGATTAAGGTCCTTGTGTTTCAGATGTTTACTTTAAGTTATGTTTGTTTTATGACTAAGTTTTCTGGTCATTAGCACAAAATCGCTGTTACCTACATACAAATGTGGAACGTTGCACGTTCCACAAATTGCTAGGCATTGCGAAATATGAACTCTACCAGTGCATCCATCATTACGTAATACTGGTGAATTTGCTAAAAAAACATTCTTGCTAATTTCAATGATGAACAGTCTTAATTAATAATTACTTACTACTAATTATTTACACTATTAAAATGCTAACTATTGTATCCGCACGGGGATTAGATTATTAAACTATACAAATTATTACATTGAGATCATTTACCTATTTATTAATACTTTTAAAAGTCATGAAAGTCATTTATTTATGCAAAAGGCCCATTGAGGACACTTTTACAGGTCCCGGTATAAACCCTACCACATCTTCGGGACAATTTTGGGCTAGTGCTGAGAAGAAGCTGCGCAACAAACTCAGTCACTATTGTCAATGCCTCTTTTCAAAAGGTTTACAATGTTTGTAGTATTCATGCAAGTCCATACATAAATACATACATCTTTTAAATAATCATCTACTTTATAATACCCTTTGGTCATTAGGGTTTCTTTAATGACAGTTTTAAATTTATTGATCGGTAAGTTTACAATGTATTCTGGTAGTTTATTGAAAAATTTAATACATTTCTCTATGAAAGAATTACCAACCTTTCGAAGCCTTAATTGTGGAATAGCAAGGTTATTAACCGACTACAAAAAAGGAGGAGGTTATCAATTCGACTGTATGTTTTTTTTATTTTTTTTTAATGTATGTTACCTCATATCTTAGTCGTTTGACGACCGAATCGAAATTTTTTTCACCTTTCTTAAAGAGTGTACCTTCTAGTTGGTCCCATTTTTTCCATTTTGGGATCTGATGATGGGATCTTGGTGTAATCGAGGGAAACCCTCAAATTTTAAAGGCACGTATAGTGTTTGTTTACAAGAGTCTTAATGTTGACGTATTGTTACGTCTGATAGTCAACATCTTGTGGGGCTGAGCTGATGGTGGAACTCCTTAACGCTTAGGAGTTCAGTAATTATAATGACGGAACTTATGGTAGGTAATTTGTAGCTTCTTAAAAAATAGAATCATAAGGTGCAACTCCCCCCCCCCTCTTATGTAATCACTAAAAATGAAGAAATAAAATAATCACTTTGACCATCAAGCATCAATTATCACAGCACCGACTCCAAAAAGAAATTGTTTGCCTAAAACGGATTCCTTTCCTTTCAATGGTGAAGAGTTTATTTAAGACTTTTAGTGCATTTTGGTTTTGAAGTCGGTTTTTTTTTATTCCTAGTATAATAATTGTGTATATCACTTTTTTTCGTGAATGAATGTAATTTTTTGCGGACATATATTAAATTTTCATAAATATACTGAGAGGCTACAGTTAATAGTCTTATTTCTTTAAACATCTCTCGTAGGGAATCTTGAGGTTTTAGATTATAAATAGCTCAAACGGCTCTTTTTTATAATACAAAAATTTATTCTATATCAGCAGCCGAGCCCCACAGTAAAATACCGTAGGACATCAAGCTATGGAAATAACTAAAATAAACTAACCTAGCTGTTTCTATATCAGTCAAACGTCTAAACTTTCTTACAGCAAAAGCAGCTGAGCTTAGTTTCCGTGACAAGGCCTCTGTTTGAGGACCCCATTGTAGTTTAGAGTCTAAAGTGATTCCCAAGAATGTTGTGGAGTCGATAATATCAACCGATTTGTCTTTTATCTTAACCTGAGTTGATGCCTGTCGGACATTAGGCATCGTAAACTTTACACATGTAGTTTTACTTCCATTAAGAAGGAGATTGTTAATTGTAAACCAATGTAACACTTGTGAAAGAGTATTATTTATATCGTCAAAATTTTCTTCACCTCTTGGGATTTTAAATATAAGTGAAGTATCATCTGCAAACAATACTATATCACAAAGATTCCCTACAAAATACGGGAGGTCATTTATATATATCAAACATAAAAGTAGTCCCAATATAGATCCCTGGGGCACACCCATTGTTAGAGGCGCTCCAGAAGATTCAATTCCGTTTAGATATACTTTTTGCGTTCTACCTGATAGATAAGAATTAATTAAGTTTAATGAGTTTAATGATACCCCATAATGACGTATTTTTTGAGCAATGTTTACACAAGATAAAGGTAATGTAGACGCTCTCGTATCGATATAAAATAATATTGATCCGTAATGGTTTTTTAAAAATCGTAATCCTTTAAAAGTTAACACCACAGATCAGACAGATACTGCAGATTGGAAAGCTCTTGTAGCGTTTAAGACCCAAATAAAGTTTGGAGCTGCAAACTGTGGTGTCGTATCACACCTATTACAGAAAGTTAGGGTGGGATGAATTATTTTAAAGCTTGTGTGCAATTTTTTTCGAGTACCGCAACAGAATAACATAGATATTTGATTCAGGGCCATGAGATAGCGCTTTAAGGGGCTCCCCGAATTTTTAACGCGCACACTAGCGCCATTTTAGTAGAATAATCATAACTCGTTAAATAAAAGACCAATCGAAAAACTGATTGATGCGATTGTAGCTCTGGTTATGGTTTAGATACAATGTTTAGTACTACAATCGTGTCTGCCAGATTGTTGATTGTTTTTGAATTTAACTCTTTCACGGACAGTGACCGCCTATAGGCGGGATAACAATAATATTTCTATTGTATCTGGAGTACTGTCCATAAAAGTGTTAAGGAGTAATAATTATTTTAAATAGTGTGGCGCTAGTGTGCGCGTCAAAAATTCGGGGAGCCCCTTAAGTGATAGAGAAATGTGGGAATGAGTAAGAAGAAATTATTATAAACATACCCCTCCTGGCGAGTCGCCTGCTGCACCTAGTTAACACTGGACTATGTTATCTCATTATAACTTTTAATCTTTTCATAATTATCAGCCAGCGTCATAAGTAGTTAGATGATAAGTGACATAACTTTTTTCTTAATTCCTCCAATGTTGTCAACAGGCGTGGTTCCACCCAGCCAGTGTCCTCGAGGCTTCGTTCAGCCGCCGCGAGCGAGGGAGCACGAACAAGCAGTGCTGCCGCCGCTGCATCATCCGATCAGAGATGTGAGTTTTGATTTTATTAGATCAAGGACCAATGAATATACCCATCCCTGTCACACGCGTAAACGGCCTGGTATGAGTGACAGGGAAGGGTATATTCATTGGATCGTGTATTGTGTCCAGAGTAAGGGGGTAGTTTAACCATCAACATAAGTACTTACTAACCATTTTTTTAACAGTTATTAGACAGATACCTAATGCTAGATCTATAGATCTAAATAAGACATTATGAAACAGGCCGCAAGTCACGGAATAAATGCTAAATTGAGTTATCACTTATGTCATGGAAAAAAACACTGATATTTCGTACGAATCCCGATTTTATAAAGGGTTTCATTTTTTTCTTGTTATTAAATAAATCGGTATTATGAAGTCGAATAAAAGAAAGGTTTTGGTTTTTGGTTGTGTTGACAATATTTCAAAGTAAACATAAACTGTTGTTTTATTTTTAATCATATGGGCTGGTGTCTGAAATTAAAATTTGAATTTGAAAAAAAAACCTATACTGCTATTAAATATGTAGGAGAGTTACAAATTCATTTAAATGACAGAAATATGTTGTGGTGACAACTGATAATATTGTCGTCATATGGTCAAAAAAACCGGCTAAGTGCGAGTCGGACTCGCCCACTGAGGGTTCCGTGCCAACTTTAACTGAATTAGGGATCCACTTACTTCCACTAAGCTGAAATACTACGATATTTTATGTCTAAAATTTTGGTTTCTTATTTCATCATTATGTTCACTAAGATTTAGTTTATGATTGTATTTTCTTTTAACTTTTTATTTCCACTAAAAATAAAATTGGGTACTAATAATCAGAATTACACAAATAAGTTTAAGGTTTTCAATTTCGTTTTCCATTTCTAGCATAATTAATATTTATTTACCAGGGCACTCTCTGCGCGCGCAGCACATACTCACCCCTTCAAGCGCTCAGCGAAAGCACTTGTCGAGACCATGGCGCGCAGTCAGCGCCGCCGCCACAGCCTCCACGGGTCCAGGTTTGATTAACGAGTTCATTTAGAAGTAGCACAGTGCAGATACCGCACACGGAGAGCGAAGCGTTGCGTTGCGTCGGTCAACACGGTGCCGACGATGTAACGCAACGCAACGCACGCAGATTTTTGAAAAAAAAAAAGCACCGTTGTTTTTTTTTTCTGCCTTACATTTTAGTTTGATGATAAATGAAATTTATTTAAAAAATTAAACTTTAACTTTAAACTTAAGTTAAACTTTCCCCTTTAGGTTTTTGTTATTTCCGTGTGCAAATGTTCATGAAATCTTAGTACCACTCAACCACAAAAGTATAGTAGAGTTAAAAATAAACCGACAACTCTATTACCAATGTATCCTTAAATATTTGTCGTAAAAGTTTTGGATTTCGTACTCATGAAAAAAACATGGTCCGGAAAAAAAAGCATTTTTTTTCAGGTTTTTTAGGCCTACAAAACTACTAGGCCTACCGTTCAGATTTATGTGTGAAACGATGGAGCTGCACCGCTCCGACGTTGCAGCATCGACGCAACGTAACGTCTTGTATAGCTCATTGAACATACCAGCTGTTGTATTACTTACCACGCGTGGGCCCGCTTTAAAATCGCGTTTTATCCACTTCTTTGAAGCGCTGTCACCTCAATTACCACAAAACCCCCAGCTGGCTTTGGTAAAAGCTAATTATGGTCTACCGTAGTTATTAAAAAATCTCTCTTGCCCGCTTTGAAACAGTTAAGCTTGCTACTGAACTTAATTTTATCGTCACCATAAATAAATAAAAAAATATGCGCCAGACAACACACCAATTGTCGTGGTTTCGAAGTAAGGAATTTTCTTCCTTGTGTTACGAGTACCAGTCATCGATTATGACGAGGGCCGGCGTCTCTACTTACTTAAATACATATTAAACATCCATGAATCAGGTACAAATATTCGTGCTCATCAACAAACATTTGCCCCTTGCGGGATTTCAAAGCCGCGACGACCGGAGTCAGGAGCTCTAACCAATACACCAAACGCGTCGTCTTAACCATAATATACATTCGTAGTTACCTACTGAACAATAACTACAATTTCATATCATATCATCTGTCATATTGTTTGCGAGTCATATCAAAGAGTACCAGACAGTCGCTCTTAGCCTCATCAACAGTTCTCTCTCCAGGTATCTTCCCAAAACGTGACCTTACATTCTGCCGTCGCCCGTTGCACGGCGACTTTAGAGCTAGCTGCCCTCTGGCGGAGCTTCCATGAACTTGGGACGGAGATGATAGTGACTAAAGCTGGGAGAAGAATGTTCCCAGCATTGCAAGCGAGGCTGGGCGGATTGTTACCGAATGCCGATTACTTGCTGCTGGTGGATTTCGTGCCGTTGGACGATAAACGGTATCGGTACGCTTTTCACAGGTTAGTTATTGTTTTTTTTTTACTCTCTCATTGACGTCACATATTAGTCATTTATGTGTTGGTAAAAATAATCAGAGATTGTCCCGAGAATTACAAAATACACGGAAGCTCTATTTTTAATTCACTCGCGTGAACTCGTGTGCATTTTTTTCTTTCTTTATTTTATCGATTTCCCAAGTTAGTGAATCAATAGTTTTTTTTAAAATATTACACACCAATCACATACATTGCTCTAATCCCAAAGTAAGTAGCTAATGCACTTGTGCTATGGAAATCAGACACAACGGTGGTACCACAACACCCAGACCCGAGACAATATAGACAATTCTGATTTGTACACTGACCCGACCAGGAATCGAACCCGGAACCTCGGAGCGGCGACGCCTTGAAACCAGCGTGCTTAGCCACTACACCACAGAGGTCGTCAAAATAGTGTCTTGGCTACACGAGTGATTTGTAAATAGCGTTCCTCTGTGACCGTTTCGTGACTCGCAAATTTTCCTAACTTTTTGTATTTTAAGTAATGATGAACTAGTACAAAAAGCCAACCACGGTCAGGCTACAGGCAAACACGCTCAGTGCTTAACAATTACAACGTGTACCGTTGAATGCGCAAAACCTGAATATAGGTTGATTGGAATCACGAGCAGAATCAATTTAACCACTTTTTGATATGGGTCACATTAAATTAAAACTTTATTAAAATGTTTCTGTGTCTATTTATTAATAAGACAAGCCATCACGTGCGCGAACCCGCCAAAATACGTAAACGAGCAATGGTTAGTTCTTTATGAACGTAGATATTAATAATAATAATGTACGAATCCTCGTTTGACAGAGCGTCGTGCACTGAGCAAGAAATGATCAGAAGCGCCAGTAAAACTTAAACACCACAGAAAACCTTTTGTTAAATAATAGGTCTTCTTTCATCATTAGGTCAATTGAATTCAAAATTATTTCCAAATCAAATCAAACCTTAGACACCCAGGTTTTGCGCATTTAATATTATACGTTGGATAAACAGATAGTTTATTTTGTATTTGTATATACAGTTCAAGCTGGGTAGTGGCTGGCAAAGCGGACCCGGTGTCCCCGCCGCGAATCCACGTGCACCCGGACTCGCCCGCGCCCGGCGCGCACTGGATGCGGCAGCTCGTCTCCTTCGACAAACTCAAGCTCACCAACAACCAGCTCGATGATAACGGACACGTAAGTGCTTTCTTTCATTATCTATACTATTTATACTAATCTTATATATAAAATTCTCGTGTCCCAATGTTCGTTCCCGTACTCCTCCGAAACGGCTTTACCGATTCTTACCACTCGGGCAGGGTCGGGACGGTACTAGGGGCGAAGCAAAGTTCGCTGGGTCGCTAGTATTATATATATGTACACTGCCTCGGTGGCGCAGCGGTAAGAGGGTCACACTTTAAAGCACTAATCTCTCTCTGATCGTGTCAGATTGTTGTCCCATCGGGCTATGAGAGTGAAAGGAACAGAGAGTGCACTTGTATTTGCGCACCCTTGTGCACTATAATACCTATGTCCTGCGCAGTCGGTTGGTCGTTGTGACTGGCCACAATATTTTTATACTTATATTACGAGTATAAAGCTGAATACTTTGTATGTTTGGACGCTATAATCTCAAGAACTACAGAACCGATTAAATTAAAAATCTTGTGTTGGATAGCTTATTTATCGAGGAAGGCTTAAAGCTATAAAACATCACGCTGCGATGGGTGGTGAGGGAGCAAACTTAAACCGCGTGGACGCAGCCGTGGGGGCCCGCTATCTCTTATTAAAGTATAGCGAGGCGCATCCGGGTATCGATCAGGCATTTTTTTTACGTAAAGTACTTTCCAAGGTATATCCGCTATGAGGCTGGTCTATTGTTCAGATAAAATTATTTAATTAAGAAAAAAATCTTACACAACTGAAACCCAAAGTCTCTTGCCCACATTTACGCTTTTTAGGTTTAAAGATCTTTATTCTCATAAGAAACACAAGTTTCACTTAAAATGAGAGAAAATACTGGCGGCCAGTACCCACTTCAATATGATGCTTAAGCTTCTTTTTAAAGGAACACAACATTTTAACTTACACATATTCCCCACAGATAATCCTAAACTCGATGCACCGGTATCAACCACGTCTGCATGTGGTCTACCTGCCTGCTGAGGGGCAGAGCACCGCACCCGGCGTGGTGCCGTTCAGGACCTTCGTTTTCCCGGAGACCGGCTTCACGGCTGTCACGGCTTATCAGAACCATAGGGTGAGTTGGTGCTCTTAAAAAACTTGTATTCAAAATACTGCCATAGGTACAACTTTACACAGCTTAGATTGTTACCATAAATACATTTTGAGAAAAAATAAATTAAAGAATGATTTTGGTGCCCATAATGCGACTTCCGAGCACAATTTAAATTAAAATTAAATCGAACACACACACTCACACACACACAGACTCCAACGTGCTTTGTCAGATTGATTGATTTACTTATTTTTGTTAGAGTTATTTGTTTATCTGTTTGCTTACCTGGTATTTAAAAAATATATAAATGTATTCTATGGACAAACACAGAGCGGTTACTTCTATGACAAGCATACCCTGTACCGCACCATAAGTTTACGGCGGTTTTACTCGCTAGTGACGACGTAAAATAAGTCTTAAACCTTACTTAATTCCTACAGTTTGGCGTTACATAAAAAAATGCAAAAAGTGTGTAAATACACATAAACATTTGTTTAGAATATTTTTAACACTCACAATGTCATATTTATAAAGAAGAAATAAGAAACCTAAAATTTGCGCACAGGCGGGACTTGAACCAGCAACCTCTTGGCTTTTTGGCTTAAGTTAAATATAACATACACTCACACACACACATAAACAAAATGATAATTGAAATTGATTGCATAGAAAGATCGACGACAATAGGCACTATCACACTTATCTGTTTTTGTTTACGTAAAACTGAATTGTTCGAGCCGTGGATTTTGTTATAATAATAAAATAAAAATAAATAAATAAAATGAACTGTTTAAAATTCCAGATAACGCAACTGAAAATAGCGAGCAACCCATTTGCGAAGGGATTCAGAGATTGCGACCCCGATGACTGGTAAGTGTAACTTACGCTACTAAGGGTCGATTCAACCAACGTCAGATAAGACTTATCCGATTGAATAAGTATAAACCGACCGATTTAAGAATTCTTTTCTGAAATCGGTCGGTTTATACTTATTATTATTACTTATTTACGTAAATGATTGCTAAAGCATAGGTGACGTTTTCAAATTAAGCGTTTTAAATTTTGTTCGACGAACATTCCTTATAACTGGGCCTGACTTTTACAGTTTATATATTATTTTCAAAGCTGTATTCTTGTAAATTGAAAAACTGGCCATATGCAAATTAGACTCGTGCACGTAGGTTTCCATATCAATCACAAGGTAAACAAAAGTGGGTACAGTAGCCAACACATCAGGTTATCCACTTTTGTTGCAAACTAGCCCTTATTACAACTGCATAAGATACCGCAGTGTTTACCTTGATGTGCTGTTGTCCGTACAAACACTTCATATTGTTTAATTTTCTGTAAATGAGTAAAAATAAGCAAAAAGTCGAGTTAGTTGTATAGGAGACTCTCTTAAATGTGTGTTTGGTTTTGTTTTTAGTTTTGTTGTTATAGCGGCAATAGGAATACATCGTTTGTGAAAATGTTTACCGTCTACCTTTCGCTGTTCTAGAGATACAGCCTGTTAACAGACAGACGGACGGAGAGACAGTGATGTCTTAGTAATAGGGACCCGTTTTTACTCTTTGGGTACGGAACCTTAAAAGCACACCAATGATGTACCATTCTAAAATAGTTCTTGTCTGCTCCAAGTGTTTCCTTACATAAAGTTTTATGAACTCTTACATAATTAGGCGGACAGACGAAGACGATTATGAGGAAACTTAAATTTCAGTAACCATTAATTTCAGGCGCCATTTTTTTCGTTTTGGCGGGAGCGGGAAACGAGGCATGTCCGCCATTACTGTCCCGTAACTCTTTACTCTATGGTGCGGTCGTAAAAGTAAATTGTCACCGGCTGTTGAAACGCATGTCCTTGTTCAAAACTTTGTGTTTCAAATGAAGTATTTCATTGATGTTTGTGGTCGGGTTGATTCATTATTGTTGTGACATGGAGGATGTTACAGAAAATGTGGTTGCGTTTATCTGAACATAAAAGAGTTTTATGGCTTTGCGTTGAAGATGTTCCCTCTTTCCTTACTTTTAAGCGTATTCGTCATAAAATTACTAAAGTATTATTCAGGTCCTGATTTTTGGGAACTATTGTAGGTATAGACAACCTAGTCAGAAACTTGGTAATGGCCGATGAAACTAAGTAGGTACAATCTGAAGTTTTTTTTGTTGAAATAATGTAGATAGTTATCCACTTATACTCTGATTTTTAATAAAAACCGGCCAAGTGCGAGTCGGACTCGCGCACCGAGGGTTCCGTACAAACCTGCAAGGTTTACAAAGTTCGTTCATTACGACAATCGGTATCAATGGTTGTACTTTTGCGTTTTGCGTTTTTGCGTTGACTTAGATTTTTTTTTTCACGGGTTAAAGGAAATTAGATCTAAGTATTTGATATGAATTTCAACTTGATAGCTCTACGCGTTCATGAGGAAAAAAGTAATAAGTTTATATTTATTAAAAAATATATATTTTGTAATGTAACTAAAAATTTAAGGTTTTCGGAATTTTTCCTTTATGTGTGCTATAAAACGTTGCTTCATGTCAAATTTCAAGATTCTAGGTCGACTGGAAGTACCCTTTAGGTTTTGATTCCCTTGCGAGTACTTGCGAGTTTCAAAATATGCAGCTTAAATTGCTGTTTCTTTTGATTGCGTTGACATAGAAGTTTGATTTTGTTACAGCTTAAAGGTATTATAGACCTGAGTATTTGGTATGAATTTTAAAATAATACCTCTACACGTTTATGAGGAAATGGGTAGTAAGTTTAAAATTATTAAAAAAAAATATATTATGTGACGTAACTAAAAATTTATGGTTTTCGTAATTTTTCCTTTATCTATGCTATAAGACGTTGCTTCGTACCAAATTTCAAGATTCTGAGTTCACGGGAAGCAACCTGTAGGTTTTGATTCCCTTGCAAGTGTCGAAAATTTGCGGCATAAACGGCTGTATCTTTTGATTGCGTTGGCTTAGAAGTTTGATTTTTTCACAGCTTCAAGGGACAGTAGACCTGAGTAATTGATATAAATTTCAGCTTCATACCGCCACACGTTCCTGAGAAAAAGGGTCTTGACAGACGGACGGACAGACGGACAACAAAGTGATCCTATAAGGGTTCCGTTTTTTCCTTTTGAGGTACGGAACCCTAAAAATAGTATTTTTTCTTAATAATAGACAAATTCAATCGTTATTCAACCATTTCTTATGAATGATTTTGAATAATTAAATAGATTTAGTTTTAATTTGTGCTTTGGTGAGTTAATTAGTGTAAAATAAAACTGTTATTCCAAAAAATGACCATAATAAAATCATTTTGCCTACAAATGCCATTCCGAAGAAAAATCGTATTCCAAATTCAATTAATCGCTCACAATTGAATTGTTACAACACTATATAATTCCGCTTACTCGTTTTCAAACTCAACACTATTCAGATAACCTTTTTCAAACACACAAAAAGTTTTTTAATAATAGCATAAGTTGCCTTTAGTGCAGTCGTGAAAAATAGCCGTGGAGGCGGAAAGGTGTAGGTATTTAGTTTTACTGCATATTATCTCCCCTGCCCGCACTAAATCTTTCACGGAATTAGTACTACATAACATCGGTCTAGACTTTAGGTAAACACTAGTAACCAATCACGTTATTTTAGGTATAAAGTAAAGGTGCTTCTGTTTCATGTCAGCTTGCTATTGGAGGGATATTGATAGTTTACATTATCGTAAGAATCTTAGGTCGTAAAATCTTTGTGTTACGTACCTATACGGGGATACAAGAAAAGAGATACACTATGATAAGATAAGATGCACTAAAGCAAGTGCAACGAATAATAATTACAAAAAAAAACATTTTTATATTTCAAATTTTTATTAGATTTCAAAAATTTGAAAAAATCTAAAAAGGTAAAAACAGCAGTTTATATATATTTTTATTTATTTCCTCTCGTTATATTTTTATTATAAGCCCTCCTCCATCCAAAAATAGTGACCATAAACAAATTAAACATTGTTTACATGCGTTACTGCCGTTACGGACGGTGCATTGGCTACCGACGGGCTATAAAATTAGACAGTAGTTATTATTGGGAACGTTAATAGCCATTGGTTGGCCAATCGCCGCGCGGGACCTACTTACGTTATTTGTTATTTTGGAACATATAAGAATTTTGTATATAGGATGTATCCTATATACAAAATTCGTACATGTTTTAAGTATAAGGCTATATGGCATTCTCTATCAGCCATACTTCACTTTACCAAAAGATATTCCTTTTATATAAATTTAAAAAGAAATTAGTTCTATACGTTTAATAAATCGTATTTAAAAAGACTGTCAACATAACCTTAAGAGTACAGAATAGGACTTAAAGTACATTTAGTAAGATTTTTGTTGATTTTATATTTAATCAACGAATAGCTTTAATGTTTGCATTATTTAAATGCAAATAGAAATGACTGCAGTTAGTAACTATCAAAATTCTATGGGATACATACAAGACAGATAATTTGCTAACTACACTACAATATTTTATAAACGATATCTTCGCCCGCCCAGTAGGCGGGGTCATATTACAGAGCTCCGTTATGCCACCGTGTTAATTCTTTATTTTGACAGTCACGACAAATGGCAGCATTATTAATCGATCACACCAGGAAGATATTTAAGTTTATAATTCAATTTTTTTGTCCCACTCTCCCAACCTTTTTTGTCTCGCTCCAATGTTTGTACATGTGGCGATCGGTTTTTTCGTTTCAGCGTAATTAATGGCCTGTTTATTTTTGTAAGACTTATCTAGCTTGCTAGTTATAAGAAACTGAACCCCATTCATCAGTTTTTGGAAAGATTTTTCTGGGAATCATTTGATGGATGAAATCATAATTTATCATGGAGATATGTTGATACGGCACGGCTAATGGTTACAGTATGATATTTTAGCATGTATTGATTTATTATATGTTTGGTATCAGGCACGCAGTAAACTAAAGCTTAGTCCATATCCTTATTTTTTTGTAATTACTTGACTCTTGAATTAAGTACTTTGAAACTGATGAATACGTTGAGGTAGGCGCTGCTTTTGATAGAACCTAGAAAATCAGAACATAAATTGCTAAATAGGTATCGGTAGTAAAAAAATCACAGAAGTTGTTAAAATATACAATATTTGTCTGTTACAGGCTTAGTTGCACCACTAATTTTAACCGTCCGATATGTTCATTTGCATCGAGATTAATTGTTTACCTTTTTCATTAGATATTTAAAGCATGTAACAAAATCATTGGTCCATCCGAGCCAAACCCAAGATTAACATAAATAGCTGTATCCATTGACATGATATTTTTGGCTCATGGTCTGGGTGTTTTCTATGTATATCATGTATGTATTTACAAACAAAAAGTATTTAAGTATTATATCCGTTGTCTGGCACCCGTAACACAAGCTTTGAGTAGCTTACTTTGGGACTTGATGGCGATATGTGGGAATGTCCAAAGGATAATTATTTATTATTTATTATTTATGTAACTATAGTTGGTATTTTTATTTTCCAGTCCACCAGAGCAGAACCAGCAGCGTACAACTCCAAGGCGACGTGATACATCAGCCCCAGAACCGTGTCCTCAACTGAGCCAACCCTATGCAGCAGAGCCCAGCGCATGTGGGCCACTGTATGTTAACCATGCTCACCCTGTGAGGTTAGTATCGATACTTCATACTTATTGAAGTGAAAACTTCTTTAGCGGCGTTGAGCACTTTGGTGGGATGGGTAAATACTGTGAAACTCGCGTCAGGACACGTGGGCTGATCGAAAAACCGTAAGATGGTTGGAGAGTAGTGTTGTAACATCGAAAGCGATTAATCGAACAATCGATTGTTTTCTTTCGATTGTCGATTTTTTGTAATCGATTGTAAGGGTTAAAAAAATAGATTATTTTTATAAGAAAATGGTTTAAATAAATGTTTTTTCAAAGTATGAAAATAAAAACTAATCAAAATTATGGATGTAAGTTGATTTTTCTGAGAGATAAGCTTTTTAATGAAATATAATGTAATATAAATTGTAATGTTTGTGTACGATAGCGCAATAAATAAATATTGTATTCTATCACATAAATGGTAGTACTTTTATATTGATAATAAAAGCAATTCATTCAAAACGGTTCCCTTACTATTCCAAAAAACCAAATATGCACAACGTTAATATTCAAGTTTTCACTTCTGCCGGCACTCTCGGAGTGTAACCCGTTTTTTTTATTATAAAGGCCAAGACACACATTCTGAGCTGTGTCCTAAGTAGAGCCAGTCTTACGCAGCTAAACTCAGAGCGTGCGGCCACTGTATGTTAACTTTGCTAACCTTGTGAGCTTATTGCCATATATGTACTTAAAGATTATGCACGGTTAAGGTCTTTCGCGCCTTTTTTCGTAAGAAAGGGACTGAAACCCACGTTTATTGGTGTTACAGGTACCAGCCCCACGCAGGTCACAATGGTGTGTACAACGCGTACTATGCCCACAGGTAGCCCACACATGGGAACGCACTGGAATAGATATAAGATAAGTGAGAGGAAAGACAACCAGAAGGATTGAAGTGAATGTAGAAATTATTTTATCTGATGCTATGTTTTTTTTTTTAACTAATCTTAAAAATAAATGCATTCAAAGCTGATTAATATAAGTTAAAAAATCTTACTTTGTATCCCAGTATATTGAAAATGTGCATTATTTTTATTCAGCACCAAAGCTAAACCAAAGAAAAAATATATTCGTAGTAGCTATTTCACTGACCGCAATGAGAATTAGAATTCAATTCAGAAGGTTTTCATAAATTATTTTACCAAGTTCACTATGTAAAAGCGTACCAAAAATAATAGATGATAGAGTATCTAACTAAATTCTTGAAACACATTTTAATATATTTGTTAAGTTATTGTAAAGTAATAAGTGTAAGCTTAATTTTGTTTCGAAACCAAAAAAATGGAAACAGTGCCTTTCTTTGTGATACTGTTTAGTTTTAGATTAGCTTTAGTTTGTAGATGATATAATATTTAATTGTTATGTTACCAAATACTTAATTAGGTGCCAGCGGTATTACATACTCATAGTACCGTGAAGTCAGAATACACCGAATGGGTCGGTTGCACTCTTTTAAGTTAGCTTTCACATGCTTGACTTAAGTTGTAGTTAAAATATGATTGTGCAATCGAGCATTTTTATAGTTTAAGTTAAAAATAGAAATATGTACACGTGGTTATTGAACTCTTTGGAATCAAAACTACTATATACAAATATTTGGCCAAAAAACTTTTAAATAGGATTAATGCATATGAAATTTATCTGTAAGTATTTATAAAATAAATAAAAGTGCTGTTAAGATTAAGATAGTTATTTTATTTGATCAGATTTGTTAAAAGTTTTTTTTGTTTCAAAAAGCTGTAACATCAATAAGGCTTTTATGATTTTACATTTTTTTAAATTATAATAAGGTTTTGGGTACCCACATAAAAGTATTTCTAGTCACAAAAATATTCAAAAAAAGAAAAGAAAATCGCAATGAAGGAAATGAGCCGACAGTCATGATTTCGTGGGCATAAATAACGTTAAAATAATGATTTTTACTCTCATGTGCCTGAAATTGATGTTATATTTTATTACCTCAACCACTCCACGTTCACATCAAGAAGAAATAGTATTGCATTTGCTGCGGCAAGCTCTCAATCTGAGGCTTTCTGAAATGCGACTTCTCCGATAGAGTGTAAGTCATGACGTGATTGACAGTCGCAGATCCTGGCTCATCCCCACGGTCTACAATCACTTTGGATGACACCGTTTCCTCGAATTCCTCACCCACAAGCTCTGGCTCCAGCTCCAAAGGTTCCTCAAAGGGTAAGACAATAGTTGTCGTGGTGGTAACTGGCTCCATTGGGTAGTAAGCAGAGTAGTATTCGGGCGTGTACATAGGCTCGTAGAAGTTAGGCATGTGGCTCACCGGAGGCCAGTGCTGGTGGGGTGGGGTCACGATTTGGGTCTCATAGGGATGGTTGTAGTGATTCTGGTGACTTTGAGGGTGAGGGTGGGGGTGAGGGTGAGATTCGAAATGAACGTGAATTGGAACGATTTCAGGTGCAAACTCGAAGCTAGGATGAGCGTTTAGGTGCGCTTGTAATTCATCTTCAGGCACGTTAGCATAGCTAAAGTAAGTGCTGTTTTCCGCTGATGTCACTGTGGTTTCGTTCTGCAAGGGAATAAATTCGATTTCGGTGGTCACGTTTTTCGATTCACCAATGTCTTTCAATATGGAAGTGAGCTCCTCAGCTTGTTTGTTGGTAGCCACTGCGAGGTCTGACAGAATCTCAGGGTCAGGGTTGAATTCGATTCCGAATTTGTCAGCGATTTCTTGGGCTGTCATCATCTTTTCGATCGCGATGTTTTGGTATTCGTTGTGCTTTTTGATATGGTTAAGAAGTCTCATGACCAGCTGAGAGCTTCCCATTGGTGAGTCGGTAGACCTTCTCTTTCTCAAGCCGTTATCGTCGGTCTCATCGCAGTCTCTCAATGCGTAGGAGAGAAGGTTTGCCATTTCACTTTGGATGGCCATAGTGATTTGGTTGGCCATTTCCTTGATCTCTTCCAGTTGTTCTTCTGTGGGTTTGTCAGAGTTGGTCACTTGAGCCATTTTTGCCACTGCAGATGATGGGTAGAGGTCGCCTTTTGGTAAAGTGAAGAGATCGAACCATTCGGTGTCTGTAGCTCTAAACTCTTTGAGCTCAACCTTCCCTGGAGCTTCGTCCAGGATCTCCCGACTTACGCATTCACAGTCTTCTTTTTCCACATCTTCAGCGTAAATGAATGATCCCTAAAAAGGTTTTTATTTTATTATTATTACAGTATATTTTTACTACATGTACCAGACTACTCAGGTACCACCTTATAAAAAACAAAAAAGAATAAATCAATTCTTAAAAATGGGTCACCCAAGTAATGGATAGTCCAAGACCAAGAAAAATAGCAAATAGTTATTTTACCTGAACGATCAGCGCCAGAAAAAGAAATAGGGGTGCCATGATTGACACAAAGTACTCAGTGATTTGACACATTCTTGCTTTTATATATTTACATTGTTTTTATCATCTTCTTACAACATTTTCTTTCAACAAATATTTCACAGTTTTCTTTGACATAATTTGATATCGTATGTGTAATGATTACATATTTTGCAATTGCTGAAGTTATAAATGTTGGGCCATGAACTCGTGACCTTATTGTATGAAGAAAGTGTGATAGAAATTAAACCACAAAAAAAATATCAGTTTTTATTTATATTACCAATTTATTTTTCGATGTATTATGTACTTCAATATATTTACAAAAAAAAATAGTTACTTAACTTAACAATAAAACATATCCGATTAGAAATAACAAAATATTCATAGACTGTTATTTGCGAAATTCCCATACTCATCAGATATTCTCTCTTTGCAAGAGATTACGAGATTTGAGAATAATATTATTCAGTTTAACTAACCATAATAGGGTGGGGGTACTTCAGAGTATGGTACAGGGGGGTAAGATGGTAACATGGCGTTAGGAGTTTGGTAGGGAGAGTTAGGTTTAGGCTGGTATTGTTGGGGGTTGTAAGGAACTGGAGAAGTGGGGCAAACAGGGGCTGTCTGAGACGGGTATGGTGATCTATGGGGACAAGGGGCTGGTGGATACTCGGGGTAGCTGCTGCAAGAGCAAGACTCTTGGCTGTGTGGGTATGTTGGGGGGTTCTGATGGTAGCTGGGGGTATATGGTGGTGGAGGGCTACTAGGACTGTAGGAGTTCGGAGGAGTCGAAGAGTAAGGTGGTGGAGGATACGACTCATAAGCTGGAGGCGGGTTTGAGCTGTACGAACTGGGGTAAGTCTGCGGAGGAGTACTAGGACTGTATGGAGGAGAAGAGTACTGCTGCGGTGGGGTGCTAGGAGGATACGATTGAGGCGGGTAACTTGAATACTGTGGAGGAGGTGAACTGGGAGGAGCAGGGTACGAGCTTGGTGGATAGCTTGGCGGTGGCGAGTAAGGAGGCGGTGGGTATGAGTACTGTTCGTAATACTGGGGGTAAGCAGACCTTGGCACCGGGTTGGAAACTCCGTAAGAATAGTCGTTAGGGTCAGACGAGTAGTACGATGATGGTTGAGGAACGGTTGTGGTGGATATTGTTACTGTCGGGTTTCCTGGCGTCGGTGGTGATATGGCGACGCTAGTTGGGCTTTGGCCGTGTGATGGTGAGACGTAAACGTATTGTTGGGATCCTGGAGTAGAGTATGTTGCTGGGTAGCCGTATGAGGGCTCGTATGACGTAGCTGTGTTTGCTGTGTAGTCAGGAGCTGATGCTGAGCTTGAGTACGATGACGGTGTTGTATTGGTACTTTGCGACGATGTTTTCGTCAGAAACGCTGGAAAATATTTAAATTAAATGTTCACTGTCTTTTCTTCGTAGCTAGACACTTCGACTGTTATTCATAACTAAAGATTTCCGTATTAGTCAAAATGCATGCGAAGACGCGTTTTTTTCTTCATTTAAAGTTTTATGAAAATAATGCATTGACGAGACGTGATAGGAAGCCTGCGTAGCTGAAGAATGTGTATTACGTGTTACGCATTGCAGAAAGGAAATAAATATTTCAATTAAATAAATAAATTAACACTTACGTGATGAATAAAGCGCGCTTATCATTTGGTTCATTCGTTCATGAAGAGATGCCATCTGCAAGCATGAATCATCAATTACATAAAACATAAACTAGGTATTTACTGAAAATCAGTATAACTAACAGCGCAAAAGCAAAATAAACATTTTATTCATATTGAAATGTGGTTTGTCTTTAAATTTTGGATATCATATGACCCCCAAGATGTATCATGAATTAAATGACTGATATTGTCAAATGATGAGTTTGCAAATATTAGAATATTAAATATTGAACATCAATCACATACATTGCTCTGATCCCAAAGTAAGTAGCCAATGCACTTGTGTTAAGAAAATCAGACACAACGGTGGTACCACAACACCCAGACCCGACACAATATAGAAAAGATCGTTTTCTACATTGACCCGACCGGGAATCGAATCCGGTACCTCACGAAATGGCGACATTTGAAACCAGCGTGCTAGCCACTTGACCCCGGAGGTCGTCAAATAATACATTTTTGTTATTTATAATACACATAAATGACTAATATTTACTCACATGCGATTGTTGCAATTGATGGCAGGTTGATGCGGTTGCATAATTCAAACCAATAAGGAATGCGCTTAGCCTAAACAAAGTCAGCATTTTGTTAATTATAAAAATAACTTAATTACTTTGTGACATGTGATCCATCTGCAGCTTATTTCCAAACTTAGGAGAGCTAGATTTAGACTGCGATATTTAAACAATTAGAGAAAAGATTAGAGCTATCGTATCTTAATGATACTGAACTGATTTGATGATAGTTTGCTTTAAGATAAAGGCTGTTCTTATGAGATAGTTCTAGATAAAGGAGAGAGGTGTTATCAGTTTGTAGTTATTAAAAGCACGTAAAAATGATTCTGGGAATCTATGTAAATTATGACTTACATAATATCTATGTATGTAGGTAGTTTAAGAACGTTTGGAATAATTTTAAAGGAATCCAACTTAATATTTTTAGTAGTAGTGAAAGTAGTAGAAGGTGGAAAAGCGATTAAAAAAAAATTTGTTATGTAAATACAAGTAGATGCAGTGTATATGTTTATTCATTCACGCCGAGTAAACCTTATTCTTAAAAACTGATTAATAAATAGAGCTCATTGTTACTGAAGCTGAAATATGCATTCCTAATATCTACTATACTAATATTGTAAAACGAAGAGTTTATTTGTTTGTTTGTTTGAACGCGCTATTCTTTGGAACTACTGGACCGATTTGAAAAAAATGTTTTGTGTTAGATAGCTTATTTATCGCGAAAGGCTTTAGGATATAACACATCTCGCTGCGACGGCAGGGTCTTCTAGTACTTAACATAAACCAAAGACATGAGACTCATAGTCCACCTGTTACCAACCTGTTTTTTTGGTTTGTTGTATAAATGTTAAGTAACTTAATATATTTTGGTGTCATATAGGTCTACAAATATTTTACTCAATGTACACTAAATTATCTTCTTCATCATCAAATTTCACTTGCTCCTTTTTCTTCAGCCTCGCCAAAACAATCTCTAAGCCTAGAATTCCTAAGGACAAAACTGCGCCAAGCGTTGTTAGCGCCAACAATGGTGCAACGTCCCAGAAAGCGACTCTCTCAGCTAATAAAGAAGCTCTGCACGGCGGTGGATGTAGTTGTGTCTGAGAGATGAGGCGACGGGCTAAGCCCGTCTCGTACAGCCAGGCCCCGGCTGCACGGAGCGTGTCGGTCCATTGACCACGGACGGTTGTGGACACCCACGTCATGATCTGGAGGGGAATGAAAGAGATTTGTTACGAACTGACGTCTAAATCGGTGTCGACATACAGAATTTATCCAAACATCATGAAGTTGTAATTAATTGCAATGAATTGAATCCAAAATTCGATTATTAACACAGATAGTACAGAAAAAATATGGCTTAGGGCCGATTGTTCAATGGCCAGATAAAACTTATCAGACTGATAAATTATAAAGCGACAGATTTCAAAAATTACAGGTACCTATGATTGCTGACAATAAGGTGACATATTCAAATTAGCCATATTGTATTTTGATTGACGAATATTTCTTATCTGACTATTGAACAATCAGCCCTTAGAAAAATAAGGTCCTAGTACACGAAATAGGAACAAATTTTATTTATTTGGAATTTAAAATAAATGTTAATGTTAATGTTAAAGCTTGAGGAGCACTGGAGTTGGCTGAAAACACAACGCCAAGTGTTGCAAGTACGTCTCACTTGCAAGTGATTATGTGTTTGTGCCGTTTGGCGTTGAAACATTTGGACCGTTGGACCCTCTGCTAAATTGCTGTTTAGCAAAATTGTGCCGGAAGTAAAAATTCTGTAACAGCCAATAATAAAGCTGGCTAGTTCCTAGCTCAAAGGATTAGCATAGCTATCCAACGCGGCAACGCAGCCAGCATCATAGCCTCCTTGCCGCAAGGAAATGGTTTCGTATTTGAATGGATAGATTTTAAGCAATTTTTTATGTTGCATGTCTTAGTTTTATTTTTTCTTGTTAAGTAATAATAAATGTATCATCATTTAAATAAATGTATAAGTTGATAAAATAGTAGACTGGTTGATATAAAGAGATTTCCTTTCTAAAAACGAATAAATTTATCCTTTACAAAGGCAAGTAGTATAATCTGGGTTAAAAAACTGAGGGTTCCTTGCAACTTTAACTGAATTAGGGAATCCACTTACTTCCACTTAGTAAAATACCACAATATTTTGTTGACAGCAAATACAACTTTGTTTTTCATAGTGTTTGTATGAAGTACAAAGTTATGTTTGCGGTTGTTGAAAAGGTGCTATATCTCAAAAACTTCTTCTTGATCTACATTACATATTTTTTTCAAAATTTACACTCGCTAAGTTTAGAAGTTAGATAGGGGGGACGCCCATTTTACCACTTTGGAAGCGTCTAGCTATGAAACGTTAGACTTTAAAAGAAAATGGTTATAGAAACCTCAATGTCATTTTTAAAGAACTATCCATAGACGCATAGGTTTGACTAAAAAAAATATTTTTGGTTTTATTTTCATGTATGGGTGCCCCCCCCCTCCTCTCCATACATGTCATGTACATTTTAAATGTCGTTATTTTTATTTTTTGTATAAGAATCTTAAGGCGGTTAAAATGATACAGGATACATCTTTATTCCAAATTACAACAGTGTGATGCTTATAATAACAGAATAAAATGGCTGTGACATACGGACGGACAGACAGACAGACAGACTTGACGAAACTATAAGGGTTCCGTTTTTTGCCATTCGGCTAAGGAACCCTAAAAAGCGTCTATCGTCATCCTATACTTAGTAAAGTTTACATAGAGCGTAGTGGCTAAAAGCTGTAATCTGCGATTGAGAAGTTTCAAGTAAAGTGTAGGTACATTGGATCCGATACAATGGATCTAGCAAGGTAGGAAATTATCGCTTCGAAGTATGACAATGATCATGGGACATCGATTGACCTGGTAGGAGAGAGAGCATGCAAAAGTAACTACTTTGTAAAGTTAGCCTGCAACGTCCCACTGCTAGGCAAAGGCCTTACCTCAACTGTGGGGTAGTACCTAATAAGTTAATCAAATTAATCCATTCTAACTAACCAGAACCTTTAGAACTGTTGAATATCTACTTGATCGTACTCACCTCGGGTATAGTATCAACAGTCTGTAGCTTACAAATCTCATCATCACTCAGTTGGTCCAAAAAATGGTATAGTTGGTGGTACTCAGCGTGATATGCCGTGTACCCTTGTTGCACTAACGTGACTCCGATCTGCATGTCTTGGTAGAATTTTGAGGTCATCTTTCTCTTTTTCAGGTATTCTAGATCATCCCAGTTTGTGTCCACCTAGAATCCTAATAGTAATATCAGTCATACATATCATTACCTATAGGTCGATTATTGTAATGCTCTGAATTACTGCTTACATGAGTTCTTCAATATTATAACTCGATTTATGGATAGGATTACTTTTCAAGAAATAAAGCTAGTTAAGCTAAACATTTATGGGATGCACCATCAACCAGCAACTTTTTGGCTAACCGGACCACTCTCTTCCAATTGAGCTACCGTGCTACCATATGGTTTAGTTAAAGGTCTGTACTTCTACAGTAATATTAAAAACTCGCTTCCTCTGTGGTAAAAATTACTCATGTCCTAGATAGAGAGTGAGGTGTGAGCGCACGCGCTTATCGATGACTGTGCAGTGTGCAGTGAAACAATACGCCTCCCAAAAAGGGCTATGAGTGTAAAAAGCAGATGAGTATGCGCTGTCGCAGTCCACGTCTCATCGCTGCAGGAGAAGCGAGTTTTTAATATTACTATAGTCTAGTGCGATTGTCAATTTCAGGTATTTCTCCGCCTAATAGGATGTTTCTTACTGTCGTCACAACATAGTTTTCATCTAATTTTTAGACAATAAATTTTCCGTCGAAAAAAATACAATATGGCTAATATAAAACGTCACCTATTTGTCAATCATTTTTATTTAACTGACATTTTGAAATCAGTCGCTTCATACTTTATCTATCAGTCCGTTATATAATATTACTTATATGTTGTTCTTAAAAACGGCCCTTAGAACTAGAAACATACGTTAAACATGCTGTTTCTAATAAAATCGTGGTCTTCCGAAGCTATAGCGTATCTGGAGTCCGCGAGCGCCCTTAAGTTCTTCGGGCCGCCTCTACCAGTGCTCATGAGAGCAGATACGATGGCAGACGTGTAGTAAGCGTGGACGAGCATCGAACACACGGACAGGACTGTGAATGTCCACCTGCCTGTTAAGCCGTCAGGCACCGCGTTTGCATCTGGAAATAAAAGTTTAGAATTTCATAGAAAATGAAAGGTAGTTTATTAACAAAATTTCCCCTCAAGCGTATGTGAACGAGACACAATAGTTATTATTCTATTGTTATGTGGTTGCTTGCAACCGCTTGGGTGTTGAAAAGTTAACCGAAACAAAACTCTACCGCGTAATTATGAAAACTAATTATTTCATGTTAATTCTCAATTTAATTGAATTTAAGTAGTACCACGTCCTATTTGTAATGGTATGACTTAGTCATCGCTGCACCAAGTAGTTAACAATATAATAGGTAGCCATGAACCTAACTGCAGTGAAATAAGCTGTCTTTTTTGACATTCGGTTACATTTATAAAACACATAGTACACTATAACTAGGCTTGGTCTGGAGTCAAGAGCGAACCCATACTAAAAAAAAACAAGAAATAGCCATTCTTTGTACTTTTACTATCAAAATTATCAGAACATGCTTCTGTGTGACGCCGTTCTTCTATCAACTACGTCTACTTGTGGTACGTTTGGCGAAAGCTAAATTGAATAACGATCAAGTGCTACCCAATTTCAACTAAATAAAAATATATTTTCTGTAGGCAACACCTTGCTGCAGCCAAGTGGCCAGCACAGTCATGTAAGCTCCTTCCTTCTCCTCCGGCTTCATAGAGGCTATCCTCTGAGCAACTGCCAGGGTTATACCAATGCCCAGACAGGACCACCAGACGGCTGCCGTGAACGGTGCCACGTACATATTGCTGCTGCTTTCACGGTCTGCCAAGTACGTGAATCCAACCCTGTAGATTGATAAAGAAACAGACAATCTAAATTAGCTCATTGATTAACGTGTAACTTGTAACGAATATAGTTATATAAATTGCACTTGTAAAAAACAACCTTGGATGTGTGACAGACGAGGAATCGAACCCCGTGTCTTACGCTATCCAGGCGTATGCCTATACCACTCAGCCACCGTCACATTAGCAAGCCGGTTGAATTTTGTAAGCGCTTACTTTAACGCGTAGGCTCCGTAACATCAATCGGTGGCCGAGTGGTACTCGTATAGCCATACGCCCGGATAGCGTAAGACACGAGATTCGATTCCTCGTCTGTCACACAGCCAAAGTAGTTTTCTACAAGTGCAATTTATATTTTTAAGTATGTTTAGTGACAAAACACTATAAAAACAAAAATGTAATTTTGAATATATTTTTTTTAAATTTTCATGCCGTATATGCTTTGCATCAAAGTGATGTAGCATGGTGTGATGTGAGCACGTGCATATTTATCTTATGCACCATAAAAAGTATTCATAAATAAGAAATAATAATAGAGTTATTCTAGTCACTCCAGTATAGTTTGGGGTCAGGGGGTAATTCTCACGCAATTCGAATACGAAAAAAGTTCACCGATCGAATTTTCTTTGTCGAAGAAAAAATAGTTTCTGATTTCTCAAGGTCACAATTTCAATTTATTTAGATTTTGTTAGATGTTAGCTATGTAGATATATTTTTAGATAAAATGTTTAAACTCGCAATCGAATTACCACACAAAAAAAGTTCGAATGCCGCGAGGATCAGCCTTCAGGTTATTAATATGATTATCAGTCAGATCAGTCAAAAAATATCCATGTTCGTTAATCTAGAAGGAAAGTAACATGTAGAGCAAATTCGATACCATTCACAGATTTGGTTCCATTTACTGAGTGTGTCTTTTATGTTTCTCTACCCACCTGAACAGCCAAATCGGCATGACATAGTCAAGGTACGCCATTCTCTTTTCCATCACGCGTAGTGGACCAGCTCCTAAGTCAGCTTCCTCCGACTGAAGCGAACCCAGGGTGGAGTTTTTAACCTCGGCTACCCAGTAGCGGACTGGTACGAGAGTTGGCCTGGTTGGTGTACAAAAACATGGAAACTTATTTTGTTTAATATTTTTAAGACCTTAGGGTATTAAGTTTCATTAACATCAACATCGTCATAGTCAGCTGCATTCAAGGCTTCTTCCTACAGGAAGAAACACATATAGTTGTCTGCCTCTAGCGTAATTTTGTTTCATTTACATGACTTTTACATTTATGGTAGATGGCCTTGATAATCTCAATTTGAGAACTTATTTTTTCCACGCTTTGCTTTAACTACCTTCTTTATCGATGAATATGATTATAACTTAACTTGAGCATACTATCTGCTACGAAAAATATCGAACCATTTTAATCGGCGCACAGAGTTGCCACTTGATTGCAACTTGCATATGCATGTTAATAAGTCTACAACACCATGTAGCGCTAATTGTTGCAGCATTACATTTGTCTCATTCGACACCTAATCAATAACTTACGTAGCATTAACAGCTTCAATAAGCAGGGTTGTGGCACCGTATCCGCAGCGAAGACCAGCGTCGGCCACAGTCATATCCACCAGGTATTCCGCGAAGGAGCCCTTGTAAGTGCCTTCGGCGTAGTGGGCCACCTAATAATGAAATATTGGACACCGATCACATACATTGCTCTGATCCTGAAGTAAGTAGCTAGCGCACTTGTGTTATGGAAATCAGAACCAACGGTAGTACCACAACACCCAGATACGAGAATATGTTGAAAGTTCTGATTTCTACTTTTACCCGACCAGGAATCTAACCTGGGACTTCGGAGTGGCAACGCCTTGAAACCCAGCGTGCTTAGCCACTCCACCACGGAGGTCGTCAGAGGTTAGCCCAGATGTTTTAGCTCTAGCGAAATAGCAAAACATTATAGGTGAACCGCAAAACTTAGACGTTTCTAACGTAATTTTTGTCGTCTTCTCTTCTAATTTTTGTACTTCATATTATTATCTTGAATTAAATGTTTTATTTCAAGATAATAATATGCAAAAGAAAGATTGTTTAATACAAAAGGATGATATGGTTCATTAATTGGGGAACTGAAAACGAAGGCGATAAGAGTGATGCAGAAATGTCTCAGTTTTGCAGTCGACCTGTTAATTGATAAAAAAACATGTTGCAGAAAAATAATGTTTGCGTTAGTTATTTTTTGACACTTTGGTAAAAGGACTAAGAGAGATCTCACATTTAGGCGACTTTAGCAGCGCGGCTGCAGCGCGACTTACGCGCGACAGTCGCGCTGCCGATGATTTCATACTATACACGGCAGCGCGTCAGCAGCGCCGCAGCGGCGCGTAAGTCGTACGGGTCCGTCCTACTATACCCATTACCCATTGCAATGGTAATACTATCCCCGTATTAGCACTGAAATGGATAATGGGTGTAGTAGGTGGGATCGAACCAGTCGCGCGACTAGCGAGAGTAGCTTTCTTAATAGATTTTTAAAGTATTTAGGTACATTATAATAGAGTCGTTGACCTAATTTTAAAAACGAGTTAACACTTTAACTTGGTTGTATATTAATTATCAAAAAACATACTATTTTAATAATATTTAACATTTACAATATTTTATAGTGATATAAATATGCAATTTGAATGGGTCTCGTGAATGCTTAAAATGTTACGGTGCCAACATCAGAGTCAAGTTTACTGCTAGGCATTCACGATCATGTGACTACATGAATATTTTTTTATAAATTAAATAAATAAAAATATAGAGTCCTTATTTAAATAAATAAATAAAATATTTATTAATAAACGTTAGTCATCTGGCATCATGTAAACGGGATAATTCATTGAAATAACATGCTAATAGTAAGCGTACATATTTGTTTTCTTCAATGGTAAGTATCAACCTTCACGGATGTGTTTATCAACAGTATTTTATTATACTTTAGTTTCCGCGACCGCCGGCGACCTTTTGATCCGTGAGCGTATAAACTGTTGCTTTAAAGAAATTTAAGGTGGATTTTATTTATATAACACAGAGACAGATAATAACATACATATCCATAGACATAAGTGTTACGGTCGTGTGGGCGGGATTCAAACCCGCGACTTCTTATCTTTGTAGGGCGGAACGTAAACCACCACACTATGACGATCGTTAAATTATTGTTAAAAAAATAATAGAAGCAAACTACTCCATGTGTGGCACTGTCTTAGAAAATCGACTTTTGACAACAAAATATTGACCATGTTGGTGCGTGGGTTGGCTAAGAAACAAAACTCGCTAAAATTATTGAAAATTCTTCAATTATGAATGAAAGCCATCATTAAATAAAATTGATTATGCGAAAATATGATATTTCAACTGAAACATTTTTTTTAAGTTATTTGTTTCTGCAGTTTTTAAAGGCGCACTGAGGCATTGAGAAAGTATGAACGCTGACGCAATCAAAAACAGAGTAAGTCAAAGTTAAGACCTCACTTTGACGTGAGGTGGTGTTTGCTTGACTATCTATTAGTGTCTCACCGGTGATCTAGTTCTTAATACAATATCATTGGCTGCTGCCGCGCTGATGACGCTCTAATGTGAAAGCGCACTAATACTTGTAAATATTGTAGCATAAGTCGCCGCATCCGTAACTCCTTTAATTATAATCCTTAAGATTCACAAGTAAACTAAAAATATCATACTTTCAATTTCCTGACTGACTCTAGATCATTTCATTGGTATAGCTTATACTTATTATACAGCATGTTGTTACATAAATCCATTTTTGCTTCCGTCTATTCTTGATTTGACTCATAAAACCGTTAAAATTCTTTCTGGTCTTACCGGAGCAGAAATCCTAAAAGGGTAATGCTGCAGATTCCTTCGCCGTAGTATCCTCTGCCAATCACCTGTGACATGCAACCCTGAAGACGACCAATAGGCCCATTCATGCTGGCTAGCGCCCTCTTTTAGGTGGACGTAGATATCATCAAATAATATGGTTGTATTTGTTAATTCTACAGGAAATGTATCTGAAAGAGATCAAAGCGAACTGTAAATCATTGAAAGTATAAATATAATTAAAAATATTGGACACCAATCACATACATTGCTCTGATCCCACAGTAAGCAGCTAATTGCACTTGTGTTATGGAAATCAGACACAACGGTGGTACCACAACACCCAGACCCGAGACAATATAGAAAATTTTGATTTCTACATTGACCCCACCGGGAATCGAACCCGGGACCCTAGAAACCAGCGTGCTTAGCCACTACACCACGGAAGTCGTCTAAAGAGTATATACCTAGGAAACAAGTCTACTACACCACATATAAGTTTATGATCGGATCGGTACACTGCTATCTGCCTCGGTGGCGCAGCGGTAAGAAGGTCGCACTTTAAGGCGACGGCTGCGTCGTCGTTCGATCTCCGGGTCGGGCCAAAAATATATACCTGAACAGAAAGTTCAGTTTTTTTTAAGGTAGCTCGTAGTTTGGAAGTTGGCGGTGATTCACCCGCGTGTCTCGGAAAAGCACGTAGAGCCGTTGGTCCTGCGCCTGATCTCTCTCCGGCCGTGTTAGATTGCTGTCCCATCGGGATATGAGAGTAAAAGGAATAGAGAGTGCACCTGTGTTTGCACACACACTTGTGCACTATAATATGTCCTGCGCAGTCGGTTAGTCGTTGTGACTGGCCACCGTAGTCGAAATCGGCTCGGGGGACTATTACACTGTGATTCAAATCGATATGATTAATACACAACTGTACCTTCTGTAAAATCTAGGTAAGACTAGTGATAACGCTAAAAAGTACTTTCATCAGAATAACTGGTTTGTGCAAACTTTAATTAGGCAATAAAAACTAAATAAATAAATAAAACTTTACTGTTAGCTGGGTTCGTTGTGTAATTCGAAGATAGAATTGCAGTTTCTTCTCGTAGCATGGTCATATCGCTGTCGTATCTGATTTTGTGTACTGTATCCGGTAAATCATCACTGATGATCAGCCATTTATACCAGTGTGAAAAATAATTTCTTTCTACCTAAAATATATGTTAAGAACGTGATAAATAGGATCTCTCTGATGAAACTGAAGTATAAGCTCCATATTAATGTTTTTCCTACCTTTTCCAATAAGTTGTAATTATACTGATCAATGTATAAAACTCCCTGAAAGCTGTACTTTGAAACCTTGTCTAACATTTTCGGATCACAAGCAAAAGTTACGCTCATTCCCTCTCTAGAAAATTGCTTTGCGAATTTCATCTCATCTGTTATGAAACAACAAATACACTTATAATTACTTAACTATTGAAAGCTTCTAAGCTTTTCATACTGATTCTGACATATTATTGGACACTAATCACATACATTGCTCTGATCCCAACTACTTACTTTGGGCATGCACTTGTGTTACGGAAATCAGACACAACTGTAGAACCACAACACCCAGACCCGTGACAATATAGAAAATTATAATTTCTACATTGAACCGACCGGGAAACGAACCCGGCACCTCGGAGCGGCAACACCTTAAAACCTAGCCTGCTTAGCCAGTACACAACGGAGGTGGTCAAATATTACTACTCATAATAGGCAGGTCTATTGTAGTTAGGATATCTCTAATTGTACTGAATAATAGATTTTGTAATATTAAAATTTATGCCATTTTGACGATTATACTGGGTGTTTAAACTGTGTAATTTAATATACCGATAGGGATGTAAAAATACTAGCTTAAAAAAACGATTACTTTTATTCTAAAGATCGTTTTTTTTGAGTAATCGTTTATTAAAAATCGATACTCTACCGCACCCCTACATTTAAGTCTGGTTCCGTACCGCGACCAGAATACTTTAGTTAAGTTGATTTAGATGATTGAAATTGATTATTATTAAAATAAAATCTTATTTGTTGTTAATTATACAAAAAAAATATTATTTCTGATACTATTATAACAATATTTTATGGTTTAAGATATTTATTTTCACAAGAATTACATAAATTTACTTATGTGACCAAATAAAATAAACTTATAGTAATTTGCGTACAGGAACATAAACAGTTTAGGTTTTACATAGTACTAATTTTAAATTATACAAAACACAGAACAATAAACAGAAAACAAAAAATCGAAAACGAAATAACAATGATTGCGGGTAAGCGCAATATAAGTAGGTATACCTCTGCGTCTGCACTAAGCGTTCATCGGCCGGTATACAATAATACAAAACACGGAATAAGCTGCGTGCGAATTTAGTAGCCTAACTCAGTTCAGGTAATATATTTTTGCGTTGGTTATGTTTTTTTAACGATATATAGAAATCGATTATTTTTGATGTAAATCGATTACTAATTAATATTTTTTTCTTGCTGAAATAACAATCGATTGATTTTAATTGTTTTTTTGACGTGATAACGTCTTTAAAATCGTTTTAGTCGAGTGACATGTTCAGAAACTTGTGTCACACCAAAACCTCACGAGCGCGATCGCAGGTATAACGAGAGAGAGACGGACCGATCTCCCGTCTCATCTCGAGCGCTGCCAGTCATTTCGCGAAACTTGTCACGCGGAATCCTCACGAGCGGAGGCTGGCATAGCGTTCGAGTGAGTGGACCGTTATCACGTAAACATCTCGATCGTAAACCTACTTTACAAACAACCAATTTTTTTAGTGTAATATATCACATCTCTACATACCAATCGGTGACCAGCATGCAAGTACAAAAATACTTCCAACGACTTTGTATCTGAAGAAATCAACAATGGCTGGTATATACATTTTGGGAAGGTTTTTAAGAAGAATTGACGAGACAACAATACGGAATTATAGTAGATTTGACTTTTATACTACATAGTACACTTTAATAAGTACCGTGTAGTTTGGAAGGTACAGTTAGCAGATTAAATTTTTATTCAAATTGTTGTAATAAATGAGCAGAATAACATCGTTGCTTTTAATTCGGCTTATCCTCAGCGCGCTAGCCCAAACGGGGGGACTCACCGATGCTACGGCACTGGATGCGCCTGCGCACCAAGTGCAAAATGCACGCCTTGTGTGCGATAATATATTATATAATTTATATTGCCAGTACTTTCTACTAACACTAGTTTTTAAGATTGAAGATATACTATTTGACAGTATCTCTTTCAATGGGTCTCGTCTGTAATAAAAATATGTTTAATGTAAGTAGTCGAATATCTACGAGTATTATTAGTTATATGAAAGTTCCTATTTATTCAAACCTAGGAGTCCCCGTGTCCGTGCGTTAAGTTTGCTCCCTCCCCTCCCGTCGCAGCGTATTTATAGCCTAAATAAAGCCTTCCTCGATAAAAAAGCTATCCAACACATTTCTTTTTCAAATCGGTCCAGTAGTTCCTGAGATTAGCGCGTTCAAAAAAACAAACAAACTCTTTAACTTTATAATATTAGTACAGAAAAAGGTTGTAGTGAGTAAAACATACAAGATAGACATGCTGTCGCGAACTTTATTGTAGAACTGTTAATGCAGAATAATCTCGGCATACATGTGTACTCGTAACTTAAATGGTTTTAATTGGTTGGAAATTCTCAAAAGGAATATTTTCCCCCCGTTTTCGCAACATTTTCGTTGCGGCGATGGACTTATGAGATTTATGAGCCTTCCTCGATAAATGGGCTATTTAATATTAAAATAATTTTTCAAATCAGTCAAGTAGTTTCTGAGAGTAACGCGTTCAAACAAACTTTTCAGCTTTATAATATTAGTACAGATTTTATATCTTGTAGTCAATTTTAAAAACAATTTTAACCGACTTTTAAAAAGGAGGGGTTCAGTTCGACCTGTATGTGAGTAAGTACATATGTTTATCCACGAATATCTCGCGTTTGGCTTGACCGACCGGTTGTCAGTAAAGTATTTCTTACACGGAGGAGAAGGTTTAAGTAACTTATATTTAGTTCAATCAGGTACGTTGTTTAAAACCAAAAGGTACATTGTAACTTAAACAATAAATAAAAACAAAGAATGTTTTTTACAAAAATTGAACCGCCTAAAAAACACTAAAAGGTCTAAAATAACGCTGGTAGGAAGTCAAGGCACAATGGCCCAATTGTGAGGCTAAGTGCGGAAAACACCCCAGTCAAACTAACTAATTAACCATCTACAATATCCGACATTAGGCAAGAAAAGAAGAACATCAAAGTTTTATTTTCTTCATAAAAATTAAAATGATGTCAACTTTAACAGACAGCATCACGTAAGCACATCATGCACCAACTTCAAATTAGTCTGTTTCTCCTATTGCGTTATATTTTTGTGGAGGTGGTTAAATTTTTATGAAAAAAAAACTTTTTTGTATTTTTTTGCTACCTAATGTGAAGAGATGGATATTATAGATGGTTTTCTAATAAAATTACTTATTTTATGTTTGAATATGGGTTATTTTACCTAAGCGAATGCAACCGAGTTTGATTATGTTTAAATGCTGACCGTACATATCAAATTACTGCATCGTGTATGCATTCAAAACGATTTGGGCGGGTTTCTGCTAAATTACATGTTTCTACTGTATCAGAAACCTCTGTTTTGTACTAAATTGTATTAAACAAGGCTTCTTAGGCATCGACAGGTAATTAGGGGTCTTCAAACAACAACATGTAATAATTTAAAGTTATTTATTCACGTAATTTACAATAAATATTTAATAAACTATGATATTCCGTGTTGTTTAAAATTAAAATGTCTTAATATCTAAAAATATTAATTACTTCAACTTTAGGGTTCTTCAAGAGTCTGTTTGGGACCCTTAAATATTCCTCAGTAGTAATAAGGATACGAAGGGGGTGGCGGTGGCGCCTTACAACCGCAACCGCAAGAAGGCTTTTCAAGTATGGGCTTGGCTTCCAGCTTGCATGGAACCGGTGGTGGGACCATGTAAGCGCTCATAGGCACGGAGGGTGGTGCAGGAGGGGGAGGCAGGCATTGAGGAGGTGGGGGGTAGTATGCAGGTGGAGGCGGCGCGCACGGCGCTGGAGGGTCAACTAGAGATATGAATATAGGAGCTGGTGGGGGAACAGCTGGGGGAGGGGGTAAGTATGCTGGGGCTGGTAGGTAGACTGGTGCAGGTGGCGGTGGAGGCAAATAAACTGGAGCGGGTGCGGGAGCAGGTTGTAAACATGGGGCTGGTGGTGCAGGCGATATAACGATAGGGGCTTGAGGTGGTGGGGGCGCTGGCAAGTAGACCGGTGGTGGGGCAGGAAGAACTAGAGGTGGGGGAGGTGGTGGGAGATATGTCGGAGCAGCACAAGGCGATGGAGGGGCTGGGAGATAGAGTGGTGGTGGCGCTGGCAGTACCAACGGTGGCGGTGGCGGTAGCAGCAGCGGTGGTGGTAAGGCAGGTGGCGGCGCGGGCGCACCGGCTGGCATCAGCACGATGGTCGGTGGAGGTTCCAATAGTGGGAGTAGACCACATTCTTTCTCTTTTTTGTCTGAAATGAAATAATGATATTAGTGGTTTTGTATAGCCATCAATGGATTTGGTTTTGAAAATCAAAGTGTCAAAAACCATACAACATTTTTAAGAATTTATAAATATTATGGACACTATTCATAATCAAAATTAACACTCACCAAGAACCTTTGTTGTCAGAAGAGGCTTCAACAACCTGAAATGAGAAATAGCGATCCATATTAGTGCAACGTAACAATAAAATAAACAAAGTTATATCGTTATCAAAAATTTAAGATACTCACGAAGCTAGCACTGACTTTTTGCATTCTTTCATTTCCTTCAGAGCTTCCAACTGTAAATATAAACATAGCAGGTTAGATTTACATCTTACTACCTTACTAAAAATGCCAAAAATAGCGCGAGATTTGTTTATTATGTTATTAAAAAGTAGACCATAAATATCATAAAAATCCTTACCAGACATAATTCTTTCTCCGCGCAGGCTGTCACATACGAAGTCACCAATAAAAGCCCTAAAGAGGGCCAGAACAGTCGAACGGCCCTCATTTCCTCTAACAACACTATCACTATGTTTAAAATTCAACCGATCAACATTCATAAATAGTTTTTTGCTACGTGATTTATATAAGCTAATTTATCTATTGCTCCAACGATGTCTGTACGAAATCATCGGAGATAGGTGATGGACGTGCTGATAAAAGGAAAGCTGTGATGAAATATCTGATTAAAGGTTTTAAAAAAGTCGGAACACTATGGTGAAATTGAGCTTGAAATCATTTTGTCATCAAACATAGAAAATGCGGTCGGTATGAGTCATAAAACCTAATATTTACTGACTTATGCATTGAAACTCGCTGACTAATTAGCCAAATAATAAAAAGGTACATATGTTTTGGCACCATGTTCCTATCTGAATATATATCTGAAGCCAAAAGCCAAATGCGCGCCTATTTGTCATTTGTCGATAAATTTCAAACGTCTTTTTTAGGGTTCCGTAGCCGAATGGCAAAAAACGGAACCCTTATAGTTTCGTCAAGTCTGTCTGTCTGTCTGTCTGTCTGTCTGTCTGTCTGTCTGTCTGTCTGTCTGTCTGTCTGTCCGTCCGTATGTCACACCCAATTTATTCTGAAACTATAAGCATCACACTACTGAAATTTAGTAGGGAGATGTATCCTGTTAACCGCTTTACGACTCTCATACAAAAAATAAAAAATAATGATATTTAAGGGGGGGCTCCCATACATGAAACTAAAACCGAAAAAAAATATTTTTGTCAAACCTACGCTTGTGGGGTCTATGGATAGGTCTTAAAAAATGACAAAGAGGTTCTTAAAACCGTTTTCTATTAAAGTCTAACGTTTCTTAGCTAGACGCTTCCAAAGTGGAAAAATGGGCGTCCCCCCCATCTAACTTCTAAACTAAGCGAGTGTAAATTTTGGAAAAAATATATAATGTAGATCATAACAAGAACTTTCAACGAAAATTGGTTCGAACGGGATCGAACGAGAAGTTGTTGAGATATAGCACTTTTTCAATAACCGCAAACATAACTTTGTTCTTCATACAAACACTATGAAAAACAAAGTTATATTTGCTGTCAACAAAATATTGTGGTATTTTACTAAGTGGAAGTAAGTGGATTGCCTAATTCAATTAACGTTGGCACGGAACCCTCAGTGCGCGAGTCCGACTCGCACTTGGCCGGTTTTATCATTTTAAAAAAGGGTTTTTAGTCATTTTGTTGTATTTATGAGTTTTTAAAGGAAAAAGGTATGATATACAAGTGAAAAATATGTGTCAAAACATGTTGTTTAGGAAATAAAATTATTTTATCGACGCGATGAACTGTATCGGGGCGTGCATGTTGGGCTTACAGATGTTACTTTGAATGGATGTACCGACGAACCTAATTGTCAAAAAACCGGCCAAGTGCGAATCGGATTAGCGCACGAAGGGTTCCGCATCTTAGTATTCAGCAAGTTTGTTTTTCTAAACAATGTGTTGGGTGCGTATTGCGATGCAGCTTTGACAATTAAGCAGCTCTATGCTGTCAAATTATCAATTCGTTTTACGATTTCGCATTAAACTGATAATATTATTATAATATAATAACATAAATATTCATATTCATACCATTGTAGTATTATTATAATATTATTATATTTGTTTACTTGGACGGATAAAGTTTGATCGCAATAAAACATTAACATGATTGCCTTACTTACAAGGTTTTGATTGCCTTAAAATAACATTTTTATCAGCTAAAAGAATCAAACAAAATTAATATTTAACTACAGTTTCAGTTTTAGCTTTTAAATATTTGTAAAAATATTACCTATGGATATTGTGAGAGCTATGTCGCAACATTGATGAAGTGACAACAAGTGAAACAAAGCACTTGCAAAAATCAACTGGCTTGCCAATGCGCTGGTGGCCAAATGGTATAGGCATGCGCCCAGATAGCGTAAGACACAGGTTTCGATTCCTTGTCTGACACTTTGTTTTTACAAGTCCAATAGAATTTCGAATACTGAGTTTTTATAGTGACAAAAAGTAAAAACCGACTTCAGAACTAAAAAGTCTTAAATAAACCCTTGAACATTGAAAGGAAAGGAATCCATTTTAGGGAAACAATTTCTTTTTGGAGTCGGTGCTGCGACAGGTGAGGCTGAATTATCAAAGTGATGGACCGCTTTCACTTCAAAAAACATACAGTCGAATTGATAACCTCCTCCTTTTTTGAAGTCGGATAAAAACGATAAGACAACAATATAAATGTATTTTTAGTATTCTTATTGAATATCAGGGTGCCAATTCTCGTGCATTTGGTAAACGAAAAAAGTTTACCGATCGATTTTTAGTTGTCGAAAGAATAAAGAGTTTTTTCTGGGTCACGATTTCTATGCATTTCGAAAAGTCATTTATTAATGCAAACAGGCTCACTGGGGGCACTTGATGACGTCCCAATATAAACCACCATTTATTTTGTGCCGTAGTTTATTATTCGTGGATTTAAAACTTGTTTTTATTTAGGTAGAACGGTTCTCTCAATTGAATTACCATACGAAAAAAGTTCGATTGATGCGAGAATCTGCGCCCAGATTATTACAGTCAGTACTGTTATTTTTTGGTACGAGGCTGTGTTGATTTAACAAATCATTGATCTAAATTATAAATTTCCTTATGAACGATTTATCATGCGGTATTGTTTCGTTATCAAACAATTCCTTATGTAACTGATATCGGTAGGTATTGTTAATAATATTGCAACCTTTTATCAATACCAACAAAATTAATATAAAGGTAATCAAAAAGATTTGATATTCCATTTAATCAAACGAAGGCCCTTAAAGTTCTGTATCTTCAAGAAGCGCTATGCTTTCTATTTTAAAGTGCATAATAGTTATTGTAAGTATAAAATCGATCAAAATACTTATGTTAAGTGAGACAGTACTACACAATCACTAACGTAATACATATTAGTCACAAGCTTAAGAGCTGGACTAATACATTTTTATTTCAACCTGCGCTTCTGATATAGTTTTGACTGGAACACTTTATAGTTAGGTAAAGGCTCGTTTTAAGCAGTTGAATGAAAATGCAGACAGACACCGACCGGTATGGAAGTACTTACTTACTTACTAGGGTGCCTCAACGACCCAAAGTGAGTCTTGGCCTCCGACATCAGATCACGCCATGTACCTCGGTCTAACAATAATTCTTTCCAGTCGCTCTAGCCGAGGTTGAGCAGATTTGCTTGGTCTTCAACGTCTTTCCAGCGGTAGGTAGGATGTCCAACCGAGCGTCTTCTATTTTGTTGTCCCAGTCACGTGACACGGCACGGTTCTCTTCCATTCTCTTTTAATGTCTGAGCCATCGAAGCCTAGCTGCTTTAGTTTCTCCAATAATGTAAGGTATCGATGTAACAAAATAATATTCCAGACCTTATTGCAATATCTTCAAAAGAACTTTAGCATACGCACTTTTAAAGGCTTTACTTACGATTGATTTTTTTTTCAGATCTGCGTCTCCCACGAAGTAAATGGCGGTCTCCTCTCCGACTTCAAACTGAATTCGAGGCCGTTATCAATCAAGAACCACCACGCCCCAATTCAAATTAACATAAATTCTGACAAACTAAGACCACCTTTCCCTCCTCTTTCTCTGCCTAAACCTGCTAAACCTCCTCCCAAATTATCAGATCTTCTAAGACCTTCTTTGTTTTCGAAATCTTTGCTTCCAGAACTACCATCGATTTCCAAATTACCAAAGTTACCATCACTAACTAAACCAAGATTGTTTTCACCATTTTCACCTCTGTCAAAGTTAGCCTCTCCAATCCTTCCTCCGATTATTCCACCTTTCATACCAGGCTTACCATTATTACCAATTCTACCTCCAATCATACCTCCTTTTCCTCTATTACCTTTGATACCTCCTATATTACCTAGGATACCTCGGTTACCTCGAGTCGCGTCTTTGGACATTATGAAGCCTCTAAAAGTCCCTATTTTGGGCAAGTCCCCATTGCAGAAAGCTCTAGGTTCAGAATTAAGTCCAGTTACTGTTAAAATATCGGAGGGAAAAAAGGATTTGATATTGTTTAAGTTGAAAGATTTGCTTAGGAAAGGATCGCTGACCACAGCGGAGTTTAACAGATTTAAACGAATTTTGGTAGATTAGAGGATGAGATACAATCGGCAGTAATATTAATCTTGACAACTCTACCAAAATAGTGATATTACTATTGAAATCTGTGTAATCGTTTGTCATAAGGTCGAAAGGTTAGGGGAATCTGGAGGATTAAAGTAAGGTATTATTAGTATACGAGTATTTATTCCTACACTATTTATTAAAATATGTTATGTTGTGAATACTGTGTATTTTTGTGCAATAGTTTTGGTTAATAGTTATAGTAGATGTTTTAATAAATTATATTTAATACATAAGGTATGATCATTCATTGAACGGCTTGGTTTAAAAATTGTCAATCATCAATTCGTAAAAATTGTTATTTTATTTGTAAAGGGGACAACAACAGCTTACAAAAAATATAATATTTCATGATAGGTTACTTGAATAGCCAATAACAGTTGACCACGATAATGTTAAAATTGTTTAGATGAGGAGATGGACAAATCATTAACGGTAAGCAGAGCGTTAAGACGATAATTATAATAGCATTATATGTGTAAACATAAAACATGACATTATTCGTGTTAGTTAGTTTATAACGCAGATAAACCAAATAAGTAAATGTTAAAGATATAAAAAATATTATCCTTAAAGTTTACGTAGAATTTTTTAGGGCCTTTTATTTAGTAAGAGCCTGTTTCACCATCGACAAATAAGCACTAACTTACCAACGAATAATTCAAATATGGACCGTCATTTTGTATGACGTATTGGACAGATAATGCATATGGGAACTTATTCATTCAGACATTGTGGAACAGGTCGTACGTTATAAAACAGTACAAACATTTAAAATAAGACATTCAATTCAAGATACACGGACCTATTTATAGGAAACTTAAATTAGGTCCTCAAAACCTTATTTTATTTACATTTACATTTATGTTATTATAAGTCAATGACATTGTATTTAGAAGTAGATAACGCGTCGCGAACTTAAAGAGTACACAAATATGGCACCGGCTGATTAATGGATGTCAATGGATTGACATCTATCACATCAGACATCAGATTTTGAACGGAGTCTAAATAGAGAAGCTTTCTTAATATATTTTTTAAAGTATGTAGGTACATTACAATAGACTCGTTGGCCTTATTTTAAAATTTGAGTTCACACTTTAGCTCGGTAGTATATTAATCAACAAAAACATTTTATTTTCAAACTATTTAACATTTAAAATATTGAATAATTATCTAATAAATGCAATTTAAATGTATCACGTGAAACGCCATGGCGCCAATATCAGAGTCACGTTCACTGCTAGGCATTCACGATCACGTGACCACATGTATATTTTTTACAATTTAGATTAATTAAAATATTTACAGTCCTTATTTAAATAAATAAAAAAATATTTATTAATACACCATAGCCATCTGGCATCATATAAACAGGATGATTCCTTCAAATAACACGCTAATAGTGAGCGTACATATTTTTTTCTACAATCGTGAGGATCATTCCTCACAGATGTGTTTATCAACAGTCTTTTGTTATGCTTTTGTTCACGCGAGTGCCGGAGACCTTTTGATCCGTGAGCGTCAACGCTGTTACTTTAAAAAAATTGAATGTGTAATTTATAGTTATAACAGACATATTAACATACATGTCCATAGACATATATGTTAGAGTCGTGCGGTTAGAGTCGTGCTGGCGGGATCCGAACCCGCGACCGCTTATCTTTGTAGTCCAGAACTTAAACCACCACACTGTGACGGTCGTTAAATTATTATTAAAAAATATAGTACCAAACTACTCCATGTATAGCACTGTCTTAGAATATCGACCATGTTAGTCCGTGGGGTGGCTAAGAAACAAAACTCACTAATTTTATTGAAAATACTTCAATCATGAATGATAGGCATCATTAAATACAATTTACTTAACGAAAATATGATATTCGGACTGTTTTTTTATTTATTAAGATTTTTTATTTATAAGTGTTTCTGCAGTTTTAAAGGCGCACTGAGGCATTAAGACACTGACGCCATCAAAAACAGACTACGTCAAAATTATGACCCCAATTTGAAGTGAGGTGTTGTTTAGCTGAGCCATTTTTTAGCCTCTCACCGGTGATCTAGTTCTTAATACAATATCATTGTTATAAGTACCTTAGTTCCTTAAATTCATAATAATTATTTTGCAACATCTATCTCAACTAATCAAACTTATGACCCCTTACACACTGCGACTTTTAGCATCAATGCAGTCGCGCACTTTGAAAACGCGCATCAGCATCGCGACTCACGCAATGAACAGATTTTATTCAGCATCGATGCAGTCGCGCGTTAGTATCGCTGCAGTTGCAAAAATTCAGTCCACAAGGTGACAATTTCCAGCTTCTTCATCGGGACTGTATCGATGCTAGCGCGCGTTAGCATCGCGATAGCATCGCTGCTAAAAGTAACAGTGTGTAAAGGGTCTATAATCCTTGGTGCCAGCAACGACGGCCTTGAAAGCGTTGACGAAGGCGTCTTTGAAGCCTACGAAAAGCGTCACAGAGGCGATCGCGGCCGCTCGCTGGCGAGGCAAGCGAAGCACGGCTTGCCGCGAGCGCGCGAGTGTAGACGGAGGAGCGATAGTAATCAAGCATACACATTAGTACCTAACTAATAAAAGGTATTTATTATAAAGTTTTTTATATTTATAATAAAATAAAGATAACATGAAAAGGTTTGGATTAAGAAATAACGCCACGATTTGTTTAAATAATATTTATTAAATTATTCATTACCTACAATACAAAAGTGTAAAATACGACATTACTTAAACTAGAAACAATAGAGTTTCTTGATTTACCGTCTGGTAATCTCGTTAGTTGTTTTGTTTGTATTAACTATGACAGCTATTTGCTATTTTATTATACTAAGGGCCGATTTTTCATTGGTCAGATAAAACTTTTCAGACTGATAAATTATAAAGCGACAGATTAAAAAAAAATACAGTTACGTATGATTGATGACAATTAGGTGACGTTTTCAAATTAGCCATATTGTATTTTGGTCGACGAATATTTCTTATCTGACTATTGAAAAATCAGCCCTTACATTAATATATTGTCCCCAAGCCTTAAGATATTTACGGTCAGACTCTTAGTTAACTACATAATTTCGACAAGGCAACGTCATCAAGCTGCGTATTTTTTTCTACAGGTAATAATTTTATCTCTATGTCAGTTTATCAAACTTATACTCCTTGGCGCCAGCAACCACGGCCTTGAAAGCGTTGACGAAGGCGTCTTTGAAGCCTACGAAAAGCGTCACAAGGGGCGATCGCGGCCGCTCGCTGGCGAGGCAAGCGAAGCACGGCTTGCCGCGATCGCGCGAGCGGGGACGGAGGAGCGAGCGCTCGAAGAGGACGCTAGCCTGAGGAAAAAGAAAATAGGGAAAAATCAGATAAAAAATAGCTTACCCATTTACGATTACGATACGATACGACAGATACGATTGGTTAAGAATGTTTATTAACACTCGGTGTCATATTTTATATTCATAAAGATGAAAAAAGAAACCCAAAATGCGCACGGGCGGCACTCGGACCCTAACTGCTTTACAACAGTAGTAACTACTTCTGGTTGTAAAACAGTTGGGGTAGATAGCGCAGACGTCACGCGTAATGACGTAGGTATAAGTTCATAAGAGACCAGAAAATTCGGTCGGACCGACGGCACCGTAGCTCAATTGGATGAGCATTTGGCCCGGTTAGCCAGAAAGTTGCTGGTTCGAGTTCCGCCCGTGCACAATTTTTGTTTTTTTATTTCATCTTTATGAATATAAAATATGACATTATGAGTTTAAATAAACATTAAATTTTTGGCTGGCGTTATCTTGTTCAATAATTCATACGAAATAACGTGCTATTGTTTATTATTCATTGGTTAGTGTTTATTTGTCGATGGTGAAACTAGCCTTTAGTGTTTAGTTTAGTTTAGTAGTAATACAGTATACAATATTAATAATAACAAAAGCTTCCATGCAAATTAACAGTATAATTTAGATTTTAGACAAACTCCGTGGTTAAATGTTTAACTAAGTTTTTTATGATGTCGCCATCTCTTAATTACCGGTAACGTTTCCCGGGTCGGGTTAGTCTTTTTTATGGCACTTGAGGACACTTTTAGTTGGTATACCCGCCCTCACTGGGTGAGGGGGTCTCACATAACGCCTGGTCTCCCCCGAGATCAGCGGATATGCGTAAGGCATTTTCCAGTCAAAAAAAGGACTCATAATTTTATTTATTTCTTCTTTCATTATTTTTTAAATTCATAAGGTCAAATTGTTTGAAGTGATAATATTTTACCTTTGTCTTTATTTACATCATAAAAACAGGGCATTATCATTATTTTTTTGAAAATAGAGGTTTTTGTTTTGTTTATTTCCTCATGAAAACACGGATTTATTTATTAAAACATCACTAGACGACTATTTTAAAAGTTATTTACGTCAGCGGCTTCGCGTCTCTCATTTCAAATTCAATGCTCTATCCTTCTCTCTACTATTAACCTTTATTTATAATAAATAAAAAAAACTGAAAAAAATCCTTGATCTCTATTTTTCACGTATTAAAGCCTAAAGTGGTTTCTTCAAAAAAAAGTTTATTGTGCTGAATCGGTCCTTTCAATATGATCACTTATATGAAATAAATGGCCATATATACTTATTCCTCATCATCATTTACCATACTACTATGCATTGTTTTGAGTCAAGGTGTTGTTTAACAAACATTGAATTGTTACCTATTTCCACACCAAAAGGTTTAGCAAAACAAGTAAGGACTTTAGACTCAGAGGAAATACGTATGATTATTTCGAATATTTAGGTAATTTAAACACTCAAAACACCAAAAATGGGTATGGAAGATTTTTAACATAGATCTATGAGACATTTGACATGAAGTTTTTTTTCATAATAATTTCACTAACTAAAAAGTACCATTAAATCATGAAATGAAACATCGATAAAATGCATTTGATAATTCAGAATTGCTTAAAATTTCATTATAAAGCTAAAGAGTTTGTTTATTTGAACGCGCTAATCTCAGGAACTACAGTATCGATTTGAAATAATATTTTCGTGATGGATAGCTAATTTATCGAGAAAGGCTTTAGGCTACAAAACATTTCGCTGTGACGGAAGCGAAGGTAGCAAACTCAAAGTGCACGGACATATTAAAGGATCTCAGGGACAAGAGGTCCCTTTTTGAATATGTCTGTTATCAATAAATAGAAATAACCACATTACCTCGACAGTGAGCACAATCACAAGAAGCAGTACGCAAACCAGCTGTCTCCTTGACGCCATTCTCGTAGTAGACCCTCACGCATAGATACAGTAACAGACTGCTAGCGTACCATAGCTTCACCATCCACTGCATCTTAAGTCCCCTTATGTAATTTGTACACTGATAAAAACAAAAGACGATCGCCCCAGACGATGATGAAATGATGAAAACCAAATGACAGTCACTCACGGAGATATTCAAAATTACGTAACAAAAAAAAAACAGATGAGCATCGATGAAATGGAACGTTTTTCTTAAGTTGCGATTGCGAGACCAGGGAAACAAATGAACATCAACCAAGATTGGAGATGAATCGAGATTCAAATAAAGCACGTCCAATGATAAGACACAGAATCGCGATTAATTGAACATCTGACGAGATGATCTTGCGACACTGATTGAATTTATGTTCGGACGAATATTTCGACACGTTAATCGATAAGGAAACAATCGATTGTTACGTAATTTTTATGTATTCAGCGAGTAACACGTTCGAATAAATCAATCAATTACTGCGCAACTAATTATTACAAACAAATTATACTCAGGCACGTCAACGCATATTTGCAATTAATATTCATAGTTGTAAATTACCATAATACTTTATAGTCTATTAGTTAAAATAAATGTAAGTTTATAAATATCTACTAGGTTTATTAGCAAAGCAACATGTATTTTTAATACTTTCGTGGACAGTTAACGTCTAAGACGGCATAACAATAAAATTTCTATTGTGTCTGGAGAACTGTACGCAAAAATGTTAAGGACAGTGTTGACGGTGATTTTCATATTATATCATATATACACTACCAATCTGGATATACAAGAGTCATTACGATTAATAATAGGTTTTGTAAATAATCGAAGGCTATACAATTTAAAAGATATATGATATATTAATGGTGTATGCCATGTATGTATAAAGCCTTACCAACCCTTCCGCTGGTCGCTACATGCTTGCATAAACTTTTTCATAGCCTAATCCAAGTATGAATACAAGGATTGTAATCCTAACGGCCTACAATACAGCTGTGAAGCTGTGATTCGTTAACAATTCTTATTACATTGGTATAAGGTTTTGATTTTAATGTTATTGTAAACTTTCCCAATAGGTTTTGCTGTATAGGAGTTAACAAAAGCGGGGTAGTAAAATATTGTACTGGACTAATTGTTTTTACTTTGACGTAGGCCAAGCGTATTAAAAATCATTTATTATTATCGTCCTGACCGGGAATTAATTTGAGATTTGGGACACTCTAGAAACCAATACTTTAATAAGTCACTCGTCCGTAACATATCATAAGAGAAATCTCATTCAAAAGTTGAATACTACGAACCGTCGTAGTATGAGAGAGGCTAATATCGGTCTCTTACCGTAAATGTGTAACATTGTGTTGAAGATACACAATAAATATTTTTAACAGAGAAGGAGGTTATCAATACGTCTGTATGCTTTGTAAGGGTTCCGTAGCCGAATGGCAATAACCGGAACCCTTACCTCCTCGGGTGTCCTTCCCCTCTAATATCTAAACTAAGCAAGTGTAAATTTTGAAAAAATATATGATGCAGATCTTAACAAATACTTTCAACGAAAATTGGTTTAAACGGGATCAAACTAGTAGTTTTTTAGATATAGCACATTTTCAACTACCGCAAACATAACTTTGTTCTTGCTACACAAAGTAACATTTGCTGTCAACAAAATATTGTGATATTTTAGCTAAGTGTAAGTAAGTGGATTCCCTAATTCAGTTTAAGTTAGCACGGAACCCTCAGTGCGCGAGTCCGACTCACACTTAGCCGGTTTTTTTGTATCTATGCTACCTTTTAACTCAGTCATTTGTTGACGGATGCGAAAAATATTTTCGCCTACCTAGAGGTTATACCTTCTAGTTGGTCCCATTGTCGCCAAGTCGGGATCTGACTATGGGATATTGGTGCAATTGAGGGAAAACCTCGAATTTAAAAGGCACGTTTAGAGTTTTCGTACTAGAATCTTAGTGAAAACTTGTTTTTTGTATCTATAGTCGACATTTTGTAGAGCTGCTTGTTGATTTTTGCAGCTCTCGGACTAGGACTTTAGGACCTTAACACTTAGGAGTTCAGTGATTTTAATGACAGAAGTTATGATAGGTAATTCGTAGCTTATTAAAGAACAGAGTTAAAAGGTGCACCCCTCCTGTAATGAAAAAAAAAACGACTTCAAAACCAACATGAAAAAGTCTTAAATAAACTCTTGACTCTTTACAGGAAAGGATTCTCTTTTAGGCGAAAAATTTTTGCTTTGGCCATTTCAAGCATAATCTATCAGTGCATTGACTCCAAAAAGAAATTGTTCGCCTAAAATGGAGTCCATTACTTTAAAGAGTTAAGAGATTATTTAAATTTTTTTTGGTGAAATTTGGTTTTGAAGTCGGCTTTTTATTTTTTTTAAGTTAATTACCACCACGTTTTGTCACGCCCACAATTCAATTGAAGTTCATGACTAAGCATTCTGTAGAAAGTTGGTATCTATAAATTATTTATTAATATTAAATTATTAAACATTCAAAGTTATTCCTCACTAAATATGTCAGATCTTACATTGTCAATTTCATTACCCGTTAAAAGAATCATTCATAAAAAATTCAACAGTAGGTACATATTATTGTCTCAAAGAACTCAAGTTGGTACTCTAAAATCCTCGCGTCTATAATCCTATCATATGAAATATTTATTTACATATTTATTTATTTAAACTTTATCGCACTGTTAATGGTACAATTGGCGGACTTAATGCCTTATGGCATTCTCTACCAGTCAACCGCTTGGGAAATGCAGAGAGTTCAATCAGTGGCGGAATATTTAAAAGTATTGAGAGGGCCAAAATTTTAAATGCATTAACATAAACATACATACTAAAATTACATAGATAAACAAAATTATTTGTAAATATATAAGCATTGGATTAATGAACTAACATAGAATACATATATTTAATAAATAAAATAAAAAAACTACACTTAGGGAAATGAAGATATTGATGACATCTATTAAAATATTACCGACAGCAGTGAACGAAATTGTGGTTAATTCTGAAGTGAGCCAAGGTTTTAAGATAGTGGGTGCGGAGAGACTTCTTAAAAGAAAGTTTGTTTGAGGACATTCTGATTTCCATGGGAAGAGAATTCCAAAGGCGAATCGCAGAGATGGTGAAAGAGTCCGACATAAAGCCGGACTTGTAAAGAGGAGTGTGAAGAGTAAGAAAATGGGAAGAGCGCAGGTTGCGAGAAGTTGTAAAAGTCAGATAGTTGAACCGCTGTGTCATATAGGTCGGAGAGTGAGGATTACGAAGTATGTTGAAGAGTGTACACAGGATATTGATATATAAATATTTGTGTGCAATCTATTGATAAAAACAAATACTCATTTTAATAATGTAAAATGCTCTTTAAAAAAGCAACTGTGTCAGACGAGGAATCGAATCCCGTGGCTATTACCAATTTCAAGTGAATTTTATGTTGTTAAGTTTGTATAGTGACACAATACTATAAAAACAAAAATACAATAAAAAATGTCTTCCTTCATCCTAACCGATTGTTAAATATTTCTTTTGGGTATTATGAGAGCAATTCAACATGCTTGCTAATGGTACGGTGGCCGAGTGGCATAGGCGTACGCCCGGAAACGGGGCGTAAGACACGGGGTTCGATTCCTCGTCTGACACAGTTGCTTTTTTCAAGTGCATTTTATATTATTAAAACAACAAAATATATATTCTCATATGTATCACCCAGTATAGTCCTTTTTATTTATTTGATTTTGATTTATATGATTCTCATCATCACACCACAAGGCTTTAACAAACCATAAAATGATGAGACATGCAAATCGATAACAGGCAATCGATTCAACACATTATTACTAACCAGCTTCTTTTTCAAACGTCTGCTGAGTCTGCATATCGTCGCTATGTAAAATTAATACGTGCTCAAATACAGTACGAATTAGACGCTACAAAATGGGGCTATAAAATAAACAATATGTTACGATACGTGGCGCTGGTGTTACTGGTTCGTATTAGAAAAATAAATTAAGAAAAAAACGCACGGATAAAGATTATGTGACCTTTTTTGATCCATGTGTTGTCTCGTGAAATGAAGTTTTCGAAAATCGAATACTATTTACTGGACTATCGTAGTGTATTTTGTGATAAGTGAATTTTGTGTGTGTTTCAGATAAGTGACTTTGTAAGAGGGCCTCCTCCAGTGCGATTGACGATCGACTGCGGATCTGATGAAAGGGTAAGTGGCAGGAATCATTAAGTATATTATTTTAAAGAAATATCATTATTATGTGCCAAGTAGTAATTCTTCAGTTGGCCGGCTACAAGACATTATACTAGCAATTTTCTAGATACTGAAATTGTGCGTGATAGTATTAAGATCTGTGAGAATGCATAAGAACACGAGTAGTTACTTCAGTACTACTCCTAATAAATCCGTGGATATTTCCGGCTAACTAAATAAACAAAAATATATTAGCTAGGTACTTCAGATTCAACTTATAATATAAAATACGCAAAACCTGAAAATAGGTTGATTGGAATAACGAGCAGAATTAATGAAGACGACCCGTCTGGTGTAGTGGTCGAGAAATCGCCTACTACGCAGCGGGTGCGGGTTCGATCCCCGCACAATACAAACATTTGTGTGCATGAACATGTCTGTTTGTATTGGTCTGGGTGTTTTCTATGTATATCATGTATGTATTTACAAAAAAAAGTATATAAGTATTATATCCGTTGTCTGGCACCCATAACACAAGCTTTGAGTAGCTTACTTTGGGGCTAGATGGCGATGTGTGGGAATGTCCAAAGGATATTATTATTATTAATAATTTAAACACTTTTTAATATAGGTCACATTTAGAAAAAAAAAATCATTAAAATGTTGCCTTGTCTTTTATTAACACAACCCATCCCGTGCGCAAATCCATCCAAATACGTAAACAAGCAGTGGTTAGTTCTTGATAAGTGCAGATAGTAATAATATGTATGTCAGCGCGGCGCTGCGGACCGAAGAATACCTTCAGACTCGACAAAGCGTGGTCCGCGGAGCAAGCAATAATCAGAAATGTCAGTAAAACTAATACACCACTTAAAACATGTTTCTATTTTTAAATTAACGTTTTTCTTTTAGAATTAGGTTAATATAATTACAAATAATTTGGGGTGTCTGAGGTTTTGTGAATTTAATATTACACGTTGTATAATCAAAATTGGTTCACCCATCCTAGGTCAATAGCATGCTGGTATATTTACACTAACTTACTTGGAAATCAAGCTACCAGACATGACTTTATTTCGAACTACTGGCCCGAATCCATTCAATGTACCTAATTATTGAATTGATCATCAGATTACAATAGAATTCGTTTTTTGTTAACACTAGCAAATGCATTTGGGTATCGCAAACAGTAATTTATTGACTCATTATAAATGAATGTCTTTAGTTAATTGTTTAGGTATAAACAATTAGTGTAGCATCAATTGTATGCAATAATTAAGACATCAGTGCTAGCTGAAAACTTATTGGTTACTCTAAAATGGTGACGCCCCCCACTCGTGCCTCATCACTTTTCATCGAAATTCGCTTGCACACTTCAAACAAAAGACAAGAAAGATTTTGACTCTTAAAGTGATTAGGAGAGACCGCAAAGATCGTTTCTTTGATCCCTTGTTATGTTTATCGTCAACAAATGGCTATACATATTCATGAATAATCGTCACTTTTAAAAAGTAGTTCATAATAATTAACTAACCGTCGAATTCCACTCCATTTCAGGAATCCCTCTTCGACAGTTTCCGACCAAAATCCAGATCAGCATCAGGAAGCGTGGACTTCAACTCTTTCTGCAGCCTGATCCAGAGAGCCATCCCCCAAGCGATTAAAGACGGAAAGTTCGTTCTTATCAACGAAGATGAAGACCAGGATGATGACCAAGATGGACTTGGAAACGCTCATGTCCCAATTTCCATAGCACCACCCAATAGCTTCGTTCCAAAGTTCCCAAAACTAAAACAGCCCCGGCTCAAAATCCCACGAATCAATGTCCCGACTTTAGGAGTACCAGAACGGTCATTCTCCGCTCCGAAAGTCGGTTCTCCAATGACCTTCTCCAAGTATAGAGAGCCTGAAGAAGAAACCAGCGCGGAGAAGATGGAGAAGTTTAAGAAGGGCGTTCAGAAGATGCTTCATGTTGTAAAGGTACTTGGGAAAGTAGACCAATATCTCTCCGAACGGACTAGGATCATAATTGAGAAATTGTCGAAAACTTTTGCTGAATGATCATGTTAAAACCATGATCCAAATTCAACAATACAGAGGACTGTATTAAACACACAGATTAAATTTTATGTATTTATACCTTTTCTGTTTTATAATTTTACTAATAAAACGAAATTAACTTCTCAAATCGTAAATGTATTTTCTGGATGCTCCACTTTTTCGTCATATAATGATATAGAAATCACATACTAAAAGTGTTCGAGGACATTCTGTCAGAATCTACACTAATACTCTACTTTGGATTTGGTTAGTCAACGAAGCAGTCCAGTTTTTTTACCCGACTACGGCGTAACAAAAAGGAGGGTTATGATTTTGACCTGTGTGTATGTTTGTACGAGTATGTGGGTATGAATATGAGTATGAGAGAACAGATGATCCCTCATAACTACTAAAGTTTTTATCATAATTGGACAGGAATTTTTAAACTCACTTTTAAACTTGTTAGATGTTAGGTACTACACTAGGTCTGCTCTGCATAATCTCCAAAATAAGTTAGATAAGAATAAAGTTTATAAAACTAAAATCAGATTACGTAAAACACGTTCTTAAAAGTACGAAACAAGAAAGTAGTCGGTAGTAATAATAATAATAAATTTATTTATTTTCTCTTCACAAAAATAGGACATAAAATGACAATCATAAGGAATCACAATTGGTGAACAAAAGTGGTTAGTAGTTTTAGTAGTCGGGTTTTAGTTTTTATATACACAGATTTTTCTGTTATTCCAGTATTATAACCTTTTATTATGAATGTTATCAAAAATACAAATTCAGCTTGTATGAAGTCACAGGTTCCTGTCAGCCAGTGACACTGAGAGCGATTGTATGATAATAAGCGTTTTAATTAATTGCCTAATTACTTCATTGTATGGGTTATTATAATAAGTTTAAAAATATGATTTAATATGACTGTCAGAAAGTGTGGAAATATTTCCTGTTCACTCGATAAATATGTTTCTCTATTGAATCAATTAAATACTAAAGACTGATAAAAAAAATATATGATAACGTGTCCAAAATAGAATTGTAATATAATAATACTAGCGGACCCAGCGAACTTTGTCTTGCCCCCAGCCCCGTCCCGCCAAATCCCGTAATTTTAAAAGTTAAGCATTCCCAGCGAATTTTGTTTCACCCTTAAATTACTAAAATGGCTATTAAAAAATAAGGGTTGATCGTAGAAGGGTGAAATTTGAGGATTGTATGTATTTTTGTATGTTGTATCATAAAAAAATAGAAATTAAAAATTTTGTCTAAAAAATAAATAAAAAAATTTAGGGGTGGACTACCCCTAACATTTTGGGGGATGAAAAATAGATGTTGGCCGATTCTCATAGATACCGGATAAGCACAAAAAATTTCATCAAAATCGGTCAAGCCGTTTCGGAGGAGTATGGCAACGAATACTGTGACACGAGAATTTTATATATTAGAAGATAAAGTGCCCGCAATTTAATATCTATAATAACTTTCGCTTTGTAGTTACATAATTAGGTATTTAATTGCATAAAGTAATTAAATACCTAATTAGTGATCAATAAGTAAACAGAATTAACATAACAATCATTTTCATTGCCCTCTAAAGTCCATCAAAAATCAATAAACGTAGGTATTTCATTTGGTTTGTTTGTTAGTACTATCATATTATTTTAAAGGTATAGGACATTACGGTTGATTTCGCTTACATTTTTAACCGACTTCAAAAAGGCGGAGGTTATCAATTCGACTGAAAAAGAAATGAAGCCATTTTAGGCAAACTATTTCTTTTTGGAGTCAGTGCCGTCACTTTGATCATCGGGCATCAACTATCAATATACCTGACGTTTCGAATGCTTTACATCATCCGTGGTCACAGGCAACACTAAGGTGTTATTTGTCATTACATAGTTATGAAAAATGAAAACTACCATCACTGAGCTTACTATGTCTTGAGATCATGCAGTATGTGATGCTGCTCGGGTCTGCTGATGCTGTTTTAATAAAATGTGCACGAAATAAACCGTAAAGTCTTTCATTTTAATGTACTAATGTATAAGCATACACTTTAGAACTAGATGTAGGATATCTTTATAGGTCTTAACTAAATTACCTTCGAACAAAATGCACTAAAAAGTCTTATAAATCTCAAAATGCTCTAAAATGGGTTCCTTTCCTTTCAATAGTCAAGAGTTTATTAAAGACTTTTTAGTGCATTTTGGTTTTGAAGGAAGTCGGTTTTCACTTTTTTTAAAGTTAATTTTATTTCTTCATTTTTAGAGATGACAGGAGAATAGGGGGGAGGGGGTACCTTATGACTTTGTTTTTTAAGAAGCTACAAACTACCTATTATAAGTTATTTCATTATAATTACTGAACTCCTAAGCGTTAAGGAGTTCCACCATCACCTCAGCCCCACAAGATGGTGACTATCAGACGTAACAACACGACAACATTTTAAGATTCTAGTAAAGAATCATTAAACGTGCCTTTAAAATTTGAGGGTTTCCCTCGATTACACCAAGATCCCATCATCAGATCCCAAATTGAAAAAAATGGGACCAACTAGAAGGTATACCCTCTAAGTAAATTTTTTCGAATCGGTCGACAAACGACTGAGATATGAGGTAACAAACATACAAAAAAAAACATACAGTCGAATTGATAACCTCCTCCTTTTTGAAGTCGGTTAAAAAAGGGTTTTGTAGTATAGCAAGGAAACATCGAGCTTTTGAATGAATGTAAGTTGAACTAACATATATTTAATTTCAATCTTGTTAATTTCAAGACAATCAGGATTTTGTTGCATAGCATATTTCTCTAATTTACTGTTAGCTAAGTAAGAATCATATAAACTATATTACTAAGAAAGCACTCCAGACGGCCCCATAACGAAGGTTCGTATCGGACGATGTGTAAAACGCTTACGGTAGGGAAACTACGTAAGACTGCTGTTTGGTTGTTAGTAATTGCATGTAAATAGTAAAAGCGCACCTGAGTGCAAGCAAGCAAGAAGCAAACTAGAGTGTTGTTCCATAGGAAACACTCCAGAAAAAATATTCAACATAGGAAACAAGCAAAGTTCTGGGGCAATACTAGTTATTGTAGCATTACTTACGTGCAACAGTAAAATTAATTAAAATATACACTGCATACAAATTGTATGCAAAATTATAAAAGCGCCATTGTTTGTGGATGCGATGCAGTGCCCTTGGGTGTTTTTTGGGAACAACAAGTCTGCATTTTGAAATCGTAAGTATATTTCACTTTTATTTAAAAAAAGTCATAAAACTTCACCAGAATTTAATAAGGACATGTTTAATTGATTTTTTAAACAATGCAACTTACCGACTTTGTTACAAAAGAATAAAGAGTGCACAAGATTTACTAAATAATAATTTAGATTGCTAACGTAAACAATTAAAGCTACTATCCCATGTTACCCAAAAAGCTGTGATAGAAACTGAAAGAAAATGCCCTAATGTAAAACACTTCTCGACTTTCAAATCTAAGATATCGGCTCAACTTCATCATCATCAGTTCTTCTCTTATCAGCAAAAGCCATGACGCCGTCTCCTCAAGAACATGGCCAGATGACCCAAGGTACCAATGTGTTAGTGCCCGATGATGCGGTGGTCATTTCTGGGGTGTCTGGAGTCATGCCTGGCTGTGACAGCTACCTGGACTTTGGTGATAAGCTTTATATGAAGGTGAGCCAGAGATATTTTTTATTTTATTTTATTTTACAGAAACGATAATAAAAATACTTAAACATAAAATTACACAGGATATTATTTTATAAATTCGCTATAAGTACAATTTAGGCGGTCTTATTGCTTGTAGCAATTTCTTCCAGACAACTTTCGGTTAAGGAAAAGTATGAAGAATGAAAGAAGAGGAATGGCGATGAAATTATTTTAAAGAAATTGAAGTGGACAGGTTTGAACGATGTACAAAAAAGGTTACAAACAATATTTTAAAAACTAAATCTTGAACATATTTAGTTACATTTTACAACCCTTAGTTTAGTGAGTACATACTATTATAAATAATATTAGCAAACCAGACGCTAACTAAACATAACACAATACAAAAAGTAACTTAAAATACAATAGTTTAAGTAATTTAATCATTACAGTCATAAAGATGAAATAAGAAACCAAAAATTTGCGCACGGGCGGGACTTGAACCAGCAACCTTTTGGCAGACCGGGCCAAACGCTCTTACCGATTGAGCTACCGTGCTGTTAGTCCGACCCTGCGAAATTTGTGGTTTCTTATGAAAACGTCAATTGCGTGACGCTTAGCGCCATCTAGCCGTCTGTTTATGAAACAGATGGCCCGAGCAGTTATTCTTTACAGAATAAATTCAACTTAGTAGCAAACGTGTTATAAGTTTGCCAGAAAAAAAGTATTGATGAATTTGTTATGATAATTATAGACTTTTTCAATCAACTAATTAAGAGGAGGAAGATAATTATAACGTCGGTTTAGTTACGTACCTACTTATAAATTTTTCAAATTGAAAACGTATGTATTAACTTCTATAAACGTCTTATACAAGTCTTCAGGCTTGTCAAAATCTTCGATTTTTGCTTTTATTTACCAGCTGACAGAACACACCACCGCGCCTCCATCTTTAACCATTTCTAACTTTTTTTATCCCCAGCAAAACCTGACAAGCAAAGACAACCGCTGGAAGAACTACTACCACCCTGACCTGCCGGAACACTACGGGCTAATCAACGACCTGGACAAGTTTGATGCGCAGTTCTTCACCGTGGCTTACAAACTCGCGCACTCCTCGGAGCCAGGGTCTAGGAAGATCTTCGAGCAGACGTATCAGGCGGTTTTTGATTCTGGTAAGCAAATATTTATCATCATCTAATGGTCCATAAGTGAAATTTGATTGCAATACACAAAGCGGTACAATAAGAACACAAAAGTGTGACTCCTTATTTTGATATCCCAACTTTTTAGGTCATATAAATTGCACTTGTAAAAAGTAACTTTGGCTGTGTGACAGACGAGAAATTGAACCCCTCTCGAATTGTGAGAGCATCTCGCAACATTAATGATGTCACGCAGCCTAGATACGCGTTAAAAGCAAGCGCTTGCAAAATTCAACAGGCTTGCTGATGTGACGTTAGCCGAGTGGTATAGGCATTCAACCGGATAGCGTAGGACACGGGTACGATTCCTCGTCTGTCACACGGACAAAGTTGCTTTTTACAAGTGCAATTTATATTATTAAGTTTTTATAGTACACACACAGCATAAAACAAACATGTAATTTATAGGTCATGTTTAGTGGAGATGGGTATCCTACCAATTTTATGCCCACTAACCGTTTATAAAACCAACTATTGCCTAATCGTTCGGTGGCTCTTGAAGTTCTGCTAATCTCAGTCGTAATACAGTTTAAATACCAGATTTAATGCAACATCATTAAAATAGCGAACCTTATCTATTTTAGGAATATGCCCTACAGACTTGTCTAATAAGAAGATTGGAGTATTTCTAGCCACTGGTCTGTGTGATTCGGAAAGAGCATGCAGCAATAAGGATGTCTATCTTGGACTCGTGGGGTAAGTAGTACCCTTATGTATTTCTGACTGAGACACAGGGTAGAAACGTATTGCCCGACTAGTGATATAAGGATGATCTCTTTTTCTACGGCTCGAATATGCAGTATTATAACACCTAAATACTAATGCAAATTGCTTCATCTCTATGAAAACCAATTGAATCCAGAGTTTCGAGATCGATGAAATATTTGTTTGGTTATTAATAACATAATGAAAGTTTAAATAAGTTGTTAAAGTAATTCTATGAAGTAGCAGCACGGACTATTCAAATTAATGGTGACAAAAGAGATTATAAATTCTATAAAAATAAAAAATGCGCCAAACAACACACCAATTGTCGTGGTTTCGAAGTAATGATTTTTCTTCCGTGTGTTATTTTCTTCATTCTGTTCAATGATTGTGACGAGGGCGTCTTCCTTAAATGCATACTTTACGAACACTCATGACTTAAGTACAAATATTCGTGCTCATCGCAAAAACATGTCAATTCTAACTACCATTTTATCGTCTTTTCAGTTGTGGCAGAGCTATGTTCTCCAACCGTATTTCTTTCTGGCTAAACCTGAAGGGTCCTTCAATGACCATAGATGGTGATGGATGTGGAACTATGGTAGCCCTGGAACATGCATGCCAATCCATCATGGAGGGACATTGCGAAGCTGCCATCGTGGGAGCAGCGAAGATTATTTTACACCCGCAAATTCCTGTCATTTACAATAGGTTCGTTGTTTATACGCATGCGACTGAGCTGGGGGCCGATTCTCGTGGCGATCGAACTTTTTTCGTGTGGTAATTCTATTGCGAGTTTAACCGTTTTACCTACAAAATCAAGTACTACTTTATCACATGCATAATCGCACTATCGCACATACATAATCAAAAACATAAAAATTGTGACCCTTAGAATTCAAATACAAAAACTATTTTTTCTTCGACAACGAAAATTCGATCAGTGAACTTTTTGATACGAGTTGCACGAAAATTGGCCCCTGATGTCTGACTGATGTCGTTTGCACATGTCCGCTACGAAACCATAACAGCGAAACCACATTAATTTCGCCATGCCCTGTCTGCAAGTAGAAGAAGCGGAACATTTGCCTGTTCTAGCGCATTGATTTGACTATAATAGTAATAGTCCCCGTAGCCGATTTCGACTACGATGGCCAGTCACAACGACTAACCGAGTGATCAGGCGCAATACCGACGGCTTAACGTGCTTTCCGAGGCACGGGGGTGAAACACCGATAACTTCCAAACTCCGGGCTGAAAACCCAGGTATATATTTTTGGCCCGACCCTCCTAAAGTGCGACCCTTCCACCGCTGCGCCACCGAGGCAGTTATTGTCTGATTTGAATATAATGCTGTCTCTTTCGATCTATTCTGACGCCAGTCACACTTTCGCACTTCGGTCGCCACTTAGTTGCGGGACGGATAAAGCCGCACTGAAAAACGTCGCTGAATGGTTCTCACTTCCACTACTCAAACTCACTTTTCATTCAACGGATTCGCCATTCGTGTTTCGCAGCGGTGGTTTTTCAAATGAATGTAAAAACACAACATTTTTGTTACTATCGACTGCTGAGGTGGCAGATGATGAAGTAGGTTTAATATTAAGGGTATTTTTATTCTCATATTACAGAGAGTGCCAAACCAACTCCGACGGCAAAACAAAATGCTACGACGCCAATGCCGATGGCCAGACGATCTCTGAAGCTGTTAACGTGATCTTTCTTCAAAAGCACAAGGATGCCAAAAGGTGGGTTGGGCAGTTTAAGACCATAGGTATACCTTAATTGCAAGTCAATGTATTATGGTAATGGAGAGTCACTAAAATTTATTTGTCGCATCGCTTGCAGTCAGTAGGTAGTCATACCGGTAGGGTGTGACTAGTAGAGAATTCCATATGGCGTCCACTTTTTGTAAAAAATATCCAATGTATAGTATAAATAAATATTAAAATTCTGTGCTGACAAATTGACTCGGTTCATTCGGGTGGTTTTCTGTTAGATTCAAAAGTCGTACAAACAACTTAAATTAACGTAGTAACTTAAAGGCCTTGAAAATTATTTATACCTTACATTTGTGAAATTTATCATATAATTTATTTTATTTATATTAATATATATTTTTTATTATTATTTTATTCATGTATGTGCTATAGTGATGGATAAATAAATGAGTTTGATTGATTGATTATATAAAGACTGTATTGCACTTTGTACATTATTACAAAGGTGGACTTCATGCCAATATCATTATCTGCCAGTCGAACCTGTACGTCATGCAAACAGATGGTAATGGGTGCAGCGAAAATAAATTAATAGGGAAAAACAATACAAAGGCCACAATTAACTAATATTTATAGTAACAATCTTTTTGTAATGTGTTTAAAAAATAATACTATTAAAAACAAATACATTGTACTTGCAAATACAAATTATTTGAATAATCCCCATTGAATATTATTTTTTCAGAGTATACGCAGTTGTGCGCCATGCTAAAGCAGAGTTTGGGGCGTCACCAGAGAAGGAAACCAGTGAAATCATCAAGATACCTCGCGACCTTCAGACGCTGACCAACTTCTACAGACGATTCTATGATGAGGCAGGAGTGTCGCCTTCTTCCGTGGAGTACGTTGAAGGGTTTGGTGCAGGTAAATTTGTGGAAATAAAACACGAATCAAATAAACTACTTGTCTACGCCAGAACATCCCTATTTTATCGGTTTTTAATTTCTGTTTAATCTATGTCTTTTTGGGTCACGTGCCTTCCGCACATCACTATTTTTGAAGTTTTAGAAAAAGTTACACTCTGTGACTGTCATCTTGTTAAAAACGTAGCACAAAAATTCTCGACAATGTATCCTTGTTTAAATCCAAGTAAATCTACATAATTTCCAAACAATCTACTTTTATTTCTTTGCTCGCCCTGTGTGCGAACACTACTTAACTTTCATGTTCCATTCTACAGCAGCACGCACCGGTGCGTGATAAAAATTAAAGGACATTAAAAAATTCTAAGAAATATACGTCAATAAATAATTTCTTGTACTTAAAAAATCTTGATATTTTGAACCCAGAAAGGTCCTTTAATCACCGTTGGTTCTTAGGCCCATAATGTATGGGACCAGAACAATGTCCTTTCTATTGTGCCTCAAGTGTTGCAACAAATGGGTTAATACCCAATACATCTAAGAATTCGAGAAACCTTGTCATTGTATCAACGTTTCAAGTACTTAGGTTAATTTATTTAAAACAAATTCAAAGTTACAGTTTCTTATTGGTATTTTCAAAATATTACGTATACTTGTATTATTTGCTGATCGTATCTCATTAAAAAAATAACAAAAACTGGGTTTTATATTAAAAATCTGTGTTATAACGTACAATTTAGTTCTTACCTACTGAAAGAGATAACTCGTTGTGTTGACGTATACAATAATCAATGCAGTATAAGTAAAAATTACGCAAGACAAATCCACAACTATCAATTTAATGTCTAACCTATCTGACAGGTCTAGTGCTGTCCATGAGTGCTAGTGTTATGTATCGTAGTAATGCCACAATGAATTATCCGTCTTACACTACATTTAGCACTTTTATTACGATAAGTACCGTTTTTTCCATGGATATACTACGATCCATCCATGGTAATTGTAGGTCTTCCAACAGAGAAACCGTTAGGTTGTTTCACCTGTTATCCATTCAAAGAGTTATGGCTCTTATTTGTCTTAAATTTCCAGCAAACCACGAGATGGATAAGCTGGAGCTGCAAGCTCTAGAGCAGGTTTTCTGCCAGGATCGGCAGAGCCCTCTACTGGTCGGCAGCGTGTCTTCCAACATCGGGTACACCGAAGCGTCCTCCGGTGCTTGTGGTATCTTCAAGGTATACAAGTGTTGACTATTCAAGCTAATGAGCCTTATGGCTTATAATGCATGCATGTTAGGTATGTAAAAATTTTGTACACCTAAACTATTGGTTCACGTAGTATGTGGGTAATAGTGTTTTTTTTTCTCCTAGTAAAAGCTAAGTCAATAGATGTAAATTTCAGAAATATAGATAAATTAAACATTTATCCTACTACTCATGGGGTTACGAGAAGAAGAGGTACTTCAAACATAGTTCGACGTAACCGCCCCTGGAGCCGAAAGTGCTTGTACCTTACGTCATCTAAAAATGGAGATAATCAATTCATTGTGTATGTATGTAATATCGATAGAATTTGAGTATTAATGCCTCCAAACAAGTGTCCCATTTTTCATAAGTGTATGTTTGTTTATCCACGAATTTCTTGAAAACGAGAAGTCAGGCCAAAATTATTTTTTTTTAAAGTTTATTTTGGTATATTTTCAACTTAGGATACCGTGTAAGTTTTATCAAAATCGGTCACGTAGTTTACGAGTTATGGGCAATAAGTAAAAATCATGAATTAAAAATAAATAAAACCGCATAAAAACACAATTGCCCTCTGTTTAGGAGAAACAAATTCATTTGAAGTCGATGCATATTATGATCCCAAGCTTATGTTCATTAATAGTCTACGCACATCATGCACCGACTCCAAATGAATTTGTTTCTCTAAACACAGGGACGTCAGTTTTTTCAAGCCGAATTTCATTTTTTAAATTTTTTGCCGCCCGTTCTCATGTCATATCAATGTGCTAGCGATTTTCATTGAAAAGTGGTTAGGCTCCAAAGACTTCGACCAGATAACAAACAGATACACCATTCATACCGAGTTATATCTAACCCAATAACCAACACTTTTACAGGTGCTGCTCGCCTACCAACGAGGACAAATCCCGGCCAGCATCAATTGTGAGAACCCTCGGCAAGACGTGGCAGCCATCAGAGACGGGCGCTTGCGTGTCATGACTGAACACGCACCTCTGTTGAAAGACCTGACTGCTGTCAACTGCTTCTCGCTGACTGGCCTCAACAGTCACGTGCTATTGGAGAGATATGGGAAAAAGAAGGTAATAATATCAGTTTGTAGTGGTGGGTCATAGTCTCTCATAGTTTAGAATCTTAAGCTTCTTTAAGCACAAGCTGTAAATGAAGATCTATCAGCAACAGACGCATGCGTGTTATCAGGGCTGACTACTGATCGTGCGAGAACTGACTATTGTCAGCTGCTTCTCGCTTACTGGTCTGTACCGTTACCATGAGTTAACGACGGTTTTACTCGAGCGACGACGGAAAAAAGTATTTAGAAAATTGCACAGCGCCTCTAACGGTCACTGATAGAACTAAAATTATCCAATTCAATTCAATTCAATTCATTTATTCACCATTTCATTACATTTCATAACTTTGGTAAGTCAAAATTTTACAATTAATTGGACAATATTATATTAAATTTAAATTTAATATTATTTGACTAAATGAAATAAAATACATATTAATAGATTACATTAAATATTACTAAATTACATTATAAGTTTATCTATAATTTGATTAATTTAAGTTTCAGTTTGCAAGTCAGAAAATGAACATTTCATGTATTCGTCTACACTGTAAAATGCATGTTTCAAGAAAAACATCTTTGTCAATTGGTCAAATTTGTTTAGAGGAAGTCTTGTAACTTCTATGGGTAATTTATTGTACATATACATTTTTAAAGCAATGCCTTGTTTACGCGCTTTCACGAGTCTTGTTTTTGGTATACATAACCTTTCTCTGTTCCGCGTACTATAGTTATGTACGTGCATCTTCATGGGAAATTTCTGTTTTTGCTCATGGATTTCCAGAAGTGATTTGTAAATGAACAGTGAAATTACTGTCATGATTTTAGCTTTTTGAAAGTAGGCTCTAGTTGATGTCAATCTTTCTAATCCAAATATAATTCTTATTGATCTTTTTTGACAAATTAATACTCGATTTATTTGTGAAGCATTCCCCCAAACTGTTACCGCATAGCTTAAAATCGAGTGACAATAGGCAAAATAAACAGAAATTAGAGTCTTCCTGTCAACAGTAGGTTTAAGTTTAAATAAGGCATAATTCGCGCAAGCCAATTTCTTGCAAACTCTATCTATATGGCTCTCAAAACTCAAAGTAGAGTCCAATGTACAGCCTAAAAATGTAACCTCACCGTTGAAGATACTATTATTTCCCTTGCTTGCAAAATTTAATACGGTACTTTTGTCTGCATTTAATATTATTCCGTTTGCTTCAAACCACTCCTTTAATTTATATGTTATTTCGTTGGTTCTTATTGTTAAACCAGTTATGGTTTTATCTTTAACTCCAACATGCGTGTCATCAGCAAATAGTGTCACCATCGCCCAGTCTGGTAAATTTACTGCAAGGTCATTAATATATATTAAAAACAGCAATGGTCCCAGAACGGAGCCTTGCGGAACGCCCGTATGACAGTGGAGCACGTCCGATCTTACATTATTTAATTCAACTACTTGTGTTCTACTATCAAGGTAAGACTGCATAATACTTAATTCCTGTCCTTCAAATCCGTAAAATTTTAACTTATGCAACAGAATGTCGTGACGTAAGCAATCAAAAGCCTTGGAAAGATCACAAAAGATACTAGCGACCTTTTGTGATCCATCCAGAGCATCTAAGACAAAGTATAATGTTTTTCTAATCGCCATTTCGGTGGACCTATTTTTACGAAAACCATATTGACAATCTGTAAACAATTTATTATTTTCAAAATGAGCTAGGATTCTGGATTTTATAGCCATTTCCAAGATTTTTGATAAAACTGGCAATATGCATACGGGTCTATAATTGTTTAAGGCAATAGCTTTTCCTTTTTTATACAAGGGCATAACTTTACCTCTTTTTAATTTATCTGGGAAAACTCCTTCAGTAATACAATTATTCAAGACTTCCCTAATAATATCAAACATGTTTTTATTGCAACTGATTAGTTCTTTTAGTGTTTTTGTATTCATGTCGTAGACATCTTTGGATGTTTTACCTTTTAGTCTGCAAATTATATTTCTAAATTCAGTCTCACTTATTTCAGAAAATTCTAATTTAGAATCTGTTGGGTTTTGCAAATATTTATCACAGTCTATAGTCGTAATTTTTAGGTTTTCTGTCAACTTACTAGCTACATTACAAAAGAAATCGTTAAAGCTATTTGCTATATCTCTACTGCAGGTCATGATTTGCCCATTTAAGTTTTGGATTTTTTGAATTTTGTTGATATTTTGTGTTTTAATTGCATTTTTTTGTTCTTTAATAATTGTCCATGTTGTTTTTATTTTATTTGATGATTTTCTAATTCTATTTGTGTGCCTAAGTTTTTGAGCTGTTTGCAGCACTTTTCTAAAAGTTTTTTTATATTTTATCAATTTACGTTTTCTATTAGTATCTGGGCACAGATTTTGTAGCATTTCGAGATTTTGGAGATTATTTCTTGATATTAAGATGCCTTTCATTGTCAATTTATACTTGCGTTTTATATGTTTGAATGATTTTACCGGAAAAGCTGTGTCATAACAATAATTTAGATAGTCCATCAAAATGTTCATTTTCTCGTTTACACTAATTTTAGACATAATTTGTTTTTTTACAAATTCATAATCCTTGCAAAATAAATAGTGAAAATAGTTTTTATTTGAATGAGACATTATTCGTGACTTAATTTCAATTGCCTGATTTAATCTTGGTTTCTTGCAATTTAATATATTTTAATTCAACCACATTATGATCTGATAACTTTGTATCCAACACTTTCCCGGTATGGGAATGAAAATCTTCGTCCTCATTTAAAATAAAGTTATCAATACAAGATGCAGATTTACCCTTAGTACGAGTTGGATCTTTTAAAATAAATTTACACCTGAATTCGTCTAATACTTTTTTAAAAACTTTCGTACTTCGTGATTAGGCTTCATTAAGTTTAAATTAAAGTCACCTGCAACAATAATTCTCTTCCCTTCTTTGCAAATTTTTTCAAACACTTTGGTCATAATATTTTCGAATATCAAATAATCACGGTCAGGACGGTATACGCAAATGATAACTATTCTAAACATTTTTATTTCTATTGCTGCTAATTCACAACTCATCTCAAAACTTAACTTATTTATGTCATGTCTTGTTTTAAATTCTAATGTATCCTTAACAAAAATAGCTGTACCTCCATGCTCAAACAAAATTCTGTTAAAGTATGCGGCAAGTACAAAACCTGGTATTGCCATGAGACCCAACTTAAGTTCATTAACCCATGTTTCGGACAGACACAGCACGCCACATGCTCTATTTTCCATAAATAATTCTAATTCTAAATATTTATTATTAATACTCTGTATATTTGCATGCACAATTGTTAGCGTTTGATTGGTGTCTTGTGCTTTTCTCGAAAAAAATCGGATTGATTTGTGATACAGTTTATAAAGAGTAGACAAGAGGAAGCATCAAAGTTACTATTTGTGACACTTCTTTTAATTTCATCGACTACGAAGTGTATAACCTTAGCATGTGTCAGAGCGTTTATATCAAGGTATTTAACATTTTCGGATACTGCCGCTAAATGGTGTAGCTCCTTATTAATTCTATTAATATTGACATCATTTATACCATCGTACAAGACACTCACTATTAAAATATTAAATGTTCTGCTTTCCATGCTGATGATTTTCCTTATTTCTTTTGCGTATGTCCCGGCATTACTTTTGTCGTATTTACCTATTAGTATCACTGCTAAATCATTTCTTGCTAGGTGTTTGGTTTGTAGGTTAAAGTTTTTCAGTATAAGTTCAGAATTTGCTCCTGGTTTACAGTAATTTATTATATCTATGTTGTCCAATTCATTTGATATTTTCCTCGCAATTCCTCTCCCTATAATATCCGAATATATTTGTATTTTTTAGCGGGTTTTCTATTTTCTTTTATATTTTCTTTACTCTTTATTGCGCTGCCTATTTTTGTTTCTTCCATTTCTTCTTGAATTTTTCTTGATGTATTTTTCTGGGATGTTCCACTAAAACTATTTTCCTGAATCTTTAGCGAGCTGATATTTGTTTTTGTTATTGTTTTATACGTTTCCAATTCTTTTATTTGATGTTGTATTCTATTTTTTTCTAGTTCCAAGTTTCTTAATTCTTTTTGTAACTTTCGAATATTTCTACTTTGTGTTTTCAATTTCTTAAAAAGGTTTCTATTTGTATATTTAATTTTAGGTTTCAAAAATAATTTAATTTTTTTATTACTTTTTATCTTCATCCTTTGTGGGGTCAAATATTTTTCGGTCTGAGTTCCTGTAGTTTCCTGTACCATACAAAAAGTTACGTTATTGCTAGCGAGTAAAACCAGTCGTCGCTAACGAGTAAACTCATAGTAACGGTACTGAACAGTCATGTATTGGTGAGATGTGGTAAAAAGAAGAAAAAAAATATTACGATAAAACACAACGTTTAAAGTCAAGTACCATCTACAGGTGACTATTGCTTCAATTAAATAGTCTATTGGGCCGATTTTTCAGTTTCATTATGATAACTAGGATGACATTCACTTGTGGACTTATAGGACTAGACTTTTACATGAATTACGTTTTACAAACAGAGTATTTTAAAATACTTGCATGATTTCAGGATATCTCCCGATACCACTCTGACATTCCCTACCTTGTGATGGCATCAGGCAGACAAGAGACTTCTGTCAAGAAGATTTTGGATGACTTGATGTCTCGCCCTCTCGATCCTGAGGAGATCGCCCTCTTCCACAATATATTCAAGAACCGTATAGGTCAGCACTTGGCTAGAGGCATCGGAATATACTGTAAGTGTTCGTATAAGTAAAAGGAGCACAGCCACATTGGCGTCTACGTAACGATGAGTCGGCGCTGCGACTTCGGAATTTTAAAGCTTGTTCTACATACAATTCTAAATAGCATGCCACACGGCGCGTTGCATCGACACATTGCATCGGCAAAGCTGGTGTGATATGCGTTCATTTTTCTATGTAGAACAACGGAGCTGCACCGCTTCGACGTTGCAGTTCCGATGCAACGCAACGGAGACAGGAATGTGACTGCGCTCTAGAAGTTATTTTTACATTCTTGTGTAATCTTTCTTCTCTAATCATTCTTGTTCTTTGTACCGACAGCAACTCAAAACGGTGAGACGATCACCCACCGTCAAAAGGTAGACTACTATGACGGAGCCAGACGCCCCTTATGGTTCGTCTACAGCGGAATGGGCTCACAATGGGCCGGTATGGGCCTGCATCTCATGCGAATCCCAATGTTCGCCGAATCCATACAGAGGTACGTTAGTTTCTCTTGGCTTTGCCCTCACTTAAGGACTTGATATACAAAGAATCTAATATTTATGTTGAAATCGCGTTAGCTCCTTGTAATTTTTTGTGCATAATTGTATAATCCAAAGTCCATTACGAAAGTTAGACCCTTCTTGTCCATTTTGCTACTTGTATACTTGTAGTTTTAAGCTTATCGCAATATATTATTTTCGTGCGTTTCTTTCCAGGAGTCATCAAATCCTGGCCCCAAAAGGAATCGACCTTATTAAAATCATCACGACCACCGATGAGAAAATTTTCGACAACATCCTTCACTCTTTCGTCGGCATTGCTGCTATCCAAATAGCCCTAACTGACATCTTGAAAGCAGTCGGATTGGTACCGGATAACATCATTGGTATGTATTTGGTTATTAATGAATTGTCGAGAAACCTTCTTTACAGAGAATGTGATTGTTTAACAACTATTGGATTTCGTAGCTTTGGAAATCCACCTACTTTCTGCTAAATGTTTTTTTTTATAAGTCAGTTTTAGCAAGACCTAACTGCCTGTAACTAGTTACACTTTATCCAAACAATTTTGGTCCTTATTGGTTTCGAAGTTCAGTTACGAAAACGGTAGATCTTAGCTAGAATAATTATTTGCATGCTATTTTATTAGCAAAACATGAGCAGCTTTCTTTGTTTGAAGTCTTAATTTATACCATGTTTGAGCAAATAAACGAATTATTTATTTATAACTGGAAGTGCAGTGGTAGAAAAGTGATGAAATTCATGAAAGAGCAGAACGTATAAACTAACTGTTATAATCTGTGATATTATACCCTGACTTCAGTAACTGTCAAGTGAATGAAGGTGAAAAATGACTTACTCTGTACTAAATCTTCCAGGTCACAGCGTAGGAGAGTTGGGCTGCGCGTACGCAGACGGTTGCTTTACAGCGGAACAGGTGCTGAACCTGGCTTACTTGAGAGGGTACCTGTCGTTAACCACACCCATGTGTCGGGGTGCCATGGCTGCGATCGGACTGGGGTTCAAGCAAGTAAGTAGGGTGATATTCGTATTTAAATCTAACTTAAAACGCGTATGTGTTTTATATTAGTTAGTTCGCGCAGACTCGAAGGGTAGCTACTGACATTGTTGGCTCTTGTTGTGTATTCCGTCTTATTTTAATGAGTATTTACAACTTTAAAAAAATAATTTTAAAAATTAAACCACCTTTAAAAAATTAGACTACAAAAGCCTAACACAACGCATTCGTTTTCTTTTTATTTAGGAGAAACAAATTCTCTTGGAGTGGGCACATGATGTCAAGATTACCTACACCAACATTCTACATACAACATGCTCCGATTGTTTAAATTATTTTTTTATTCAATGATTTTTAGTAATTACTCATATCTCAAAACTATTGGGCTGACTTCGATGAATCTTGCACTGTACCTTAAGTTGAACTATACCTAATTGAACGAAAAACTAATCATCTCGCTCTAACTTCTGGTTTTAACATACAAACATACAAATTTTGCACAAGTGGTAGGAAGCCTCCATAAAACAACATGTATGATGTACATCTATGATCAACCAATGTCACTACATTTCAACGCAACACGCTGACTCGGCTCGACGCAAGGCGCTATAGACGAAGTATGGAGACTGAACCGCGATATCAAAGATTTAGTTAAAGCGGACCAACAACATATGAATAAACCAAGACGATGATCATTAGACCTTGGTCTCCGGCCATAACACCCGGTCGGTAGGAAGCTCTTTCCTAACACAGTTGCGCCAAAAAATACTTAAATTTTATCCAATTCTGCCGATAGGCCAAATTGATTACCTATTGTTTTTTAGTCAGTAAAGATACAACTCTGCACTACACTTAATTTCGTCAGTTTCGTTGGTCTAGTCGTCAGTTTGCTGGTCGCTATGAGGTTTTAATTCCAGTTAGGTTAAAATTTTGTCTTACATATACTCTTAAACATTTATGATACGTTACTCAGCAAGTACAAGTATCAACTTTAATGCAACAGCAGCATGCGAATCCATATTGTTTTAAAATAAAACACTTTTTTTTTTCAATAAAAGAGTGAACAGGCTTCTTCTGGGCACGGTAATGGTCTGGGTGAACTCGCTTCATCATCGGTCCTGTCTACGCCGCGTCTGGTATTGTCCAAAGACAAGAGCAAACCAATTATATTAAAAAAACTTGCATGGAGAGCATTGTTAATACAAGACATCTTAAGTAAATGTAGTACTTTGGAAAAAGTGTCACTGTTCATTTTTTGCTTTTTACACTGCCGGGTAAATACCGGCATCGGAACCCAGAGCCATAATTGAGACATGACATGCCAGTAAAATGTGTCACCAGAGATTCTTTTTTTTTTATTTCGTTTAAACCCTTGTTAACTTCGTGCTCGTTTATATTGTGTATTAAAAACATCGAAAAGATCCGGAACACGACAATACGCTCCATGACTGGAATAGCGGACGTTGGTGAGAAGACTGCAAAGCTGAAGTGGGAGTGGGCAGGGCACGTGTGCAGAACGCATCCAGATAGATGGGCCCAAGTTGTCACGCGATGGATACCACGAGACGGCTACCGACAAAGAGGTGGTGTGACGACTTGATCAGCTTTGCGGGAGATTGGGTGTCATTGGCTGCTGACAGAGACCAATGAAAAGAGTTGGGGGAGACCTTTGCCCAGCAGTGGGATGAAATAGGTTAATTAAAATACCCTTGTATTTTTTATGCTAAGGAGAAGATGTGATTAGTGAACCGCCTACTCATTCACAAATAAAAAATCTTTGCGCTCTTCTAGATCTCCAAACTCTGCCCTCCCGAAATAGAAGTGGCATGCCACAACAGCGCAACATCCAGCACCATATCAGGCCCTGCTGAGGCAGTAAAGCAGTTCGTTGAAAAACTCACAGCAGATGGAATATTTGCTAAGGAAGTCAACTGCTCCAATATCGCTTACCATTCGCGGTATATCGCTGATCTTGGTAAGTTATTTGATTGGCAGATGTTCATATTTCTGGACTTAGTTGCTATAAATGCCATTGATCGATTACGTATAATAGTAATAGTCCCCCTAGTCGACTACGATGGCCAGTGACAACGACTAACCGACTGCGCGGGATATATTATAGTGCACAAGAGTATGTACAAACTCAGGTGCACTCTCTATTCCTCTCACTCTCATAGCCCGATGGGACAGCAATCTGACACGACCGGAGAGATTAGGCGCAAGACTAGCGGCTTTACGTGCTTTCCGAGGCACGGGGGTGAACACCGTCAACTTCCAAACTCCGGGCTACCCTGAGAATTTTTGAACAGAAAAACACAGGTTCATATTTTTGGCCCGGTGCGGAATCGAACCCGGGACCTCCGGCACAGCCGTCGCTTGAAGTGCGACCCTCTAACCGCTGCACCACTGCGGCAGTTAATTTAGTTAAGAGGCAGTTATTTTAATGAATAACGACAACGTCTAACAGGCCGTAGCTGACTATGGCGGCCAATGTCAAATGAGATCAGCCATAAGCTACATAGGCCCACAAAACATAAAATAAGTTGTTTATTTATAGCTCTAAGCCATCATCATCATCGTATTTCATACCTTATGTGTTTGCCAATTTAGGAGGAATCATAAATGTCTCTCTGACGAAAATGAAATAAAATAAATTTTCGTTGTCTTACATTTAGTTCAATCACAAGTCAAAGTTCTTCTGTCCTATCAGGTCATTGAACCGTAACAACCCGCTGTTTCAGGTGTGGAATTCATAAAGCAGTCTAGGGAGATAGTCAAAACCCCCAAACTTCGTAGCGAACGCTGGTTATCTTCATCAGTGCCTCATGACAAGTGGAGTGAACCAGCAGCCAAGTATTCTTCAGCTGAATACCACACTAACAACTTGCTGGTAAGAGATTTATCACAAAAATGCAGCATTAAGGCTCCTGTACGAAACTACTAACACACTTAGGTACCGTATGTGAGCACACTGTCTGGTGGCTTAGGATGACGAAAATGGTTTTCAATTAACTAGAATAAAAATTTCCACTTATCTCTAACAACACCAACACCTGCCAAAAAGTAGTTCAATTGTTAATCTCATAGAATGTTTTTTTTTACAGAGCACAGTACTATTCGAAGAGACTCTTCGCTTCGTGCCGTCCAACGCTTTGCTGGTAGAGATAGCACCACATGGTCTACTGCAAGCCATCCTCAAGAGAGCCCTCTCCATCGATTGCCAGCATGTGCCTTTGACGAGAAGAGGACATAAGGACAGTGCTGTGTTTCTGCTAGAAGCTATTGGCGAGTAAGTTGTGCTGTTGGAGAAACCTATTTGGTTAACTATTTCAGTTATTTCAGGTAAAGAAAAACCGTTTGCATGAATGATTAGGTTTATAATATCCGTCAAAAGGCATGGGAATTTTGAATGAACTGCCGCCTTTAGATCAAAATTTAGGTCACCATTTGAAGAATGCATTAGACTCGCATACACACAGTGCTTTGTGCGCACAATATCTAATTCCTCTTCCATACTGTAATCACAGTTTATATTACTTTATAATAATCAAAACATCTATGTTTCCAGCCTTTACATCCATGGTTTCGAACCAGACGTGACCGCTCTATATCCAAAGGTGGAATTTCCCGTGTCCACACCAACTAGACCCCTGTCGCACTTGGTGGAATGGGTCCACACGGAGGACTGGTGCGTTGTTTTTTTATATCTTTTTCTAAATAGTGAACAACATGTCAAATTGTTTTGACTATAATATTGCCAGCCGACCGGACGAACGGACTTAGAAGACACGGGCGACAACTTTAGAGTAAAGGTCTACGCCGACTAATCAACCCGGCACGGCACCAACGAGGCATCAACCATACGGAAGCGTGTTACGTAAAGGAAACAGAAACGTCTCGGATGGGATCGGTACCGGATAGCGAACGCCTCGCCTCGGATCGTCTTTGATACAACTTATGACAGTTCTTTTGACAGGGTGGGCGGATAGTCGTCAACCAGGGGGCGTAAGCGCGTTTATTACGCATGCGCCGCTGGTCGAGAGTGGATCCCGAGTTAGTCTCTATTCGAGGTGTTACAAAGTTGATAGATGTGCGTTGCAGTATGGAGTTTCATACAAAGAATACTGAACGCCTCGAGTTAATACGGTGCTGCTGTCACCGACACGGGTGTATAGATGTGTTACAATCTTAAAGATGACGCTCAGCATGAACGCCGTCATATTTCAATACCCTTGTAAATAAGCTATGTAAATGAGAAAGGTTGTCTATTTTCTGAACGCTGATAAAATGTATCATGTTTTCCATCAAATAAGGATAGGTTAAGAGAGAATTAATGTTAGGTATATCATATTATGTTATTTTTTACATATTTTATTTCAGGAAAGCCGTTCATTTCATACAACCGAAAGAAACGCACTACACAAAACTAATTCTTATCGTCTCACTCGAAGACGATGAGTACAAGTACCTTAGAGGACATCAGATTGAAGGTATTGATCATAAAAATCATTTTAATCATCATTAAACAGAGTTTTAATAATCTGCTGAGTTTAACTGGGTCATAACTAACTCATATTATACCCAAAACGTTAAACTGATTAATCTCTCTAATTCCTAAAAATGCTCATCTATCATATTATCCACTCACTTGCTTTTGGATTTTAAAAATGGTGGCCTATATTGCTCTGTCATTTGGTGCAAATATCCGCGAGATGCCGAGTTTTATTAAAAAAATCATAACTTGGCTTCTACTGGACCAATTGTTATGGTTTTTTTTACATATAAAAGCCAATTAAACAAATAATCTAATCTTGTTACTTATTTTATGGATTGCTATATTGAAAATAATTTATAAAAAATGCGTAAAACTGACACACTGATAAAATTGAAGACTTCAACCAGAAATGTATTTTTAGAAAAAAATCTAAAGCGATAACCCCATTTTTGTTTATATTTAAAAAAAAGTAGATTAGTTTTGCTTTCATTTGATGCCAAATACTGTATAGCGGTTCATAGAAAATTGTATAGAAAACATCATTTCTATTTTAGGTATGTAACGCACGACAGGGCTAAATTGTTTCTTTGATTCGTGATTTATTTGTGGCTAATTTAGAAAGTCAAGAACCAAAATATAGTTCTAATTAAAACAAGCAACTAATAATCATAAATTAGAATGGATATATTTTGCAATAATCACGTAAATTACGGTTCTATGAGTCTAGATAACAAAAATTATGTACGTACCACCGAAGTTTTAGTTTTCACCCCGACTAAAACACTTAAAACCACAATATCACACGACACAAACACATTATAAATCACAGTCTGTACCTAGGAAAACACAATTACACAAAGTAAACCATTATTACATACAATCATACTGATTTTATGGTAAATAAACAAAGCCGTTACGCAAAAAACTTAGCACGTGCTACGTCACCGGGTCAACTGCCGACAGCCGCTTCAAAACAAACATGGCGGCTCGTTAGGGTCGGAACACAACGGGCGCAGTCAGGTCGATGCAGAATTTTAGAATAAAGAATATCTCATTTCTTAAAATGAGTTAAAACTTGTATCTATATTTGTATGCAGGTTTAATCCCTCAAGCGTATGTGAACGAGACACAATGCAAATTCTATTGTTATGCGGTTGCCTGCAACCGCTCGGGTGTTGAAGCATTAATACGCATGTACTGTATATAATATTAAGATCTTGTAACCGTATTATGCGAATAAATGAATTTGTATTTTGTATTTGTATTTTGTATTTGTATGTTTGTATATATTCCTTATTATGTTTTTATTTATTCCAGAGTTCCTAGAGCCACCTTCCGCTTTATCATCAGACCCGCCCCATGGTACCTACCATATCATTGTATTGTCGGTCAAGTCAAAAACCTACATACATATGCAAAATTTCAGCTCGATCAGTTGATGATAAATCTGCTTCAAAATTGAGTTACAAGATTTCACCCAGACAAACACATACATTAGTTATTACATACATTGCAAGTTAATAGAAAGCTAGTAAAAAAACAAAAAACCGGGATTAGTCTGACACCATTGTTAACACATTAGTAGGAACAAATCAAAAAATGTACCAAACGCGATCGCAGGGCGTCTGGTGTGCTCCATGCCTTACAACGTCAAAACGAGTAGTTGCCTTAATTGATTTTGGTAGCTACGGCTACCACCATCCCGTACCCGTACTTACATGAACCGTCACTTGTTTAATTCGCTAATCCTGTGTAAATAAGTTATAGATGTTACTGATTTTATATATACTTATGAAACTTAATACTTAAACTAATTTAATCACTAGAAAATTACGAGAAATATTCTTTTTTCTTCAAAATCTTGGCCATTTCAATCGGAAGTCACCGAAAAAATCTCTGTCTTAACTACTTTGAAGTGAGATTGTAATTCATAATTATGAATTGGGACTGAAATATAGTTATAATCTGATAGTTGGATAAACACAGAATCGTTTGATGTATACTTTTAGTAGTAAAATATAAATTTGAATACTTACGGCATTTTTAAAACACTGTGCACTTTTACGCAACTTCACTTTTTCATAACGTCAAGAACGACAGCTATTTAAAAATATTTTTGTTCTATCATGTTGGCTGCCAATTTTTTTCTGTGCTGCCATCTTATTTGGGTATATTTAGGACATAGTTTAAACGGCTCAGAAAGTGCCCTTCACAGATTAAAAATCAAAAATTGTATAATGGTCGTGTGGTAGCTCTGGCTACCGGAAGTAATTTGTAGGTTATCGAAGTTGGTAGCTCTAGTTACCGAAAGCAAGTGAGTGGTTATAAAGCCAAAAAATTATGTCGCTGCGCTTTGAGGAAGCAAACTCAAAACGCGTGTACATAGTCGCGGGGACCGCTATAATTAATATAAGTCAGTATAGATTTAATATGTACAAAAAGCTAGGTAGATACTAGATAAGTAGCTAAACGTTAGGGTTTCACCTTATCTATACAAGCGTCCTAACTTTCAAACACAAGCATATCTGAAAATATAGGGGCAATCTTAGTTAAACTAACTTTATAATGTAAAAAATCTGATTTTGACCAATTTCTTTTCTTCCTTTCAAGGTATGTGCGTGTTCCCCTTCGCGGCCAGCCTGGTAGCTGTATGGGATGTCTTGTGCATGACCCTCAATCATGAGAAGAGGAAGCTTTCGGTCCAGTTCACTAATCTAAAGTTCCACTCGCAGCCGGCCATCTTTGAACACCAGCTGCACTATATGACTGTGACTTTGCAACGTGGCTCTGGACACTTTGAGGTAAGTTGCTAGATATCACATTTGATAACTATATATATATATAGTAATAGTAATATTGGACACCAATCACATACATTGCTCTGATACCAAAGTAAGTAGCTAATGCACTTGTGTTATGGAAATCAGACAACGGTGGTACCACAACACCTTGACCCGAGACAATATAGAAAATTCTGATTTCTTTATTGACCCGATCGGGAATCGAACCCGGGACCTCAGCGACGCCTTGAAACCAGCGTGCTTAGTCACTACACCACGGAGGTCGTCAAATTCATTCAATCGTGATTCGTACAAGTGGTTTCATAATTCAAATGGCGTTTTCTATTAATCTCCTTTTTTAGAAAAAAATGATAAATGTCTTGGAAGAGTGGAATAAAAGTACTCAGAGCCAGTACCATAATTTCCAAAAAAATGTTATTGTTATCCGTCTGTTCCATATTTGAATCATTTGTTGCTTAGTGCTTATTTTTCGATGGTGAAACAGACAATAACCCAAAATTTCACGGTTGCTGCAAGTGTATTACAATTTCAGGTTTTTGATGGAAAAGTCGTAATCATAGAAGGCACTATCACTGCGATACCAAAGAGCAATGTCAGTGATCCACCTGCAGATGAAACAGTTACAACTAATTTGAACAAAGATGATATCTACAAACTGTTTTACGAAAGAAGTCATGAATATAAGTAAGTATAGACTAAAACTTACGAATTTGACAACTGGTTTTTATATAATCAAAACGTAAATAGTAAGTTCTACAAACTGAAGTCAAATATTAATACGGACTATAAATATTTCAGAGACCAATTCAGAAGCTTAGAAGCTGCTAATTCTTCTGTAACTGAAGCAAAAATACGATGGACTAACAACTGGGTAGTTTTCATTGATTCAATCATCCAAATGAACGCTCTGAGGGAAAAGCATCAGGGAATCTCAAAACTCAGTTATATATCTCGTATATTCATCGATTTCAAGAAAAATCTTAATGAAAGAATGCACGACAGTGGGTTTCTTTGCGCTAGATATGACGAAATACATAAAAGAACTAGGTAAGCACATATTGATTTCAATAAGGATAAAAACTGTTTTTTACTTTAAGGAAATAAAATATGAACTTGATTTTAGATGTGGAGGTGTAACTGTGGAACACATTTCGTTCAAAGACAAACCTATAACTAAACGACAAGAAGTTGTATTGAAGTCATCGAAATTTGTGCCGTTCTATCAAAATGAGAATAAGGACGTAAGTTGCTTAAAATAAAATAGCAATTGTTAGGTTTTAAAAACAAAAAATAATTAAAGTTTTTACTTTTTCCCTTAGATGTTTTCTTCAATGACTGTCATGGTGCAAATGATAGCAGAAAGTAAAAATAAAGATAATATTACAATAGCCTATGTTACTATGCCGAATAAATTAGATAATATCAAGAAGATTAAAAATGTAATGAATAGCTTACCTAACATAAATTTGAACATTGTTTTCTTGAGGATACAAGATATTTTAGAAACTAAGATTATGGAAGATAAACCTGATGTTGTATTTTTACATGATATAATTACTGACAAAAAGGTACGTCATTCGTCAAAAATAATTTTAAATAGTAATTATCTGTTTTTGTTTGAGTAACTAGTTGCTTGATTATAAATTTCGTTTTCAGATATTCGAAGCCTTATATTACATTCTTCCACCCAATACATTCATCATTAGTGTAGGAGCTGACACAAAAGCGTGCCCTGCTTCAATATACAAACCGGTTGCCTCTATTGGCAGTGGGAGATCCAAAGTGGAATTGGCTAGATTCAAGCTTCCCCCTGCACCTTCAAATACAACTGCTATATCTGTTAGAAATGTATCTGATGTACACCAGTTGCATTTAAATTGTGAGGAGCTATCACCTCAGCACAGACTTTTGGTCCTAGCCCCGTATCCAACACCGGTTGGTCTGATCGACCAAGTGAAACTTTGGAGGAAACATAACAATAAGAATGTTTCCATGGTCATGTTCGATCAAAAGAATGTCATGGATAAGGAATTAGAAAACATGCCCGATATGCCCTTCAGCGTACTATATAATGTAAGTCTAAAGTAAACTTCTGAACCATAATGAAATACAAGTCTCAAGCAATAGTTCTGCTACAGCAAATGTAACTTGGTACAGCGTAAGTTCCCGTTGGGGCATGAAAGTTCTAGATTGGAGACCCTTCGACCAAAGATTCAGCGTGCGATGTCCACCGACAAGATGGACAGACAACCTTGTGAAGATCGCAGAATCCAACTGGATGCAGGCCGCTAGTGATCGGTCGCTGTGGAAAGCCGTGGGGGAGGCCTATGTTCAGCATTGGACGTCATTTGGCTGATAATGATGATGACGATGCCGTCATCATAAGAACCGTTTTAGAACATTGACATTTATTGTAATTAATCTGAATCAATGATGATGTAATTGCAGGGTGTTTGGGGTAGCGAGTACTATATTCCGACTGTATGTGATCCTGTTCCAAACAAGAGCGTGGCTCTTCGTTGCTCTCACCCTGGAGACTTCAATTCACTCAACTGGGTTCACGTGAATGATGCCCCTGACAAGCGCGGAGTTGACGTTACGGTTAGTACCTGACTGATTATACCTCATAATTACACCGCTTAAATTAAAAATATCGGACGGTAAACGGTCGGACCAACGCCACGGCAGATTATTGGAGCATTTAGCCAGAAAGTTGTAGGTTCGAGTCCCGCCCGTGCTTTTTTATCTTTATGGATATAAAATATGTCACTGTGAGTGTTAAAAAAAAACCAAAATCATTGGATAGCGAAAGCGTTATCAATTCCCATGTTGAATTTATTCTGTAATGAATAACTACTTGGCTTTTATTAACAGCAGTGGTGTTGTGAGACAGTTGGGAAGATAGCGCAGACGTCACGCGTAATGACGTATCCGTAAAAGGCCAGAAATTTGTGCGGTCAGCCCGGCAGCATGGTAGTATAGTAGTATTTGGAAGAGCATTTGGCCCAGTTAGCCAGAAAGTCGTAGGTTCGAGTTCCGCCTGTGCGCAATTTGTGGTTTAATTTTTCATGTTTATGAAAATAATTATTTGGGTTATAGTTACCCTAGTTTGAGAACTAACTAGTGATAACTGTAATCTTAATTGGATCGTCAAACATATTGTGTTCTTTATGTGTGCATGTTTCATAGTTCTGTTCGGAAAAGGAAATGTGTTTTCAAAAACTGTTTCCTGCTTTTACTAGGTTCACTACGCTGGACTTACTGCTGTCGATGCTGTGAGGGCTCTCGCAGACACATCAGACTGGTCCTCTAGTGAAGGGTTCGGGATGGACTTCAGTGGAGTCACTGCAAGGTACTGATTACTTTGACTCCTGTAAACCGTCTAAACCACTTATATATTCTTGACTGCAAATTACGCACCATTATACTAAAATTCACTAAAATATATCTAGTGGGGAACGCGTAATGGGCCTGTTACCCAAAGGAGCGGCATCAAGCAAAGTCCGTGTAGACCCTAACATGCTGTGGCCCGTGCCGGCACACTGGACTCTGGAGGACGCCGCCACCGTGCCGTATGCGTACGCGCACGCTTTTTACTGCTTGGTAAGTATTAAAATCTATACTAATATTATAAAGCTGAAGAGTTTGTTTGCTTGTTTGTTTGAACGCGCTAATCTCAAAAAGTACTGGCCCAATTTGAAAAATTATTTTTACGTTGGATAGTCCATTTATCGAGGAAGGCTTTAGGCTATATAACATAAAGATACGACTCATAAAACCACAGCAGAAATGAAAAATGTTGCGAAAACGGGAGAAAGATATTCCTTTTAAAAGCTTCCGCTGCATACGCTGCGGAAACCGCTTAAGTTACACAAAAATCATGTATGACAGGATTGTTCAGCATTAAGAGTTCTATAATAAAGTCTGCGACAGCATAATATGTCTATATTTTATGGTTGACTTACTACAACCTTTTTTTATGTTAGTAAATTTGTAAAAAAATAATGCATTATTTTTAGAGGTGTATTATACACACAGGTATTTATTCTTATCAAAATAAATACATTCGTCATCACGAGCATTTCATTTAGAACAAAGTTGCCCTTTATATCATTTATATTGAATAAATATCTTAGGAGCTATCACAGTTTTAAAATAACTCCGCACCAAAATACTGTTCCTAGCTTAAGTACAACGTGCGCTTGCGCTAATATATTATAAAGCTGAAGAGTTTGTTTGTTTGAACGCGCTTATCTCAGGAACTGCTGGACCGATTTGAAAAAATATTTCTGTGATGGATAGCTTATTTATCGAGAAAGGCTTTAGGATATAAAACATGACGCTGCGACGGGAGGGGAGGGAGCAAACTCAAAACGCGCGGACGAAGTCGCGGGGGACCGCTAGTTCTTTGATATATGTACTTCTTTCCTTTATAAAAATCCAGCCAGTTGCGAGTCGGACTCGCGCACTAAGGGTTCCGTGCCAACTTTAACTGAATTAGGGAATCCTTACTTCCACTTAGTTAAATACCACAATTTTTTTTTACAGCAAATATAACTTTGTTTTTCATAGGGTTTGTATGAAGTACAAAGTTATGTTTCCGGTTGTTGAAAATGTGCTTTATCTCAAAAACTTTTCATTCGATCCCGTCCAAACCAATTATCATGAAAGTATTTGTTTAGATCTAAATTACATATTTTTTTTCAATATTTACACTCAGTTTAGAAGTTGGATGGGGGAGGGGAAGCCCATTTTACCACTTTGGAAGCGTCTAGCTCTGAAACGTAAGACTTTTAAAAGAAAATAGTTTAAGAAACCTTTATGTCATTTTAAAAGACCTATCCATAAACACCCCACACGCATAGGTTTGAGTTAAAAAAAAATTTTTGGTTTTAGTTTCATGTGGGAACCCCCACTTAAATGTCATTTTTTCTTATTTTTTGTATGAGAATCGTGAAGCGGTTAACAGGATATATCTTCCTACTAAATTTCAACAGAGTGATGCTAGTTACAGAATAAAATGGCTGTGACGTACGGACGGACAGACAGACAGACTTGACGAAACTATAAGGGTTTCGTTTTTTGCCTTTCGGCTATTGAACCCTCAAAAGGAGGTCATCAATTTGACCTGTATGTATGTGATATCGTCAGTATAGGATAAAATTTTAGTATATTCAGGCTTCCTAACACGTGTGTAAAATTGCGTAGTTGTATGTGTGTATGTTTGTGTCAGAGATGCTAAAAAACGAGAACTCATAGGGAAATGATTATTTTTCAGTATAACAGGATATAGTTTAACTTAGGGTACAGTTTAGGTTTCATCAATATCGTTCCATAAGTTTTTGAGATATGAATAATAGCTTAGTATAGTATTTTTTTGTATGCCTATTCGATCAAACAAAATGTCTTAAGGACTATATACAAACCCATAAAATTATTATCCCTTTGGAATAGAACAGCAATAGCGAGATGTCACTAGCAGCAAACTGTGTGATAAAAAGAGATGGGTAGCAGAACCATTTTTGGCAGATGTCAAACAGTTGACCGCCCCGCAGAAGCTCGCTGAAAATTACGTGCATTTGTTTTTTTATTTATTTAAAAGTGAAATTGTGTATATTTTGGAGAAATAATGAGTCTGAAACATGGTGACTTGATCGGTGATTGATTGTTATGCATTACAGCGGCATAACCCCAACAAATAATCATTTAACAGGTAGATTAGTCCAAATCGAAGTCTCTTAATATACGACTTATATTACCAATGCGCTTCAAATTTAAAGTACGCAGTTTGATTATTCTATTCTACAAACGTTAATTTACATAAAAAATAAAGACAGAATAACACAGGGAATGTATATCGACGAATATTTTGTATAATGAAATTATATTTAGTTTTACACTAGAGCTGCATGTTCAATATTTTGTGTCGACTGTTTATCATGCAGTAAACTACTATATTTAACTTAGGAACATTGTAATAAATCAACTGATCGAAAGGTTATCTCATTTAAAAGCTACAAATGTTTCTTACTTATGTTCGTTACTGACATCTTAAATCGGTTTCGTTTGACAGCTTTTACTTGTCCTTCTATTCCGATAGGAATATTAATTTTATGATACAAACCATAAATAAAGAAACATTTTTATGTATATAACATTTTTAGAGATGACGATTATAAATAATGAATAAGGTTTACCATTGAAACAGTAGAATCATCAAGAATATCTTATTATATTGAGTAGCAGCATTGGCATTTCTCAATAAATGTTCTCTTGCCGGGAAAATCAAGCTGTTTTGTAATTGGTTGATAAATGCTACGACTTTGTTCGGAATCATTAGTAAATAATATATGTTTTTTTTCAGTATATAAAAACCTGGCTAATGCCTGGAATGAAAGTGTTCATTTACGGCGGTGCTGGTGCTCTTGGCCAAGCTTCTATTGCCATCGCCTTGGCCCATGGATGTCAGGTTTTCACGACTGTCAATGACTTCAGAAAGAAACACTTCTTGAGGAAACTGTTCCCGCAGTTAAAAGGTTGTAAAACTTGAAATATTTGCATGATATCGATGTTACCAGTTCAAAAACTAAAAAACATTTTTACTGAACCCAAGTTCCGTTAGTAGTAGATATTGGAAAGGCATAATTGATGTGGCAGCGGCACTTACTATAGTGCCTTTAAATGAAACTAGAAATTTTCTAAGAAACTTGTCGGGCCTTCGTTCATTGGAAGTATAATATATAATGTTTTAAACTTTCATGGTCACTTACATTAGAATAGTTAGATACGGGACTGCTACCATGTACCTTATTATTTATGAGTTTCGGATATTTCGGCACTGTTGCAAGCGCCATGATCACGGAGTTACTGAAGAGAATTTGCGGGTGGGTTGTTATTGGCAGACATATCGGTTTACCCTCCTTCGAAGTCGTTTATTCCGCTCGCCACCGGTTGTCCACAAACTCACTATTTTCTCGCATCTTTTCTCGACACACAACACTGACATGGATGAATATGCATGAATAAGGTACATGGTAGCAATCCCGTATCTAACAATTCTAGTATAATATGTTTTTTGTGTCAAGGATGCAAGTTACTAAAAAAAAATGAAATTGAAATGGGTAATTAAAGAAAGGAATATAAATTTAAAAGTAATGTTCGTGTAATTAATTATGCAATTTAATGTCTAATTCGACGACCTCGACGACTTCCGTGGTGTAGTGGCTAAGCACGTTGGTTTCAAGACGTCGCCGCTCCGAGGTCCCGGGTTCGATTCCCGGTCGGGTCAATATAGAAATTAAAATTTTCTGTATTGTCTCGGGTCTGAGTGTTATGATACCACCGTTGTGTCTTATTTTCATAACACAAGTGCACAACTAGTGCTACTGTGCTACTTACTTTGGAATCAGAGCAATGTACTATGTGATTGGTGTCCAAAATTTTTTATTTGAATTAAATAATCGGTATTTTTTATGACTTTTAGAGCAACATATTGGAAACTCTCGTGACGATACATTCCAGTATGTGGTGAAAAATGCTACAAATGGCCAAGGATGTGATATTTTCCTAAGTTGTGCTAAAGGAGAAATTAAACAGGTAATTAAAGTTTTGAGTATACAGAATGTCTCAAAGCGTGACGTTAATACTGAAGTGTAAGGGCGCTAATACCAACCGGAGCATTCACCCAAAATCAATTGAAGCTCAAAATAAATTACGTATTTTTAATCCAAATGAGGTCACGACATAGAAAATCATAAAGTCATTGTATGTGTAGCCATTGGGTTTTGGGTAAGTTACGCTTTTAACTAATTGAATTGCAAAAAGTTGAATCAGACAAAACCGAAAAGGCTAGTCAATCAAAACCAGACAATGGACATAAAATAGGTTTTATTTTGGGACAAACCACAAGACAATAAACAAACAGTGCTAGTTAACTAGTAGAATGCCTTGACTCGCATTGTCTTAGTGCACAAAGAATGAACTAAAGAACAATGGTCATATCTCGTAGCCTGTTGGGATTTCTAAAGCCTAATGTATGATTTCAGAAATACTTCTCTTGCATGGCGCTGAATGGAACTATAATAGACACAGCGCAACTGGTAACGAGAGAGAACATAGAGTTCGAATATCGGTTCTTGGCTCGCCAGGTTTCGTATCATGCTGTTGACTTCTCTTCAATATTTGATTATGGACATTTGGCGGAAATAAAGGTGAGTAACTGTAAAAGATCAAAATTATGGCATTAATTTTTGTTTCCAAGGGTCATCTGGTTAAAAATACGCTAAAATCAGTCAGCAAAACCATACGAGATGGTACTGGTAGTGTTTCTTACAATGACAAACCAGAACTACAGTTACCTGACTTCAAATAAGCTAAAGGCGATACTTTCGTTTTAATAAAACTACTTACTATGCTCGTATGTTATTTATATCACTACTAAAATTATCTATCATTGCCTACGTTTTAGTACCCATCCAAAAATATCCTATGTACTAAATACCCATCAAAAAATTTATGTTTCATTGCCAAAATGAGGAGAATCTATATGTGTTCCAGGTTATTTGCTGGAGCAACTTTTATCCTAAATAATGTTCACCGAAAAATATTCACATCAGACACTCTTCTCTCTTAAAATAAATACTATCTTTGATTTTATCTACTCGCTGAATCACAAATCTATAAGGATAGTTATACCAATGATGTTGATTTCTCCCATGATTTAGGTACTGGGTATTGTTGGGCTTTTTTTTACCTATTGTTGTATCCAAATTAAACGTTTCCTTTAACTACAGAAACTGCAAATAATGCTCAGCGAGGGTATCATACGGGGCTACGTTCGCCCGCTCTCTCGGGTGACGTATGAGCCACATGAAACTCCTCGAGCGTTCAGACTGCTGACTGCGAGCCGCCACCGTGGAAGAGTGCTGCTGTCATTACGGGACAAAGTTCCACTGGTTGAGACCAGGTATGTGTACAGCACCAAAATTAGTTTATATCACGTGATACTCAGGCCCGGTTGCGTGATCGATATTTAATCAACTAATAGTTAAATGTCGTTACCAGAGGTTGATAAAAAGTTGCCATTGTGCGTGTTAAGAAGACGACACACCTAATCCAATGGTCATTCAAATTGTCTTTCTAACATTCTGTTTAAGTATTTTTTCTTTCAATAATGTGTTATTATTCAACTAAAATTAGTTATTATTTTAATAAAGTAGTAAAATAACTATCGATTACCAACTGGGCTTTTAATTAGATTTTGAATAGGTTTGCTATTGACTCTACGTTAGGCGCGCTGAAGAAGCTTATTATCTATAGCTTTACAGGTTTAATTCCTATTTGGGACATATTTTTAAAAAGCTTGCCATCTTTTGTTATCTGGTGCTTTTTATTTTGCAGTTATTTGATATCTCGCTTAGTTGCAGGTTTGTAGAGGTAAATATACATGATTGAAATTTACAAATTGATATTTTTTCAGGCTGTCCTGTCAACCCTCCGCTACTAACATAGTGATTTACAACGATGAATTTTTGGGACTTCAAGTTGCTGAATTGCTGGTTAAACGAGGGGCGAAAAAGCTGTTCATTCATGGCAATCGAACTTCATACTTGAGCCATAAAATAAGGTTTGAAAATAATCATAACCTCTTAAATGATTAGGTACTTGTTTGTTGCCGCGGAAAAGCACGATGAGCCGTTGGTCAGATTGCTGTCCCTAAGGGCTATGAGAGTGAAAGGAATATATAGTGCACCTGTGTATACGCACACACCTGTGCACTATAATATGTCCCTCGCAGTCGGTTAGTCGTTGAGACTGGCCACCGTAGTCGAAATCGGCTAGAGGGACTATTATTATTATTACTTGTTTGTTATTATTGCAAAATCTCATTTATACAAGTAGATAAGGTATATTTGACACTCAGTTTTATTTCTTTCTAACAAGATTAAATAAGAAATCAAAAATTTTCGCACGGACTGGATTCGAACCAGCAACTTTCGCAATATTAACCTGCACAAAATTTCTGATTACTTATGAATACGTCATACGTCGTACGTGAATCCTGCCCTTCCGCATTTTTTTATTTCTATTTCATTTTATTGATATAAGTGGCCTACGCCCTGTATAGCTAGTCAAAATATTAGTTGATTTTTTAACATTTCAGAACTTGGGAAGAGCTTGGAGTCAACGTGAATGTTTCTTCAGCTACATTGACAAACAAGGATGAAGCTCTCTCTTTGCTCAAGCTCTCTAACAGTCAGGGCATCGTTGAAGGCATCTACGTGATCTCTCCAAATTCAAAAGCAAAGGACTCTGTGACTTCAATGTTGATCAACTTAGATTCGTCATCGAGAAAACTGTGTCCAAACCTAAGGTATCATAGACATATTATTATGTATCCTTTGTCCAAATCATATTCGCCCACCAGTATCACATCATCAAGATATGCACTTTTATTTTCTGATAGTTCTATATTATTAATTTTCCTGTTGCAGACACTTTGCTTTGATTAGTGAAAATGATAAAGCATGGCGGGAAATCATAAGCAAGAGAGCACATGATGGTTTCTCTGCTGTGTCAGTGCAGTTGCAGAAAATCAATAGAGTATGTATCCTTATCCTTTACTTTATTCTATAATTTCGAGAACCCTTATTTAAGGAGCATATAAATTCAAAGCAGTTCAATACAAAATACTTTTTAAGTAGGTACTACGACTACGATTTACCTTTTTTACAGTTTGTTGACTCCAAACAGATCAGTGAAGAAATGCCGATCGCTGGTCTGACTCCTCGAAGCGCTATAACAGCTATAGAAAAGGCTTTATACAGTGGTGATAGTGTTGTGCTTGCTTACGCTCAGCCTATAGAACCTAGATCTATTCTGGAGGAGGTATCCAAAATTCCTGGTAAGTGGCTCCAACAACAGTATTCCATAAGGTCAGTATTTAATCAGATCGAAAGACGAAATTAATATTAATGCCCATAAAAAGTCTCAAGTTGATATCTGTAAGCTGACCTCAATTACAATCTAACGCAAAAGTTGACAGGGCTATGCAGATGTAACCTTAGCATATAAGCTGAAAACGGGCAAGAGATCTCGTCTAAAATACTTTATTACTATTATTAAACCTTTTTTATTTCCATGACATGAAAAGTGAAATTTACATTACATTATATCAGAGTTTGTTTTGATAATAAATGTCAAGGCACCTTTCGGGTATAGGCGTCCTCCAATAGCCTCCATATCTCCCTGTTGTTGGCGCTTCTAATCCATTTCTTTTATGAAGATAATAATAATAGTCCCCCTAGCTGATTTCGACAACGTTGGCCAGTCACAACGACTAACCGACTGCGCGGGGCATATTATAGTGCACAAGTGTGTGCGCGAACACAGGTGCACTCTCTATTCCTTTCACTCTCATAGCCCGATGGGACAGCAATCTGACATGATCGGAGAGAGTTTAGGCGCAGGACTAACGGCTTTTCGTGCTTTTCCGAGGCACGGGGGTGAAACACCGCCAATTTCCAAACTCCGGGCTACCCTAAGAATTTCTGAACAGAAAAACTCAGGTATATATTTTTGTCCCGACCCGGGGATCGAACCCGGGACCTCTGGCGCAACTGTCGCTTTAAAGTTCGACCCTCTTACCGCTGCGCCACCGAGGCTGTTATTTTCTGAAGATACGACTATGTCGTCAATCCAGCGAGCGTTTGGCCTACCCACTTCTCTAAAACCTTCTGGGCCCGTCCATTCAGTGGCGCATCTAGACCATCTTTCTTTCGAGGAGCGAAAAATTTAGCATTGAAAAAACTTAGTCTAAAATAATAAGCATTGAATAACCACAGGTGTAAACATCACAAACGCAACGGTAGACAGGACAAGCTTGGAACAAGTGGGGGTAGATCAGGGAAGAGCCCAGGAAGTATGCAATGTTCTCCAAGAGAAGTTCCACATCATTATACCGAGGGATGCTGTGCCACAGATGACTATTGGGCAGTAAGTAGAACATATTGTATCTATCAGGTATCATTGTATCATTTTGATGTCACGTTCTACGAAGAAAGATAGTCTAGTTGTTTTGTTTCGTTTTAAAGACTTCAAGCTATTTTGGGCTTTACCCAGTGACTAAGGTGGCCAAAAGTATATCTTTTCTACTGAGCTAGTTTATTTATAAATTAAGAGGTCAACTTGCGACCCGCCCCGGATTCGCACGGGTGCAATGATGATACTAAATATATTATAAAAAAATGTTTATCGGGGCTTATCCCTAATAGTTAGACATATACCGATTTTTAAGGTGTACAATACCGTCGTAATTTATTTAGATCTATTGAAATTTAGAATTGAAAATTGTCTGTGTCACGTCAACATGAATTTAACACGAGAAAATTTTCGTGCAATGATTTTTCATGACTTTCGATGTCATTTAAGTCAACAAGAAAGTTATGATAGACTACGATTGGCCTTTCACGATGAAGCCCCATCTCGTGCGAAAGTTTACAACTGGTTTAATGAGTTTAAACGTGGTCGCACTAATCTCACTGATGATGTACGTAAGGGACGGCCTTCTACGGCGACGACTGAAAATAACATCTGTGTTGTGCGGCGTATGATAGAGACTGACAAAAGAGTGACCTATCAGCAGATTCGGACAAGCTTAGGCATCGGTATGAGTCAAGTGCACAAAATCCTCCACGAACATTTAGCGGTCAGGAAGCTTTGCGCCCGGTGGATACCTCATAATTTGACTAAGGCTCAAAAACTCCATCGTGTGGATTGGTGCCGTAAAATGATTGAAAGATTTAACGGAGGTGACTCAAATGCTGTGTTCGACATACTAACAGGTGACGAAAGCTGGATTTACTGTTATGATCCTGAAATCAAAAGACAATCTGCTCAGTGGGTGTTTCCTTTCGAGGAGTTGCCAACTAAAGTGAAGAGAGATCGAAGTGCGGGAAAAAAATGGTGGCCTCGTTCTTTGGAAGGATAGGTCATTTCGCAACAATTGTGTTAGAGGATCAAAAAACAGTTTCTGCAGAATGGTACACTACCAATTGTTTGCCACTTGTCTTGGAAAAAGTTCGAGAGAAACGACCTCGCAGTAGGATCCTCCTTCACCACGACAACGCCTCGTCGCACACCGCCAAGCGAACGATCGACTATTTGGCGACATCAAACGTTGAATTACTGGGTCACCCGCCGTATAGCCCCGACCTCGCGCCTTGTGATTTTTATTTATTTCCAAAAATTAAAGAAAAACTTAAAGGAAAGCGGTTTATGAATGCTGAAGAAGCGGTGGCTGCGTATCGCGATGCCATTGAAGAGACCCCTAAGGACGAGTGGGCAAAGTGCTTTTCCCAGTGGTTCCATCGTATGCAGCGGTGTATTGACGTCAATGGACAATATTTTGAAAAGATATAATAAAACTAATAACTGGCTAATGTAATCAGTTTTTGTTTTTTTAAGAACTTTCAGTTTGACCCTCGTATAAGCGCCAAAAATGAGTTTATTAACGATATCACATTAAAACCTCTTAAACTATCAGCTGTCCTCTACTATATTATATTTTGCATGTATTATACATATAAACCTAGAACTGAATCACTTTATCTCTTTTGACCAACCGCATCACAATCCGTTGCGTAGTCTTAAAGATTTAAGCATACATACATTCAGACAGCACGAAGCGACTTTGTTTTATACTATGTAGTATATTAGTTATTTACATCCATAGATTCTTTCATCAGTGCCTTTGTTAGTTTAGTTTAAATTATGCTAAGAATTATGTTACGAGTAGTTCAGAATGAGCCCTTTTGCGTAGAGGGTTGTATTTTTTTTTAACTGAAATAAATTTACTATGAACAGTTTATTGCTTATACAATACCTTTTGTAAAATAAGTTTTCGACCATACGTACGTGTTTTCGTCGTTGTAGCGCTGAATGTAAAAAAAAATAGTTATATTTAGTTGTAAACATCTTGCAGTTGACTTTGATAATGCTGATAAATTTGCTAAATTAAACTGTGATTTCACTCTATGCGAATTTAGCTGACGTCATAAATAATTTTCAGATTGAAGCAACTAAAACGCGAATACGTGGACATAGAGCGTGACGTGCCAGGCTTGTGGGGGTACTTGAGCGTGTACGGCGGCGAGGGGTTGGAGGGGGAGGAGCTTACAGCCACCACTGATATGGTGGTCATGAAGACGCTGGTGCATCGGTCTGAACTGGTATGCCATTAAGTATCAAAATTAAATAGTAAGTGCAAGGCTAATCATGCCATAGACTAGCCGCTCAAATAATGCGATTGACAAGTTTCAATTTTGACAGAAAATGTGTAGGACACTAACAATGATATACAAAGTCCGAATTTGGATATTGTTCCATATATTATCTGTCAAAATTTAAAAATTGGGAATTTTAAAGGGTTGGAAAACGTTATCGCCCATACCGCGAGCATATTTCGACATATAGGAGCTAGGCACTATCGAAAGACATGGAACAAAATAGATATTTTCCCCCACAACACATCCACCAGGCACATGGTTTTTCTCAAATAACTTTTACACTATAGCACCAAAAATATTTAACAATCTACTAGATTCTTTGAATAAACTTGAACTTTATAATTTCACGCAAAAAGTAATTGAAAAACTGTTAAAAATAAATATATTTTTAACAGTATTTCAATTACTTTTTGCTTTAAATTATAAAGTTCAAGTTAATTCGTTAGAAGAATAGTTTTATGTTAAAATCTCCACTTGATTGATAATTTTTATATTTTATAAGTTTATTTGTATTTGTATTTTTAATTCTGATTGTGTATTCATAACCTTATTATTCGCCCGATGGGCAGGTTATAGTTTGTCCAATATTACATACCTACACTAAGATCTGTTTTAAAATGACCTATAACCATGCGATTAATAAATTGATTATTTGACCGCAAATATTGGCAATGTAGGGGGGGGGGGGTCACAGGGGACATGACCCCCCCAAATCTAAGGTCAAATTTAAAAGTCACAAAAAATTGCCAAGTTAAAAGGAAATTTCTAGCTATCCCCTTACAGCGATAAGTTTGTAGTAACTACGTACGATGGACAATATAACAACCGAACTACGTAGTTTTGGTAATCCAAGCAAAATCGATATGCGACATTATGATATATGGTTTACTGTAAAGATTCAAGATAAAGGCTGTCTATGTATTAATTTATTCCAGATACCTATTTTTTATTATAAAGTGACCCACACCAAAATTTCAGGATGCGACCGCGCCTTTGTAGGCGCTGCGTTCCTCCTACTTACGATAGTCTAAAATTCTCGGTCATATATATTAAAGAGAGGTACACACAAGGCGTTATGATAGGATGGTTACTAGAAGACAATATAGCATTTTGTCTTTTATATAATTTCACATTTCATTTTTAATAGCGTCCCGACGAATTCGATTCAAGCCTTGACTATCTCTGCATAGTCCCAGGCTTGGAAGGGCACTACGGTCGCTTCAAGACCCTATGTGAAAGACTGAAGATACCAGCAGCTGTACTGCAGCCTGGCAACCACCACATCAACGAAACCATACCAGAGACTGCTCAAAGGATGGCTAATGTAAGTGAAGAGTATAAGTCAAAAGGTTTCGGCTTTGAATCTCCGGTTGAGCAATTAAAAGAGTTTTTACGCTAAGAAAGCAACTAAGTATACCCATACGTATCGTATCGTAGGTCTTTCGACTTTTCAACTTCTTCAACTTTTCCGCCTTTTTGGATTGATAACAAAATGTATAAACGCATGTCACAAACTTGAAAGAATACTTAAACACCTTGCGTATTCAAAAAACTCTCATCATCATCATTATCAGCCAAAGGACGTCCACTGCTGAACATAGGCCTCCCCCACGGCTTTCTATAGCGACCGATCACTAGTAGTCTGCATCCCGTTTTAGTCCTGCGATTTTAATAAGGTCGTCTGTCCATCTTGTTGGTGGACGTCCTACGCTGCGTCTTTGGTCGAAGAGTATCCAATCTACAACTTTCCTGCCCCAACGGCCATCAGTTCTTCGCGCTATGTGTATGAGCTTACTGATTCTCAAGGCTATGTCCGTTACCTTAGTTCTTCTACGTATCTCCTCATTTCTGATTCGATCCCGTAGAGAAACTCCCAAAAAGAACGTCAAAAAACTCTGATGTAATGTTATTATTATTTTCAGGTCATCATGAGATACATGAAGCCGAAGAAGACTTTCAACATTCTAGGCTACGAATTTGGTGTGCTGGTTGCTTTGGAAATCGCTGCTATTCTTGAAAGCTTTGGTACGTAGTTCCTGTCTTCTTTAAACTTCATCCACGAACACTATACAAAATACTGATGCAATACTACAACTGGCTACTTGAACCTTTCTGAAATGGATAACCAGGAAATGGATGTCCAAAAAGAGTATCGGGTATTTGGTAGTTCAATAAAACAAAAAATATTGAGTAGTTTTGTATTGTTTTGGTGTTAAATTATAGGATACAAAATGGAAGTGTTATCGATTGGTGAACGTTACGCGCTGCTGGCAATCTTCTAATATAGAACGAAAATTGGTAGCACATCGCTGACACATGTTGCCATTTTTGCCATATTTTTTTGTTACGATTTTGTTTTGTTTAATGAACTATTCTCATGCTTTAGAATGTTTTTAACACTCACAGTGTCATATTTTATATTCATAAAGATGAAATAAGAAACCAAAAATTTGCGCACGGGCGGGACATGAACCAGCAACCTTTTGGCACACACCGGGCCAAACGCTCTTACCAATTGAGCTACCGTGCTGTCAGTCCGAACCGGCGAAATTTGTGGTTTCTTATGAAAACGTCAATTGCGTGACGCTTAGCGCCATCTAGCCGTCTGTTTATGTAACAGATGGCCCAAGCAGTTATTTTTTACAGAATAAATTCAACTTGGAAATTGATGTCGCTTTGCTATCTAATGCTTTAGAATGTTTTTAACACTCAGAGTGTCATATTTTATATTCATAAAGATGGCCCGTATGGCCCGGTGTGCCAAAAGGTTGCTGGTTCAAGTCCCGTCCGTGCGCAAAAATTTTTGGTTTCTTATTTCATCTTTATGAATATACAATATGACACTGTGAGTGTTAAAAACATTCTAAAGCATTAGATAGCGAAGCGACATCAATTTCCAAGTTGAATTTATTCTGTAAAAAATAACTGCTTGGGCCATCTGTTACATAAACAGACGGCTAGATGGCGCTAAGCGTCACGCAATTGACGTTTTCATAAGAAACCACAAATTTCGCCGGTTCGGACTGACAGCACGGTAGCTCAATTGGTAAGAGCGTTTGGCCCGGTGTGCCAAAAGGTTGCTGGTTCAAGTCCCGCCCGTGCGCAAAAATTTTTGGTTTCTTATTTCATCTTTATGAACTATTCTCATCAACCAGCGTCCAGCCTCCATGGTGAATTAGAATAAACGAACGACGAAAAGTAAAAGACAGTCTTTATTTATACAGACTGTATACTTTCTTTTAGGGTTTTCATAATATGAAAATTGTAAAACAGGCTAAGATCGAGTCTCTGGAGTCCACACAATGCGGTCGATTGGTCTGTTAAACACACAAAATCAGTCCTTGTTTTCATCAAAATCTGCGACGCCGAGCTTTTCAATGTTAAAAGTGACAGATATAGTTGTATGCTGCAAATTTTTAGGCCTTAAGTTGTAGGGGTACAAGACGGGGCCACTTGCCTTGAGTTCAAATTAATAAATTTAAGGTGCTAACGAAATGTTATCTTATTAGGTTGAGTCGATTAGAGGTAACATCCTGGCTTCTCAAGAGCCCTGATTGTAGCTCTCTCGTCTATATTGTAAGGAGATATCTTAAAATTTAGGTTTATGAGCATAATTCGTCAAATCAAACGAGATTGAAACAAAACATTCGGGTAAAAATGGCAGCAATATCAAAAGAGTATAATTCAGCGTATCATCACCATAATAAATAAATATTTAAATAATAATCAATATGCGATAGAAAATACAGCAATTGTCGTGCTCGTGGTTTCAAAGTAAGAAATTTTCTTCCTTGTGTTACGAATACCAGACAATGTTTTTATTTTATTTATTTAAAACACTTCATGCACAAACAAAAGGTACATAAGGCGGACTTAATGCTAAAAGCATTCTCTACCAGTCAACCATAGGTCTATACAGAGAAATTGCTGGCGGTTTTAGGACAGGGCGTCTCCCATAAATACTTAAATACATATTAAACATCCATGACTAAGGTACAAATGTTCGTGCTCATCACACAAACATTTGCCCCATGCGGGATTCGAACCCGCGACGGCCGGCGTAATAGTCAGGAGCTCTAACCAATACACCAAACGCGTCGTCAAAATCACTAACCCAGATATTCCGGAAAAAAATATATCTTAGATACATAAGGTACTATGTGCCAATCAGGAACAAAACTTGTTTATTTTAAATAAGTTATTACATAGTTTTAGGATATTTTCAACAGATCATATTTATAATAAATGGGTCGGTTAATGTATTTGAGAACTTAGAATAGTTAATTTATTTACCTAACTCTATCTAAAACACACGTAAAACTGATAAATAGTCAGCTCCTTTATAAAACAACATGCCATTTCTCCCTCAGCTGTGTCTTTTAAGGAACAGTAGGAATATCTGGGCTAATCTTTGATCCAGTTAATAAGATTGCTAGCAGCATACGAGTAACGGTCATCATATCGATAACGTTATTTAATTGAAATAATTTTGCCATTTCATATTCTATTTATCTAGGAATCTATGTATCTATTCTATCAGGAATGAATATACTAAGTTATTTGTACTTTTTGCGTTATTAAACTTTCAAATACCCGTACCCGTTTCAAATAACTCTTTTTGGACAACCTATATTTATATTCTGGATCGTTTGATATTTTAGCGCGCAATCAACTTAATGAACAAGTTGAATATATACTCAAATGTCTGTTGCAAGCAATGATAAAAAAAAATATTTTTCATTTTGTTAAGGTTATACTGGCACCGTGTTTATGCTTGGCGGAACACCTGAAGACATGTGCTCATCCTTCAATGCCCGCTGGAAGGATGCTGATGAAAACACCATTCAAAACACTCTCTTACAACACATGCACGTGGTGATAACCAGAACCACGTCCAACGGACTCGAAGACATCCTCAAGAATGCCAATACTTGGCCTGAGAAAGTGGATCTTTTCATGAGGGCAATAAGAAACAAAGTCGCGACTTCTATCCAGCACATAAGAGGTACCATCGAAGGGATATATTCTAGAATCAAGCTGTTCAGAAACTACAACATGCAACCACAGAGGCTGCGATCGAAAGTAGTCCTATTACAAGCAAAGCCATATAAGGCAACTGTACAGACTCTCAAACGATTCTCAAACCAGGAACCAGCTCTCATCAACCTTAGAGCTTCATTCTCTTTTGCTCATAAAGACTTGAGTTGCTCCAACATAATAAATAACAATTTGGACCATGAAATACTCGAGGCATACGAGAATAGTAACCACTGTGAAAAATCTGCAATTCCTATAGAAGATATGGTGATTCTGAAGATTGCAGAATAAATTTGATCGTCGACGGATTATTTTTATAACGGACTATGCTGAAATAAGATTTTGTCTTTAGATTTTGTATTTATTGTTTGGTAATAAAAATTGCATCTGGATATTGTTTGAATAGTACACTTCTAAACCTGTTAATCCATAATGAAATTTATTCAGGGTGTTGTTTTGGTCAGCGACGAGCGACTCAGGGGCGGTTGTATAAACGATACTGATGCCAAAAAAAATACATAAAAATATTTTTTTATTAATGAAAAAAAAAACACGAAAAATCAATATATTAATTTGAGGGCGAATCAAAACTACCAACGCCAGGTGGCATCTTCGTAGCTTACTAGCTACAGCGTAAGTATTTCCTAGATACGCGCGAGGGTGCTAGTTTCCCCATTCACTTTGAATTATTTTAGAATGTTGTAAAGAGGGGTTTTTATAAAGCTTGCATATAATTTAAATAAAAAATTGCTTTCGAAAAAGAATAACTCTTATTTTCATCCCTGAGTTGGATGACACTGACCAAAACAACACCCTGTATTGTTCTATTATCAATATTACCCATGCCATACTGCATGATTACAACTAAAATCTTTGGCGGTTCAAATTCAATATGTCATATTATGGTATTAGTAATAGAAAAATACAGGATGTTGATTTGGTTAGTGACATCCAACTCAGGGATGAAAATATGAGTCAAACACATTGACTGCACCTACACATAAAGCTTTAAACATTGAAATGGGTAGGTAAGATAGATTTTTATCAAAGGTATTAATAGTTATTTAAAATGTGTACCGTTCATGTTAGCATTGCAAATAATATCCAACCGCATTTTATATTAACTTTTGATCTTTACTTTATTTCCATACAATAAAACGACGCTATAGAAATTATAAAAACACTTCCCCGATAATTAATGTAATAATAAAAAATATTCAACAACATCACCAAGGACATTCTAATTAATGTATAACAAAGCTGATTATTAGTATTCAAATTAATCGTAACACATGTGATATGCATTACTTAAGTATAAAAGATACATAATCATCATTTTCTATAAAATATCTAGCTGGCTATTTCTATCTGTTAGTAAAGGCGTAGAAGTGACTCAAGTTAGGTTGAAAGAAAGGTAAGCAATTTTATTCACCATTGCTATTAGCATTTTTTGGGTAGGTAAATTATATCAAATATATATTAATATATATATATATATATATATATATATTATTTTTGACAACATCACATACATTGCTCCGATCCCAAGCTAAGTAGCTAAAGCACTTGTCTTATGGAAATCGGAAACAACGGTGGTACAGTCGCCATCAGATATATCGGAGCAGACAAAGTGACCAAATACTTCTGCACAGTTTAAAATTTCAATAAGTTCCATACACTACAAGTTACCATTAATATCAGAACATTCATTACTTCATAAGTATCTGAGCAGATGTTAGTCAATAACTTCTATACACACAACTAACCAATAATATCTGAACACTCACTTGCCTGAATTTATTTACTGCATGACACTTTCATGACAGTGATAACAATACTGAAAACTACAAAGCGTTACTAACTGCCAGCGTCATCTTACTATAATATAAACTATGAAAAGAGTCCCTATTTAACCGACTTCAAAAAAGGAGGAGGTTATCAATTCGACTGCATGTTTTTTTTTGTATCTATGTTACCTCATATCTCAGTCGTTTGTCGACCGAATCGTAAAAAAATTTCGCTTACTTAGAGGGTGTACCTTCTAGTTGGTCCCGTTTCTTTCTTCCATTTTGGGATCTGATGATGGGATCTTGGTGTAATCGAGGGAAACCCTCAAATTTTAAAGGCACGTATTGAGTTTCTTTACTAGAATCTTAACGTTGACGTGTTGTTACGTCTGATAGTCAACATCTTGTGGGGCTGAGCTAATGGTGGAACTCCTTAACGCTTAGGAGTTCAGTAATTATAATGACAGAACTTATGATAGGTAATTTGTAGCTTCTTAAAAAATAGAATCATAAGGTGCAACTCCCCCCCCCCCCCCGGCCCTCTTATGTAATCACTAAAAATGAAGAAATAAAATAAAATTTAAAAAAAAGTAAAAACCGACTTCAAAACCAAAATGCACTAAAAAGTCTTGAATAAACTCTTCACCATGGAAAGGAAAGGAATCCGTTTAAGGCAAAAGAATTCTGTTTTGGAGTTGGTGCCATCACTTTGACCATCAAGCATCAACTATCACAGCACCGACTCCAAAAAGAAATTGTTTGCCTAAAACGGATTCCTTTCCTTTCAATGGTGAAGAGTTTATTTAAGACTTTTTAATGCATTTTGGTTTTGAAGTCGGTTTTTACTTTTTTTTATAGTTAAGTTGGAAGCACTTCTGCAATTTGCCTCGATTGCTCAGATATTTAAGACCGACTGCGTAGATACATTTGACGTTATGAGTGTTCAGATAATTTTGGTTAGTTGTGTGTATAGAAGTTATTGACTAGCTTCTGCTCAGATATTAATAAAGTAATGCATGTTCTGATATTAATGGTAACTTGTAGTGTATTGAACTTATTGACATTTTAAACTGTTCAGAAGTATTTGGTCACTTTGTCTGCTCCAATATATCTGACGGCGACTGTACCACAACACCCAGACCCGAAACAATATAGAAAAAATCGTTTTCTACATTGACCCGACCGGTTGAAACCAGCGTGCTAACTCGACCACGGAGGTCGACATATATTAATCATATATTTATGATACAGCCTGGTTTCAAATTCTGGCCCATAAACGGGAAAAACCACTCCTGCAGAGGGTTCCGTCACAACGGACTCTCAGTTCGCGTGCCGTTAAGTGCGGACGAAAGTGTCGTTCGAGGATCGGTTTGTAAATCCATGAGGTACTCCTCTCGCGTAGGCGCTGTTAAATCATGTGTTAAGATGAAAAAGGTCTATTGATTGATTGAAATCATACGCAGATGTAGTAGATCAGAATTTCATTTTGATACTTCTTTAGGTATTTCCTAGACGAAGAAAGCGGATTCCTCTTATGTGCAGATTTATTCAAAGATGTTAATTTTGTTTTATTTAATTGATACAATAATTTAATTTATGTCTTTTAATTGATTTAATTTGATTTGAATGTAAAATATATTTTTTGTATAACTATCATAGCTGTATGTTCTTAATGTTACTTACAATTTATATGGATGATATAATCCGAAATAAATGATTTATTATTATTATTATTAAAATTGGTTTCATAAAATTGAAGCGCCTTCAAAAAATACTAAAAGGACTAAAATAACGCTAATAAGAGAAACAAATTCATTTGAAGTTTGTGCATAATGTTCGTAGCTAGATAAAACTGCTGCTGTCCCTTATAAGGTTGATATCATCCCAGATAATATAATACTACTATATCATGCACCGACGTCAAATGAGCTCGTTTTTGCATTAAGGTAATTTCTAACATACAAAAAGGATTACTTTAGTGTCATTTTAAAAGCGGTGCACTTTTTAAGTATTTTTTTTTGTTGATGATTTTGGTTATTGTTTATGTTACAATGTACTTGAATGAATTGAAATAGTTACTTAAACTTTTTCTCCTCGGTGTGACGAATACTTTTGTAAAAACCACATCAAAATCGCTAGCTATACTTGATAATCCGCGAACAAACATACATACAAACATACTAGTCGAACTCAGAATGTCCTTTTCCTTAAAGTCGGTCAATAAGATGGATTAACCTATTAACCTAAACTTACCTATCCTATTTTATAATTTCTACCATGCAAAAAAAAGAAGTTCACCTACGGAATCCTAAAATATGATAAAACTTATTCAACCTACCTCCTTTTGAGGGTTCCGTAGCCGAATGGCAAAAAATGGAACCCCTATAGTTTCGTCAAGGTCCGTCTGTCCGTCTGACTGTCTGTTTGTCTGTCTGTTCATGCGTATGTCACAGCCACTTTATTCTGAAATTATTAGTATTACACAGTTGAAACTTAAAAAATAATGATATTTAAGGGGGTCCATGAAACTGAAACCTAAAACATGATTTAGTCAAATCTATGATGTATGTGTGTAGGGTGTCTATGGATAGGTTTTTTAACTTTCAACGAAAATTGGTTTGGACGGGATCGAACGAGAAATTTTTGAGATAGAGCACATTTTCCAAAGCCGCAAACATAACTTTGTTATTCATACAAATACTATGAAAAGCAAAGTTATTTTTGCTGTCAACGAAATGTTGTGGTATTTTGGCTAAGTGAGAGTAAGTGGATCACAAATTCAGTAAAAGTTTAGCACAGAACCCTTAGTGTACGAGTCCGGCTCGCACTTAGCCGGTTTTTCCTTCTTTGTGTTATCTATATCTTACCAAGTAATGTAATTTACCTAAACCAGACACGTCATATCAAAAAGATGACTCCAAAACCGCAAAACGAAGATGCAGTGAGTCCGAAGATCCTAAGACCGAATCGACACAAAATTGTGATATCTGGTATGTCAGGCGCCTTCCCACAGTGCAATGATGTCAAAGAGTTCTGGGATTTGCTTTACAATAAGGTAAGCTTCTGACAACCAATGCTCTTAAAACTTACCTTTAGACAGAAACTCATTTGCAATTTAACTAGCAACATTATATTATTATTTTTTATAAATATGTCCAATTGGCGTGCTCGTGGATTCGAAGTAAATAATTTTCTTCCTTGTGTTACAAATACCAGACAACGATTAAGACGGGGGCGTCTCCCATAAATACTTACATACATATTAAACATCCATGACTCAGTTGCGAATGTTAGTGCTCATCACACAAACATTTGCCCCTTGCGGGATTCGAACCCGCGACGGTGGCGTAATAGTCAGGAGCGCTAACCAATACTCGTACACCAAACGAGCCGTAGAATTTATTTAGATTACCTTTCCTCGTGTTATGTAGATTTTTGTATTGGTTTGGCTTGGGTGGGACACTGGAAAGTTATTTACCAAGGCAAAATACTCTATTTTAAGAACACTAAAAAAATGGACACCAATCACAAAAATTGCTCTGATCCCAAAGTAAGTAGCAAATGCACTTGTGTTATGGAAATCAGACACAACGATGGTACCACAACACCCAAACCCGAGACAGTATAGAAAAGATCGTTTTCTACATTGACTCGACCGGGAATCGAACCCGGAACCTCACGAGATGGCGACGCTTGAAACCAGCATGCTAGCCACTCGACCACGGAGATCGTCATAACACTTGGTTCTTAAGGAGAAGTTAAGAAGATTGTTGGTTCAATAGTTGGATTTTAAATGATGACAGTTAGAGAAGCCAATACATTGCTCTGTCAGAAACTTACAACAACTTACCTCACATCAACTTACCTTACTTAACATCGAAATCATTGGCTGGTCTCTACCTCCTAATAATCATCACAAATATTCACCATCAGGTAAACCCGATAACAGCAGACGACACGCGCTGGAAGTTTGACCACCCTGAAGTGGCCAGATATACTGGAAATGTTCCCAATTTGGATCGCTTTGATGCCCAGTTCTTCGGGATCCACCACCGACTCAGCACTCAGATGGACGCCATGTCTAGGAAGATGCTGGAGCATACGTACCAGGCTATTTTTGATGCTGGTAAACTATTTGAATACGATTAAGATTTACTTTTTTATCTCACCAGATCTAGGTAGTCAAGCGGAACTCAAACACTACTGTGTACTATTAAATCTTCAGTGCTAAATACTTGCAAGTCTATTAGCTAACCGCGAAATGTAAATATTTGCTTCTGACACCGTAAGGGCCATCTCCCATGGCGTTATACCGTATTTCTCAAGTACAGTTTTCTGCACAATGCAATATTTGCTTCTGACACCGTAAGGGCCATTTCCCATGGCGTTATACCGTATTTCTCAAGTACAGTTTTCTGCACAATGCTGTTTAGTAGTATTCGCCGTTTTTATGCTAATATTCACACGGACATCCCGTTTGCAGTGACACGCAAAAAACCGATACCTGGTTTTTATTGATCCATTTCAGTCATTAAACTGGACTCGTTACACTTGTAGTATGACAGTATGCACAAACAGAGCAATTACCATGGCAACGTAGTGAAATATAAGAATATACCATAAAATTATTATCCCTTTGGAATAGAACGACAAAAGCGAGATGTCACTAGCAGCAAACTGTGTGATAAAAAGAGATGGGTAGCAAAACCATTTTTGTCAGATGTCAAACAGTTGACCGCCCTGCAGAAGCTCCCTGAAAATTACGTGCATTTGATTTTTATATTTAAAAGTGAAATTGTGTATATTTTGGAGAAATAATGCGTCTGAAACATGGTGACTTGATCGGTGATTGATTGTTAAGCATTACAGCGGCATAACCCCACAAATAATCATTTATCAGGTAGATTAGTCCAAATCGAAGCCTCTTAATATACGACTTATATTTACCAATGCGCTTCAAATTTAAAGTACGCAGTTTGATTATTCTATTCTACAAACGTTAATTTACGTAAAAAGTAAAGACAGAATAACACAGGGAATGTATATCGACGAATATTTTGTATAATGAAATAAAATTTAGTTTTATACTAGAGCTGCACGTTCAATATTTTGTGTCGACTGTTTATCATGCAGTAAACTACTATATTTAACTTAGGAACATTGTTATAAATCACCTGATCGAAAGGTTATCCCATTTAAAGCTACAAATGTTACTTACTTATGTAAGTTACTGACATCTTAAATCGGTTTCGTTTGACAGCTTCTACTTGTCCTTCTATTCCGATAGGAATATTAATTTTATGGAATATACACGCGACGCTTTATCGGTAAGCGCAAGTGAGATACACCCGTTGACTCAGTTGACAGACCTGCACAAAATGCTTTGCTAGTATTGTTACTACGAGCATTTAATCGCTAGCGACGACGTCACTTTTTGTATGGAAAATTTTAGTTCTGTGCTACTGCAGAAAACTGTACTTGAGAAATACGGTATAATGCCATGGAAAACGGCCCCTAAAGTGTCAGAGACAGCTAGAGGCGCTGTGCAATTTTCCATAGACTTTATTTATGTTGCTAGCGAGTAAAACCGTTGTTAACTCATGGTAACGGCACATGTGGAATCCAGTAATGCAGTTATCCCGCAGAAGCGGACTGACGTAGGGCCCCAGTATTTTGAAAGGTATAACTAAAGTAATGCTGGTAATGTATTTGATAGCTGATGAATTAAATCAAACAGACAAGTGCTTTGGAATTAATAGCTATTGCCATTGCTTGAAACAAAGGAAGTTGTCTTGTTTCTTTTTCAGGTTTCAGCCCAGAACAACTTTCCGGGAAGAACATTGGCGTTTTCATTGGAGTATGCTTTTCTGAGGCTGAAAAAGTATCTGCCTATGTACCTAGCACGAGGACCGGACTAGGTATTGTTGGGTACGTTAATAACCTATTTAAATACCATTCTGAAATAACATTAAATCAAATTAAATTAACTTTTTTTAGTGGAAAATAAGGAACCATGCGCGATCCAGGTGTAACTTATTTTCAATAGCCTGGGTGTAGCTTATTTTCAGTATCTCACATAGTAGAAAAGATAGTTTTACGTCGAATATTTGACCATTTGTTTACTATGTGACTACGGTTATTGTAATCTAACATAAGCAATACACCCTACAGCTGCAGCCGAGCTATGTTCGCCAACCGCATATCCTTCTGGCTGAATGCTCGTGGACCGTCGGTAGGTGTCGACGAGGCTTGCTGCAGCAGCACGACAGCCTTGAAGCAGGCGTACGAAGCCATCAGCAGGGGATACTGTGAGGCGGCCATTGTGGGGAGCGCAACATTGTCCATCCATCCGCACTCCACTTTACACTTCTCTAGGTATTTTCTGAAGTCTACTTTAATGACCTACCTTTTGTAGTTGAGAAGCTAGCTCGCTAGCTTTTATAGTATCGCGTAATTGCGGTTTTAACAAAAGGCGAAATATTTTCTGACTAGACTGTTATTGGTATAACTGTACCTGATTTCAAATTAGCTCTTCCCTCAACATTATTTTCGTCTGACATTTGCACCATAACTCATGAAATAGGTCGCAATTTTACCTTATACTTTCAGAATTACAAAGACGGCAAAGGATGGCAAAGTGAAATCCTTTGACGACAATGCTGATGGCATTGTGAAGAGTGAAGCTGTGACTGTGCTTTTTCTGCAGAAAGAAAAGGATGCTTTGAGGTAACAAGAATTGCAGAAAAAAACATTATGACGATTGATAAGTTACATTTTCATCATAAAACCACATATTTCAGAGCTTACGCCGATGTACTTCATGTAAAGAGTGAATATCTACATCTAGAAAGAGAATTGGATGTTCAGTTCGGATTTTACCGAGATCCAGAAATTGCTAGTCAATTCTTAAAAAACTTTTATTGTGAGGCTGGAATTTCACCAAAAGACGTTCAATATGTAGAAGCTTTTGGATCAGGTAATAAAGGATCAACCTTAGATATAATTTAGGTCTAGGAGTATCCTCAGTATTAATATAAAGACTGATTACTGATAAATTATTTTTAATACATCGTTTTACAGGCGTACCTGAAGCTGATAAAGCAGAACTAGAGGCAATTTCTGAGGTTTTCTGCAAAGATAGAAAAGGTCCTTTGATGGTGGGAAGTGTGATGTCAAATATTGGCTATGTTGAAGCGGCTTCTGGAGTATCTGGTGTAATAAAGGTATTATCACGTCCAAATTTTAAGTCAATAGCGGAATATCATTTATTAACATAATCTCTTTATTCTAGGTGTTACTAGGATATCATACAGGTAAACTAGCAGCAAACCTGAATTGCTCAAACCCTCGTAAAGACGTCCCTGCTTTGCATGATGGTCGCATCAGTATCGTCACAGATCATAAGCCGTTTAAAAAAGCTTTAACGGCAGTCAACTGCACCTCTTTGACTGGTTGCAATTCCCATGTTTTGTTACAAGGAAGACCCATGGTTAAGGTAGGTCTAGTTAGAATCAAAAATCTAGAAATATATATTCCTATAAATCACATTACCTAGCTTTGAAAACCTATCCGTCTCTATTATGGTCTGTGTGCACCAGAAGAAACCAGAAGGTTGTCTTGAAAAAAGTGCTTGATACGACTTAATTTGACACCTGGAATATTACGAAATGAGAAATGTAACTTGTTTTTTCAGGATCCGTCTCGCTTCAAATCATCAATTCCTCGATTGGTCACTTTATCGGGAAGACATGAAGCTGCCGTCAAGAAGATGATTGAAGAACTGAAGTTACAGCCTATCAACTCTGAGCAGTTGGCGCTACTCCACAATATTCATAGTGTGAACATTAGTGGACATTTAGGAAGAGGATTTGCTATACTCGGTAGGTGGACTGCGTGTCTTTGTACTCAACCGCTTTGATATAGTACAAACTTCTGAGTTACGAGTTCATATAATGTATACAATTGTTTTTTTTTTTGTAAAGACACAGTAATTAACTTTAGCTGCTTAATCAACTGACACAACCGCGTCAGTAGTAGCATCGACGATTAAAGCGACATGAAAATATTTTCCATTCTTAAATTTTACTTGTAATATGACAGCCAATCGTGATGACTGTTTGCAAACAATTGATGTATAATATTATAAGCGAAGCTTACGTTCAGCAATGCGTTGCGGGTTCAATTTCTGAAAAAGGCTTATGTTTGTGTGATAATAAAGGTTTGACTGGTAGAGAATGATTTTAGCATTAAGTCCACCTCTGTACACTAAATTTGTGCAATAAAGTCTTTAAATAAATAACACCTAAGTCACGTTTTATGTATTTAAGTATTTATGGCAGACGCTCTCATCATAATTAATGTCTGGTATTCGTAAAACAAGGAATAAAAATTTCTTACTTCGAAACCATGACTATTGGTGTGTTGTCTGGCGCATATTTATTATTATTAATGAACATCTTACAGTTGAGATGACGTCTAAAATAAATCCTTAGTCGTTCGGACTAGAGCACAGCTTTGTAATTTACTACACGAATCTCAAAAACAATTATTCTTCACTTCCAAGATACGAATGCTGATCAGAAAACAGTAAGCCTTGTAGAGAAGTGCGAATACTTCGACGCGGCGAAGAAGCCGCTGTGGTTCGTGTATAGCGGGATGGGCTCTCAGTGGGCCGGCATGGGCGCGCAACTCCTGCGCATACCTGTCTTTGCTGCCGCCATACAGAGGTAAATCAACCCACACCCACCTAGATACTTAAAGTCGATCATACAGCCAGCGTCTACGTAAAACATAATTCTGAATGGGGTTACAAATACAAAAAAGGTGTTTTTTTTTCAGAAATAAACAAAACGATTTCAGAGTGTTAATCGAGCTTAGAATACAGAAAAAACATAACAATATTAAGGAAAACTACTTTCTTATCTTATATCTATTCTCTTTTGTTCTTATACAGGTAAGTACGAGCCAACTTCAAAAGGGATGGTTAAGAGTCGTGTCTAGAATACAAAAAAATGTATATATTTTGTATATTATGACTTTTTGACGTATACGTTGACTTTTTCTTGGGTAATCTGAACTTGATAGACAACCGCCTTCTTGAATTTGTCTCATACTGTTTTTTACACCCTGTACCACTATATTTTAGCCAAGGGCCAAACAAACATGGTCAAATGTAACTTCCTTACCAATAATACTTAAAGTAGATGCTACCTAAGTGTTAATTAACATTTCAACGAGTAAATATGACCAAGCAAGTAAGCGAGAAAGAGAAACCTTAAGAATCAGTAGTTTTTTTTTTAAAGTAACGTGAAAGATTAAAATTTATTTTTAGGACACGTCAAAGGTCATCATAACATTTAACTCCAATTCTTCTAGATGCCAACAAGCAGTGCAGTCAAAAGGCATCGACCTGGTTCACATCATCTCAACTCCAGATAAGACGATATTTGAGAATATCCTGAACTCTTTCGTCGGCATCGCTGCCATACAAATTGGACTTACTGACGTGCTATATGAACTTGGATTGGTTCCTGATAAAATTATAGGTTAGTAAATAAATATACATATAGTCAACTTATAATTTAATAACTTAAATAAATATAGAAAATGGCGCGTATTGCGATGCAGTTTTGATAGGTAAACGGGTAGACTTACTGTCAAATTAGAATTCGTATTGCGATTTCGCATGATATTTATAATATTATTATAATTAAACAATATTAATATTAATATTCGTACCATTGAAGTACTATTATAATATTAAGTATTCGAAATTGAGCTGCCTGGAAATTATAGGGCTTAAGATAGATCGCAATACGTCCCAATATATGCGACTCTACCCAATAATAATTTAATAATACCAATGTTATTTACAAAAAGTATACCAATAAATCCCAATCATACTCATAATTATATCATTTTTATTGGTACCCACTTTTAGTTTGTAAATGATCCGCCATTTATTAAACTTTTCATTCTCAAGTGGTTGACTGGTACATAATGCCTTAAGGCATTAACACTGCCAATTGTATAACTTCTAGTGCAATAAAGTTTCAATAAATAAGATAAACAAATATCGTCAAGTTTGATTTAACACTGTATTTAGATGTCTAATTAGTTTTGTGTTTCTCATATGCTGAGAGCAAGCAGCACGAGAACTACAAATGACTCGCTAAGACGACCCGTCTGGTGTAGTGGTCAAGAAATCGCCTACTACGCAGCGGGTTGCGGGTTCGATCCCCGCACAATACAAACATTTGTGTGCATGAACATGTCTGTTTGTATTGGTCTGGGTGTTTTCTATATATATCATGTATGTATTTACAAACAAAAAGTATTTAAGTATTATATCCGTTGTCTGGCACCCATAACACAAGCTTTGAGTAGCTTACTTTGGGACTAGATGACGATGTGTGCGAATGTCCAAAGGATATTATTATATTATAAAGTACTACCTACTAATATCAAATAAATATTGTTGTTTTACCAGGGCACAGTCTCGGTGAGCTAGGATGTGCTTACGCCGATGGCTGCTTCACGGCAGAGGAGACGATATTAGCAGCTTACAGTCGCGGGCTGGTCTCCCTGCAGACCCGTCTTATACATGGGTCCATGGCCGCTGTGGGCATTGGTTATCAGAAGGTAAGGTCTGTCGCTTATTAAATAGTCGGTAGAAAGTTAAAACAACTATAATTGCAGATTCAAATTTAGTAGTTTGATCGCAATCAGTCCAATTTTATCAATAAGTGACTTATCATTTTGACATTCCTTGTACCTTTAAGGTCGTACCTGACCGAACGCCCAACAGATAATATTATAATATATGGTAGCCAAAATGTTGCAAAGTAAGTGAGCTACCATACATATCATTAATCCCAGGCTTATATAGTTACTGCATTTTAAAATATATATTTTTTATTGGTCCCTCTCAGTACTTTTAAATATTCCGCCACCGATTTAACTCTGCATTTCCCAAGCAGTTGACTGTTAGAGAATTCCTTAAGGCATTAAGTCAGCCAATTGTACCATTAACAGTGCTATAAAGTTTATATAAATAGATATCAATATTATCGGCTAGAATAAATTGTACCTGGAGACGTTGCGATGCCGTCGGTGGCATGGCATGGCGAGGTACAGTCTTGAAGACAAGAGAACTAGCAAAATACTTTAGTCAAAAGATTACAGGTTTTCTAACGTAAAAGTAATTGCGGACACCAAATAAGCCATTTTCAATATTTAAAAATTCAATAAAGCGCATCACGTGATTTGTTGTTGAATTTTAGATTGTACATATGATGCCTCAAGATATAGAGGTAGCATGTCATAACTCTTCAGAATCAAGCACCATTTCCGGACCTTCGGGTGCGATGAAGGAGTTTGTTAACAAACTTACTGGCATGGGAATATTTGCGAGGGAAGTGCCTTGCTCAAACATTGCCTACCATTCGAGATACATAGCTGATGCTGGTAAGACTTTGACATCTATACCTCCCACATTTGATCTCTTATGATAGTCTAGGTTTTGACACAAACTCATCTATCTTTGAGATGACAATAGACTCCATGAAGAAAATTCTGATGAGCCCCTTGAACTTCCAAGCATCTGCCTCTTCAAACAATCCTAAAATAGAGTACTCAGTGAGACCATGATGGACGCATTCTTTTGTGGTTTTAGGCCCGGGTCTCCTTAAGTACTTGTCAGAGGTTATCAAAAACCCTAAACCGCGTAGCAGCAGATGGGTATCCACATCCATTCCTCAATCTCGGTGGGAGGAGCCGATTGCCAAGTATTCTTCTGCCGAATACCATACCAACAATCTTTTAGTAAGTTCTAATAAATGAGGTTCAAGGTTTTATGAAACAAAATATAAATACGCTAAACTATGCGCTTAATTTGATAATACATTTGATGAACTTTAGTATTCGTATCCTGTTGCTGTATATTTGTCAATATTATTGTTATGCCTTTGATTTATTAATCTTACCATCCAAATTGTAGAGTCCAGTACTATTTGAAGAAACATCACGTCTGATTCCATCTAACGCTGTGCTGATAGAGATAGCACCTCATGGTCTACTGCAAGCGATCTTGAAGAGATCCCTACCTTCCTGCAGAAATATACCTCTTACAAGACGTGGACATCCTGATAATGCGTTATATCTTTTGGAAGCTGTAGGAAAGTATGTTTACTCCTCCCTAATTTCAAACTATATTCATGGCTGACATGAAATTGCTTAAATGAAATATACTAATAAATTACATGATTTTATTTACAGCTTGTACATGGAAGGATACACTCCGAAAATAAGTGTGTTGTACCCAAAAGTAGAATTCCCTGTATCCACTGAGACGCCCATGCTTTCACATATGGTTGAATGGATGCACACAGAAAAATGGTAAGTAAAATCTTTCAGAAAGCATTCGTATCGACATTTACAAAATTTGATTAATAATAAATAACTATTTACTTGCATGATACATATTTTTCATGAAATGTATTTAACCCTGGCTGCCAAACTAGTATAAACTGTATTATGGAATTGGAAGCCAGTGTCTTCCTAAAAGGCTTGACAATTTGATTAGTACAACATTACAAGACTTACTTATTTTCAGGAATCTACCTCTGTACCTAGCAGGACGGAAGAAAACAGCGGCATCTAGCAAATTTGCGATTTCAGTTCACGATGAAGAACATAGTTATTTGCGTGGCAATGTCATTAGAGGTAACTAGTTATTTAATATACTTCTTCTGCTTCTATATTAAGCAGTAACTTCAGAAGTGCCTGAACTCTAGACATTATCCGTGCTGGATATATTTTTCATTGCCGTCATCATGTTAAAGCACCTATCCTCAGTTGTCTGGAGTAGTAGTATGTTATTATTATTATTCACATGTCATTGCTATACCAACTTGTTTACTTCTTTTTTTTCAAGGAAAAACAACTTTCCCATTCGCGGCTTCCCTGGTCGCTGTCTGGGATACCCTGGCGATGTCGATAGGTGAAGACAAGAAACGGATTTCGGTGGTCTTCCGCGATGTTAACTTGTTTTCGCAGCCGACGTTACATGAAAAACGACTGTTGAGGTTGACGGTCGCTTTGCATAAAGGCACCGGCTGGTTTGAGGTAAACATACCATTCTTCTACTTCTATTTTTTTAAGTCTTATAGACTTAAAAAATTATAACATTAATAAATGACTTTACTATCACTATCACACTATCGCGGTTATAAGATGATAAGCGCGATAGCGGTCTACCGACCCTAAAAAAGTCATAAAAGTCATTGATATATATAAAAATGACCACTTTTACACGTCCCAATATAAACCCTACCGAAGCTGCGCAACGACTCAGCCACTATAATTGAGGTCAACTCAACCTCTTTTCAAAAGGATTATAATATTTGTAGTGATCATGCAAGTCCATACATTACTATCTTTTAAATAATCATCTATCCGAACGTTATAAATAATCGGACTATTCTTATGGGATGATTTCCGAGATGAAAACTGTCCCTTCATTACCCAGGTATTTCTTTATAATAATTATGTGTTCATAAGCCTCAGATACTCAAATCTTTCTTTCAGATAATGAATGAACAATCTAAAGTAGCTAACGGATTTGTAGTAGCAAAATCACACATCCTAAAACGGGTAAAATACTCTGCTGAGGGAGATTCGAACCTTATTCTGAACTCCGAAGATGTCTATCAAATGTTTTCTGAAAGAGAATACTCTTACAGGTTTGTTTATATCTAACCCACAAATGTATTACCTTAAAAAACAGATTGATCAATTGACAAATAAATCATCTTTATATCATAACCAGGTCTAAGCCAGTAATTCATCTCTTTGAGTAGAATTTTTATAGGTACCTAATCTTACTTCTAAACACAAAAAAGTTATGCAATCCAAAAAAAATTTTTAATACGACTTCTAAAGCTGTCCAGCTCTTTGATCTGATCTGAATTCACTTCACTTTATACTTATTTATGGGTCACTCTGATACTTGAATAAGCATAAATGACATAAATACGCATGTGGTCCTGAATTGTGTTGCGATTCCGAACCTTTGCTTTTTCAATTTTAGTGGGCAGTTCAAAAGCATAAACTGCGCAAACAAGTCTCTAACCGAAGCAACTCTGACATGGGATGGGAACTGGGTAACCCTCATAGATGGAATGCTACAACTGAATATACTCAAACACAAACACAATGGAGTGTCTGAACCAGTTTACATCAGAAACATGAGCGTGAATATCAAGGAACATTACTGTGCTGATGTCTTTGAATGCGACGGCAAATCAGTTGTTAAAGCTTTTTACCTGGAAGTTTATGACCACATAAGGTAATTGATCATATCATAATATTAATAACCATGTGAAGTAAAGTTAGCCGGTAAATATCCCACTGTTGAGTAAAAACCTCACCTCAAGAATAAGGTAAGACATAATCATGACCCTTACTTATTTCTAAAAGTTATATTTTGTTTTCATCCCCTTAGGTGTGGTGGGATCATAATTGAAAACGTGAAATTCAGAGATCTGCCTATTGCTTCTGTTGAAAACAAGGTTTTACTGAAGACTTTACAGTTTATTCCCCGGTTTCAATCTAACATCAAAGACGTAAGTGGTTGATTAATACCTAATTATACCAATGAAGAAACGTTCCTTAATAAGTATTAGAAAATATCCACATTAATGAAATCACTGTGTTTTCAGATGAACGAGGCGCTACAAATACATTTACAAATCGTAGCTGAAAATATCAAAAACAATGTCATCGAAATAATCCAAGTTATAAATGAACCTGAGCAACTTCTTAATAGCAAAGTCTTTCAAAATATCCCTCAAATCAAAGCTAATCTGCAGCACATAATTATGAATAATCAAGATCATGACAATTCGCTTTATAATGTTGATTTAGTGATTGTTCAAAACCTTTCTACAGATGATAACGTAAGTAACGATCGCATACTAAGAGTTTTCTCATCGATCTGAAATATTTTTTCTATCACAGTAAATATTATATTTTCAGGTATTCCAGTTGTTGTACAACTCTCTTAAAAGGGATACATTCGTGGCAAGCTATGAGAAAACCTCCCTTCAAACTCCTCGCAATCGTCCATCGGCTATTGTCCGATTAGTATCCTCATATTCTTCAAACAACTTTTCTCTACATCTTTCTCGATGGAGACCATCTCCTATACCTTCATTCACTACTGCATTTACAGTACGATCCACAAAAGATCTACCTTTACTATCATCGAATAAAGATAAATTACCAGCCGATCATAAACTACTAGTTCTAACATCATACCCTCCTGTAGATGAGGTAAAAGAGTTGATTGCGAAATGGAGAAAAGAATCTAATAAACATGTCTATTTACTGATGATCAATCATAATACAGCTGAAGACAACCGTTTGGACGAACTTTCTGATTTAGATTTGGCATTCAATGTACTGGAACAGGTAAATGATGCTTTGAAGGATTACGATGTTTATAATAATGTTGGTAAAGCTTCAAAGTTATTCTCCACATTTCAGGGGTCCTGGGGTGGAGAATATTATGTACCACTAAAAGAACAACAGCAACCAGTTGCCAACATTACTCTACAGAGCGAAGTCATAGGAGATATGAATTCTTTGCGATGGGTTGAAGTGCCAATGGCGTATACTCCAGGGATCCCGGTTAAAGTATGTTAAAGCTTAGATGATAATAGACTGGAATATTAACAAGTATGTTATAGGCACTAATGTCTTTTGTCAAACACGGTTAATTTCAGGTTCATTACGCGGGACTTAACAATCTAGATGTTAAAAGAGCTACCGGTGTCTATCCACTCTTACGAGATGTTGAATTTAAAAGCAATTCTTATGGTATGGACTTTAGTGGTGTGACTGCAAAGTAAGTAGACGATACAGCATATTTACTCCATTCAATTGCAGTTAGAATCTGTTTTGTTGCTTATTTTGTGGTTGTTGTCATACTTTGTTTTTCAGTGGCACAAAAGTGATGGGTATAGTAAAAAGTGGAGCAGCAAGCAGCTCAATGAATGTTCTGCCTCAAATGGTGTGGCCAGTGCCGAGTCATTGGACTCTCGAAGAGGCCGCTACGGTGCCGCTACCCTATGCTCACGCCTTTTATTGCTTGGTATGTAAAATCTATCTATGAAAAACATTTATATGTTCGCGCAACTCGAGTTGACTGAGTACCTATGGAAAAAAAACCTTCTCTTAGGCCATCAAGAGTCACCTGATGCGTGGGCGTAGTATCTTGGTACACGGCGGCGTAGGCGCGTTGGGTCAAGCGTCTATTGCGATCGCGCTCGCACACGGCCTGCGTGTCTTCACCACTGTCAGTGACGTGCGGAAGAAGCACTTCTTGAGGAGACTCTTCCCGGAGTTAAAAGGTTTGTGTGTTTCTTTGAAATGATCTTCCGAACCTTGTTTTTGACGCGCATCAAAATGTTTTACTGAACATTGCGCTGTTTGTGCTGGAGCTCCACTGGTAGTTTGGAGAATGCTACAACTAAAAATACATACCTTTGCAGCTGTGTAGTGATATATTCCATTCGATGATTACACATTAGCACGAAAACGGTTTGAGGAATCTTGTTTTTTGACGATATCATGGTAAAGTCCAACAGACAGAGTATTCCTGTTTAACATAGGTACTTTATAACCTAAACTCTATTCGTGTTGCAGATGATCATATCGGAAACTCAAGAGATAATAGTTTTGGCGATATGGTTTTAGCACATACGAAAGGCGCTGGCGTAGATTATGTCATAAACTGTGTTAAAGGGGATCTGAAGAACGTAAGCATAGATACGATTACTATTTAATTTTGAAGAGCTCTTCAACCAGTAATTATTTCAAAAACCTTTTTTCTTGCAGACGTCACTGAAAGCATGTGCAGCTTTTGCAGTCGTCTTAGAAACACAGACGAATGAGAATTTCGACTTCGGAATGTACCATCTCAGCAATGAGAAGAATTACATTAATGTAGACTTCTCTTCAATCTTCACGGAGAACAAGTTTAATGACATGAAGGTAAGGACGAACTATTATTGATTACACGTATGGCTTCTGTGATCGAATTGGTACCTAAAAATACTTTTGCGATGATGTCTTCCAAGCGACGAGGTCTTTTGATTGTTTTTACAATGGAATCTTTATAGTCTCTATTTATTATTATAATCCGATACCAGGTTTGCACGGTATAATAAGTATGAAGCAGTATACCCATACTTATAGGTCCCTGATATGTGTTTATCACTAGATTTTTTATTCTGAAGAGAAGTTATTGCAGCCCTCTTCAATTGTTTCTCAGAAACTTCAATGGCTGGTCAGCGAAGGTATAGCGCGAGGGTACGTGCGGCCCCTGTCACGCGTGTCATACCCGGCGCACTGCGCGGCGCGAGCGCTTCGGCTACTGCAAGCAAGTCGCCACCGCGGCCGCGTGCTGCTGCGGATTGCTGACTGCACGCCGCCTGCGCACCCCAGGTATCCAGCTGATTGTGAACTTTACTGCTCGTGAGTACATAGCGCAAGGGTCCCTGTGACTGCTGTCGTACGCTGTTCTTAGGGAACGAAGTGATACCTTGCTTTTGTAGTACACTTCTTTCAGAGAAATACTGATTCTTTCAAGCAAATCATTTTTCTTTAACCCAACGAGTCAATGAAAATCAGTCCCTAACATTATAAAATAAAGTTGACTAATTAAGGCACATGGAAGGTTCTAAGCTCCATTTCAATTTCAGGGTCACGTGCTCTACAAATCAATGCAGCATAATTGTATCGGATAGTGACGGAGTTGGAATACGTCTAGCAGAACTGCTTATTGCTCGCGGAGCCAAAAAGTTGCATATTCAACTTCCCCGTGCCAGCCCTTTCGTGCTCATTAAAACGCAGTAAGTTTGATTTGCACATAGTGGGAACACGGCACATTTTGCCGACAAAACAATTTACGTTTTCAATAAAAACATGTCTTATTCTTTCAGATCTTGGAAAGAAAATAACATAGAAGTAAAAATATCTACTAATGAATTAAATTCAGTTAAAGCTGTCTATACTCTGATGAATGAAAGCGTCAGTATGTGTCCCGTGGAAGGAATATACTTGATCAATACTACTGCATCTAACATAAAAACTCATCAGACCATATTGACAGCTCTAGATATCGGATCTCGGAAATTATGTCCAACCATCAAGTAAGTGCAGTTGACTCTCTAAAGCTAGAACTTCTTGATTGAAGATTGAAGACATAAGTAATTTTGTACTATGGATCTTACATGCCAGTGTTGAAAGTAGCCACGTAACAGAAAACGACGATGCATGTTTTTTTTATAACACACAGGTACTTTGCTGTTGTAAGCAATAATAAGGATTTCGGGAACCAAACTATAATTTCAAGAGTTAACGATCAAATTCCGGCTACGAAATTGATTGTTCCCTTAATGGTCACGGTAAGGTTTCAACTGGTTTTGAAAATTAGATGTCAGAAACTGTTCATAGAGATTGTGAATGTTCTTCTTCTGGCTCTTCAAATATAAACAATACACTTTACAGGGGGATAAAATGCAAACTGAAGATGTTTTGCAATGGCAAAATATGCTAGAAGGCTTAGAGCATGCTTTGCGTTCTAAGGAACCAATATGCTGTGCCATCAAAGAGGCTAAGGAAAGGCAAACTTTGGTGCAGAAGATAACACAATTATCTGGTAATTTAAAAAGTTTTCCTAATTTACTTTAAAAAAGTAAAAACCGACTTCAAAACCAAAATGCACTAAAAAGTCTTAAATAAACTCTTGAACATTGAAAGGAAAGGAATCTGTTTGGAAGTCGGTTTTTACTTTTTTAAAGTTAATTTCATTTCTCCATTTTTAGAGATTACAAGAGAGGGGGGGGGGGGGGGGGGGGAGTTGCACCTTATGACTATGTTCTTTAAGAAGCTACAAACTACGTATCATATGTTCTGTCATTATAATTACTGAACTCCTAAGCGTTAAGGAGTTCCACCATCAGCTCAGCCCCCCAAGATGTGAACTATCAGACGTAACAATACGTCAACATTAAGATTTTAGAAAAACAACACTATACGTGCCTTTAAAATTTGAGGGTTTTCCTCGATTACACCAAGATCCCAAATCGGCAACAATGGGACCCTCTAAGTAGGCGAAAAAAAATTTCGAATCGGTCGACTAACGACTGAGATATGAGGTAACAAACATCCAAAAAAAACATACAGTCGAATTGATAACCTCCTCATTTTTTGAAGTCGGTTAAAAAGAGTCGATCTTGCCCCAAAAGCAATTTTTAATAAATGATGTTACATCGTGTGTTTCAGATGTCCCAGTTCCAAAAATAATAGAAGATTCAACAACTCTAAACGATATTGGTGTCAAACAAGATAATATACATTGTGTTGCAGCAATGTTACGCAATGAGTATAACACTACTCTGTCTGATGATGAAATTTTAATTCTTAGTGTCCAAGAGTTAGTATAACCAAATTATATGATATTCATTTACTTAGCTGTCCAAATTTTTGTTACATATTAAGTAAAAAGCGTGTACCAGAATATTCTTGAAGTGATTCTCTCTCAATATTGTATTGCAAATTTCCAGAATTCAAGAAATAGAGCGAAACACGTTTGCCACAGAGTGGAAAGAAGTTAAGGGACTTGAAGTGTTCTTTTCACATGTGGATAACGATGAACTGATGGCGACAACTGAAATGGTGTTCCTGCCTACTTTGGCAAACAGTTCTTCAGAAGTAAGCGCTATATCATAAACCAGCCACACTAGTGCAGTAAAGGTTGGATAATAGGTTGCTTTGCTTGCATATCCCACTTTTATTTTATAACCACCAACTTCCTAAAGCGCCGAGGTCTTATTCAGTATGACCGAGGTTTTATCATTTTATTTATCTACAAAATGTGACAATCCACCTCATTGTATTCCAGACTGACAACGAATTCGACGTATCAGAAACATATCTATGCATTGTGCCAGGACTTGAAGGCCATCATGAAAGGTTCAGAGAGCTGTGCGAACGGATCAAAATTCCAGCACTAGTCCTTCAACCAGGATTGGACCAACCTAATGAAAGCATTGAACAGACTGCTCATAGATATGCCAAGGTTTGTTGCAGGATGAGTGTTATAAAATTAATTACTTAGCTAAAATTTTTACGCACCAATCTTTTTTTTATATTTTAGATTCTGCTGGAACGGGCAAGTCTCCAGAATAACTTCTACCTTTTGGGCTATGAAACTGGTGTTATGATTGCTTTGGAAATGGCTGCCATTTTGGAAGAAAAGGGTAATTTAATAGTCTTATTTTTTGTGACATTGACCTAAAGTCTTAAAACAATTTTTATATTTGAAACTCATTCTTTTTCCGTGATCAATTTATAATTAGATTTAATTTATGTATTAGGCCTAACCGGAACGGTATACTGCATTGGAGCAGCACCAGGTCAATTCAAGTCAATACTACAAGAAGAATTGCGAAGGTTCAGCTCCGATCAAGATCTGCAAGAAGCGGTGTTACGTCACATGTTTGGTCTTATGGGAGGAACAGATGACGTAGACTTTAGTGGAAGGAGCTCTTGGAAGGAGAAAGTAGAAGCATCTGTTCGCTTGCTGATGAATCGAGTGACTTTGTCAAGACAGTACATACAAGCACAGTTTGAAGTGACTCTTGCTCGTCTACTCCAAGTTGCTCTGTATTCTCCTTGTATCAAACCATTACGGTCCCAACTTGTACTGATACGGCCTAACAATCCTGAAATTTCATCAGAATTTCTACAGAAATACTCACAGAAAAAAGTCGTAGTACACAATTTGTGTGCACCATTTGCCCATGCGCTAAAAGACCTACGCTGTGCTGCGATCATCAATAAACATCTTCATCCAGATATACTCACAGCATTTAACAATAAGAACCTTTGCGATACGTATCTGCTGAAGACTGAATGTTTCATGACTTCAGAAACAAATCAAGAAGGAAGTCATGACGACCATAATAAAGCTTATTGATAGAATTAGTCTTTAGAGGGAAGCTTGGGATATTTCTTGACTAAGAACATAATGGTTTACGAATATGGTGAAGGAATAAAAACATTCAACTTATTGTTGTTTTCGTTTTAATTAATACTTGAATATTGTATACTCGTACCTTGTTTAGTGTCGATTTTACCAACGTCACATAGGAGTTATCCGACCGAATAAGTATAAAACGACTGATTCTGCCATTTACGTAAATGATTGCTGACAAACAGGTGACCTTTTGAATTAGACGTTTTGTATAGTATTCTACGAATATACCTTAGAGCGTTTTAACACGTAGGTAGGCGATTTTAGCAGCGCGACGGTCGCGCGGCAGTCCCGCTGCTGTCAATTTCATACATAAAATGACAGCAGTAAGCCTTTGACATTAGAGAGACGCGCTGCTGTTGCTCTCATTTGTAGGCGCACTTAGTCTCTTAGAGTCGATTTTACCAACGTCAAATAGGACTTATCCGACCGAATAAGTATATAAAGACCTATTTTAAATTGGCATTTTTATAAATGATTGCTGAAAAATAGGTGACTTTTTCAAATTAGACGCTTTGTATTATATTCGATAATTATCCCTTATCTGACTTGGTTAAATCTGAAGTTGGTTAAATCGACTCTTAGAAATATAAATTTATAAGAAATATTGCCAGCGGTTAGAAGAAGGAAGGCGGAGGAAGTAGTCATTAATATTTGTCATGTCAAAACGCATCAAGTTTGGAGAAGTTAGTGGTAACAGTACCACATTAGAAAGAAAGCTTTTGCAGTTTAAAAGTTGGCTTGAGAAAGTAAGATCCTGTTTAACGAATATGCACTAACCACCGAATTGTTTTGAATGCACGTCATTTCGTAGAAAGTATTGGACAGATAACACACGGAAATTATAAGGATACTGTCAAATAGGCCGTAAGTCTGCTAATTGCAAGTTTCAAGTGTTTTATCAATTCGTCATTACTTTTGAAAATACTTATTTATTTTGTGTACAGAGTTACAAGAGTTGCTTGAGAAATCAAACATAGTTCAACGACAACGAAATGAGGGTTGCCCCAGGGTGGCAAACTCTCGCCTTTACTGTTTTTCTCTTTTTATCGATTGCATTTCTTTTGATTGGTCTCCTTGGCTGCTCTTATCATCTCTATGCTTATGATCTGCAGATTTACTCCCAGACTGGTGCCAACAACTTGAGTTCGACGATTGAGGTCATTAACAATAACCTCCACCGTATTTCTGATTGGTCCACTAGATATTGTATTTCAGATAATCCTACCAAATTCCAAGCCTTGCTTAGTGGTAATCCATATAAATTGGGTAAAATCGGTCAGCCTATTCCTGATTTGCGTTATAACAACTGCACCATACCATATAGCAGTCATGTTAAAAATCTGGGTTTGGTGATAGATAACTCACTCAGTTGGGCTAACCAGTTCGCCGAGACTAGCAGAAAAGTTACTTACTCGCTTCGAACACTCTACCGGTTTCGTAACTTTCTGCCAATAAGCATTAAAAATCTAGGCCAGGCACTGGTACTGCCTGTAATGGACTACGCTGATGTGTGCTGCACCAACTTGTCCCAAAACCATTTAAACAAGCTTGAGCGTCTCCGAAATAACTGCCTTCATTTTTGGCATACGAAATTATGACCACATTTCTCCATTCCGTTCTCAATTTCATTGGCTAACTATTCGTCAGCGCAGAAATCTTCGGGACCTTTGTACTCTCTTCAGTATTTTCGAAAAACCGAATTCTCCCGACTATCTCAAATGTCATTTCAAATTTATGAAAGACATGAGTTCTCGAACCCTCCGTCCTCACAATGCCCTCCAGCTCTTCATAAGACCGCTTATGTATCTAACTCCTTCACCCTCAGTACTATAAGACTCTGGAACTCATTTCCTGATACCATCAAGACTTCATCGTCTAATTTTCTTTCAAAAAGTCTATTCGTGAGCTGTTTCTCATTGAGAAAACCACATGATGCTAGATAAGGTTTGTCTTTTTCTGTTTCCCCTATTATAATTTCTGTTAGCACATGTATGGATAATTATATGTATTCAAGTATGTTTAAGTAGGTTTACTTTTAATTATCTATGTAAATATATAAGTAGCTTAAAATTAATTTGTTACTTTTGTATTCTTTTATGCCGCCTCAATCGTTTCTGCATGACCCAATGGTTGACTGGAAGAAAATACTTTAGGCATTAAGTCCGCCATTTGTACTTTATTTTTGTCAGTGCAATAGAGAATAAAATGAATAATAAATAAATGAAAGGCTGCGCCTCCACTATCATGTACACACACAGCAAGCTATCAGCTTGTATCAGAACTTGAATCAGAGTTTTAAATATACCTATATTAACTAGTCTATTTTTTTGAAGTAAAAAGGAACGGCTATTATATACACATATTCCTATTGTATTTAAGAAAATTTGGTTAGATAACGAAATCATACAATGTTAAAAAGATGGCATGGAAAAGAGGAGAATTAAAAAAAACAAGAAGAGTATGTGTCGAATAGACAATTTATTAGGTATTCGTCTAAAATTATGTCAAGGTACCCCACACCTCTCAGTTTAGTCAAACATCTTCGACCTTAGAGTTGTGTAAATCAGGTAAATGACTAATGCTATTCAATATGTTTGTATTAATTTTATTATTTTTGCATTAAAATATCACAACCCTTTTAAATATACACATGTCATATTATATTTTTTAACAATTTCATTCTCTTTTTTTGTAGAGATCTATTCTGTATCTTTCTCATCACCTAACGCCTGTGTTGACATAAACGTGTCGGCATTTAGAAGATACGTTTCACACAAGTTCTTCTTTTCGTACTCTTCTAGTATTTCAGGATCTAAGTGCTGATTGATGATAGCTGCACATCGCAGATCTTTCAACGAATACGCAAGAGAACTGCGCAGATTGTAGACTGTAACAGGTAGTTCGGTGTATTTCTGTAAGGGTTCAGGGTCAGTTGGTTCAATGTCGTCAGGACGAATGAGTATCAGCTGAGAGCGTAAAGGCTTCAGATCAGGGAGGTATTCAGTGACTTGTAGAAGCCTTGCACGGGCCGAGTTAAATTGTCCTCTTACATACTGGGTTGATAACGGCACTCGACCCATTAGAGCTCGTACACATACTTCCACCTTTTCTTCCCATGAGCTGTCTCCAAGCTCTACCTTGGCAACTCCACCCATGAGGCCAAACATGTGGCGGATTACAGCTTCTTGTAGTTGCTTATCTGATTTGAACTCCTGAAGCTCGTTGGCAAGGAAGGATTTAAATTGTTCTGGTGCTCCTCCGATACAATAGACCGTTCCTTCGTACCCTGAAAATGAGAAATTGATGTTATAAAACACATTGGTTGCCATTAAAATGTGTTGTGTGTTTAGCGAATCAAATATCAGTAAATAATGAATTACCAAGTTCTTCTAAAATAGACGCCAATTCCAGTACCACTAAGGCTCCACTCTCATAACCCATCAGATGGAACTTCTTACTCATTGTAACTCTCTTCAGCAGCACCTAGAAAGGATGCATAACAGTTAAATTAATCATAAAGATGAAATAAGAAACCAAAAATTTGAGCACGGGCGGGACGGGATTATTTTTGGTTTCTTGAGTGAGCTTCACTGTGAGTGTTAAAATCATTCTAAACCACAGTTAAATTAGTTTATATTTATTTCTTTATCCCGGTTAATTAATTTGTGGTAAATAATTTTGATGAAGTCTACAACATAGATTATAGATATGTTTTAGTGTCATAATTTTCTTAATACTCTTACAGAATTATATCCTAAAACACTATTACGAAACCTACTCACCTTAGCATATCTCTGAGCAGTCTCCCGAATACTTTCATTCAGCAAGTCTAGTCCTGGTTGCAGAACTAATGCTGCCACCTTGAGCCGCTCACATAGATCTCGGAACCTTTCCGAGTGACCTTCTAACCCTGGGACTATACATAACGTTGTCTCGTTCATGTCAACTTCGTCGTCTCTCTGTGAAAGGCGTTGACACATTTAGTTGAATTTTTTTTCAGACACTCTTTGAAGTCTAGTTTTTTTACACACGAGTGAGCCCAACAAATTTCGTTATTTTCTTATGGTTATTCGGTTTTATTCGGGCAACAAAAATCCAAAAAAGTAAAATCATGAAAATCAGTCCCGCCGGTTCTCGAGTTATGAGTTGTGTACCTTACACAACTTTCTCTTACAGACTGACAGATGATAGAGCATATATTGAAGATGAAGAAACCATTAAAAATACCATTGAAGCACAGGTGAGGGTAGGCAAAGCTACCACATCAGTAGTAGCCATCAGCTCATCAGTATCGACATGTGAAAAGAACACTTTCAACCCTTTGACTTCCTTGAATGTCTTGCCATTCAGATTTTGGTCCAGTTCTTGGATTCTGTCAAACAAATGAAGATCATTATCAGTGCCAAGCTAAATGTAAAATTTAAAACTATAGGAAAATTCCGATATTCTTAAGTAAGTGCAATGCAGTCACCAGCTTATAACCAGATACAGTAGATAAAATAAATTCATTTTCACTTACTGTTCAACAGTCAACGTAAGAATATCTTCTGCAGATAGTGACAGGTGGCATTCGTCTCTCAGCAAAGCAGCAACTGCTTGTACTTTCTCCTGGTTTAATCCGATGTCTTCCAAAACTGTAGTTTGGTGTAGCTCTCCATTTACTGTTATGTCTGTAAACATACTCATAAATGCCTTTTTTTTCTACGTGTACTCCAAGTTTGAAAAATATCAATAATTTGAGTTCCTACCCATTGTCGATAATATCTTCTGCATCAATGTTTCTTTGGTTTCACAAGGTGTATGTGCTTTAGCGACTGATATTGATGCTTTCACTGCATTTTCTAAGGCCTCTAAAGCACTGCCCCATGAGAAAGCACCAACAGATTGATCAGTGTTATCCATCTGTGAAAAAAAATTATAAAACTTACTTTTTTAGTTGTTGCATCGGAGTCAATAAATTCCAAAAGGTAATAAGGCAATCGAAGCTGTTACATGGGTTGATATACCTTTCTAAGTTTTGGTAAAGTCAGCTTAGTGGCTGGCATTCTGATTTGCTCTCTCGAGATACAAGTTCGATTTCCGAAGTCTTTGTCTGTGCTGACAACTACGAAGTACCTGGAAAATCATAAAACTGGGTTGATAAAAATAACGACTAATAGTTCAATTTGATCGCAGTTTTTCAATTAAGATGACCTGTGGAGATAACTCTCTCTATCTCTCTCACACAATGTCCTCATAAGTTTTTTTATCCTTATCTGTCCAATATTTCATACAAAATGACCTCATATTAAACTTATTTGTTTGTAACTGCTTATTTGTCGACGGTGAAGTGGGCCCAAAGTCTCGTGAAATAATCACAACCACCATTCAGTCACTATAAACTTACTTTAAAGATAAGCAAAGCTTTCTTGACAAAGCATCAATTGCATTCAAGATCTCTTTACTGCTTTTCTTGTCAGTTGTTGCGATGAAGTAGATTCCTTCTATAGAGCCCAAGGTGACAGTCTCTTTTAGCAATGAATGGACGCTTGAAATTTCGTTCAGGGTCATTGTTGATATCTTCGCTTCAACGTTAAGCTTTTCCCAAGATCTGAAAAAGCATGTGAATGATCAAAAATTTTATCATCAATAGCAAGCCGGCTCAATGTAGAATTAACAAAACTGTTATAAGACGCAGTGAATAACCTGACCAGTAATTAACTATAGTAATATTAAACACTAGCTTCTTCCACGGCCATAAATCATACATGCGCGAGGGCGCACACGCGCTGATCAATAACTGTGCAGTGTGCAGTGCAAAACTACGCCTCCCCAGGCTAAGGCCTGTGAGTGTGAAAGAGAAACAAGTATCCGCTGTCGCAGTCCCACTTTTTACTGCCGTAGACGAAGCGAGTGTTTAATATAAAGAAGTCACCACATGACTACAATTTGGTAAAAATGGTGAACGCCCATTTCAGGTATATAAAAAGGCAAGACCATCAGTCTGATAATCATCTGATGACTGTCGTCTCTGGATCATCTGATGGCTACAAAAATATAACTTACTGTTTCTTCAGAAGAATAGAAGTTGGAACAGAAGGAAAATGCAAAACTAGTTTCCTTGCACCTCGCTCAACTAGTCTGTCTGCAAGTTGCAAACCATGGAATTCATCGTCAGAGAATATCACATGACATTCATCTGGTGTGCACGTGATCCTGTAAATATAGTAAATTTTATTAATAAAGTCAATGTTAAGGACAAATAACATGTAGTCTTAGGCATCAGATACTTAGTAGTTTTGATTGCCTGTAATCTTCTATCTACAGACTAAAACTTGTAACTACTTAAGTTATGGTGCCAGAATATTTCAATTGAAACACCGTGACTTTGATCTTAAACAGGGATGAATATTTCCAAGAAATCATATAAATTTAAGGTGCTCGTAGCGCAGCTGCGCAGTAGTGACAGCGCACGGCACGCTCTTTTTTGGTTGGGTGACTATTCTTACCATACATGTGACGTATATCACGAGCATCTCCGTGCTTTCTGCTCTGCCCAGCATTAGTGGGATGTCTACAGGCTGGTGGCAACTTTATTTTATTATTATTTTATTTAAACTTTATTGCACTGTAAGTTGTACAATTGGCGGACTTAATGCCTAATGGCATTCTCTACCAGTCAACCACCTGGTAATGCAGAGAGTTTAATCATTGGCGGAATATTAACAATATGTGAGAAGAGTGGTAAAAAAAGGAAGTAAAATGCACTAACATAAATATACATACTAATATTACACAATTATATAATATCTAACTTAACTTAACTTTACATACATACAATTCAAAAATAACGGTCAGTCAGTACCTGGGTTGCGCAGGCGGCGTGCAGTCAGCAATCCGCAGCAGCGCGCGACCGCGGTGGCGACTTGCTTGCAGCAACCGAAGCGCGCGCGCAGCGCAGTGCGCCGGATAGGAAACGCGCGTAAGCGGCCGCACGTACCCTCGCTCTATTCCTTCGCACATTAGCAGTTGGATTTTCTGGATCAAATTAAAATTATCATTAAAGCAAAACCAATCGAGGTTTGAAGTTGCGTTACGTAGACGCTGCGACGTCGGAGCGGTGCAGCTCCGTTTTTCTATATTCTTATATTTTTTACAGCATATATTATGGCCATACGTTGCGTTGAAACCACGTGCGGCAACGCAACGCCCCATGTGGCATGATTCCATTCAGATTTATATGTAGCACCGTACTGACGGTTTTAGCGTCCGACGCAACATATCATGAATGTTCACATATGAAGCTTGACTGATTCGATATTTATTAACTTTAAGCAACGGAGTTGGTCAAAACAGACTGATGTTCTCACTGACTCAAAAAGTGATCACAAACTAATAACAGAAAAATAGGCAGAGTTTATTAATCAGAGGTACTATAAAAAAATGCTTCTACTTACTTTCATATCCCGAACCTTCTGCTCAGTGAATATAGAGGAAAAGTCAACTGAGACATAATTTCTCTCTCGTGTAAGGTGGTACATGCCAAAGGCAAAGTTTTCATCCATTCTGGTCTCCAGCACAATGCCACTTGCTGCACAGACTTTAAACGAAGTCTGAAAGTATAACGGTGTAACCACAATGATATTATATGCAAGAAAGCGTTGCTGGGTTTAATTCTTGCTAAAGGCGTCTTTTAAGCCAAAGGTGCTCGTTTTAGCATAGTAAATACTAAAAAATATTGTAAAAAAAACGATTGCAATAAATAATCTTACATTTCTGAGCTCTCCTTTAACGCAATTTATTACGTAGTTGACTCCAACACCGTTAGTTAGCATAAGAACCATGTCGCCGAAACTGCTGTCACGACTATTTCCTATGTGATCCTCTGAAACAATATATTAATCTTCAGACATTATAGTAGTGTGATGATTTTTGTATTTAAATTCAATCAGTAGCCCTGTTGTAATCTTAACTCATTATAATAACAGTTGACGTTATTTATTTAAAAACAAGTATTGTTACTTTATCGAATAACGTTATCGCTATCGCTATTTAAAAATGGCAACACTGGCTGCCCCTTCCCTTCTTATTTTCTGACTTGCGGAGTGCACTCGAAAGGCGAGCCAGTCTAGTGCTGACCGCCGAAGCGAAAGGTTGAGGGAAGGAACCTATGTTAAATTGTAGTTATAATTATTAATGTGGCTAGAGGTAGTGATTTGTATCATAGATAAGTGTGTTGATCGAATAAAGAACTTTATAAACTCAACCGAGTTTGATTCGCGACACGTCGGAAGTGGAAGAGGAAACCTTCAGCTCACAAAGGGTATGTATGTACTATTATTTTCAAATGATAAGAGCAAGTAATATTATTTAATAAAATTTTCTTGAAGATAACGCCATAAATACCACGATAGGATAGCATTGGTTGGGATAAGATTCTGCTGCGGTTGAACTGTAGCAATATTATCCTGATTTAATCGTGTTAAGTTTCCAACTGATCGTTTGGTCAAGGCTACTCCTTGATAATGATCTGAGGTGATTAATACGAGTATGCTCATAAGCAAAGTAGGTAGGTAACAAGTTGTCGGGCTAGCCCTAGGTTGTTCTTAATATGAACTGGGTCTATGCTAACTCGACGCAGTCGTGCAAAGCTATCATCAAATCATTTGGGCAAGGCTACCCTTTGCTAATGGTATGTGAAAGCTAAATGCGCGATTTATTAAATTGGGTCAACTACGTAGGCATGTTTAACAAAATATTATATATTTTTTTCTCATAATTATCGGGGTAGTGTTAGGTTGCATTGGTTGGGATAATATTTTGCTGCGGTTAAGCTGTTGCACTATTATCCTGACTAAATTGTGTTACGTTTCTAACTGGCCATTTGGTCAAGGCTACTCCTTGATAATGTTCAGTGGATACGAGACACGAGTACGTGCAACTAAATAGCTAAATATAATAAATGACCTCAGTAGTTCCTTCATCCTAATAGGAAATACGAAAAGAAATAGGTATTAAATATTATCATGTCACTGCCCATTGTAGGTAGCTATGTTTAGTTGATTGAGAATAACCGTTCAACCTGCAACTGTTCTAGGGCTAATATTTTTATGTTCATAAATAATTATACCTACAATAAATAAATAAAACTTTATTTCGGACTTTGCATTCATAATTTGTTAACAGACTTATAAACTATGTTAGTGAGTTCAGCAATTGTGTGTTTTTAATCAATTGTGTTAAATTTCAACCAATTCAATCCAATTTAATTATAAACATTCGAATCATTTCTTATTTCAATTCAATTTCGTTTGTTATATGACTTGAATTGAGTGCCCTTTAGGGTATATAATTTGTTAATACACCCATTGATTATGTAAGTGAGTTAAATAATACTGAGTTTTTTATATTTATTAAACTGAGTTCAATTTAAACCAACTCAAGTTAATTAAATTAGAATCATTTTACTTTTACTTCAATTCCATTTGATATGACTTGATATAAAGGCTTTTTAGGTAAATGACTTATTGCCAATTCAACCCAATTAAAATTCATATACATTTTTATTTTAAATTCGAATTCATTCAATATATAACTTGAAATAAAGGCCATAGTGTCAGATTTTACAAAGTAGTTTTAGCGGCCAGGTGTGTCGCGTGGACCAAATGTGTCCTTAAGTAGCGGCCAGGTCTGTCGCATGGGCCAAGTGTGTCCTTATGTAGCGACCAGGTGTGTCGCATGGACCAAGTGTGTCCTCAAATAGCGGCCAGGTGTGTCGCGTGGACCAAGTGTGTCCTTAAATAGCGGCCAGGTGTGTCGCGTGGACCAAGTGTGTCCTCAAATAGCGGCCAGGTGTGTCGCGTGGACCAAGTGTGTCCTCAAATAGCGGCCAGGTGTGTCGCGTGGACCAAGTGTGTCCTCAAATAGCGGCTAGGTGTGTCGCGTGGACCAAGTGTGTCCTTAGGTAGCGGCCAAGAGTGTCGCTTGGGCCTAGTGTGTCCATAGTTCTGTACATTTAATTATTCAAAAGCAGCAGAAGTGACAAAGTCAGTCAATCAATCAACAAAATTCATTTATTGTGTAATACATGTACATTAGTTATGTACATGTAAGTTATGTATAGTAGCTATGTATTTTCCTCGATTAGATCGGGCCATTTGTGCCATGAAAGAGCTATGTATGTTTTACAAAAGGTCAAGTCTAACTGTGAATTCTTTTACTAGAAATTTTCATTAGCAACGGTCATGTGAGCCATATAGGCGCTCTTACTTGCGTTCAGGATTATTTGCAACATTATTCCTTTACTAAAATTATGCTCTAATAAATGAATAGACTCCATAGTAATTAGATTTAAAGATATTTATTCTCATAAATACATACAGTTCATTTACAAAGATAATTATTGAAACCATAACTTAGTAAATAAATACCATATCCAAAATATGATTTTGTTGATAACAACACTAATGCTGGTATTCTTTTTCTTCCGAGGTGATGAGACTGAAGAGCACGAGACTAAACCAGGCTGGTTGGGCCTAAAAAGACGAAAGAGCTCGCGATCGAGGTTGAGGACATCGACATCTTCTAAAGGAAGTCACAAATCAAAAGTACCCTTTCGGCGTCACCAACGCTCGAAACCGTCGAGTCACCTGAAATTACCGTTTCACACAATCCGAAGTGACTGTTTGGCTCCGATCACAAAAAGAAAAAAAGAACAACTACTATGTTTTGATTGTAATATATTCATTCATTGAATAAGTCCTTGTACACACAATTCTGATATTTTTCGCAGAGGTTTATCTTGATTCCCGTCGTTTTAAAACCATTGCAGCGTTCGTAGTCGCGGGTAGGCTAGGATGTTATTTATCCAAAAGAAAATAATATCATCACTTCTTCTTAGTAGAATGGGTTATTTTGTTGCGATTGAGTACAGAATTTTGAATATATGTACAGTCCGACAGCACATCAAATTACCCACTTTTGTTGCAAACTTAACCTTATTGCAATTGCATAAGATACCGCACGTTTTACCTTTACGTGCTGTTTTCCGTAAAACTGATAATTTTGGTAAATGTATAATCGCTCCCACAGACCTAATATACTAAGTTGACTTTGCGAAAAATACCGCGCATTTATCACGATCATGAGAAAAATATACCTATTGAAACACGATGTCAGTAAATTCTTACTTGAATTAACGTTGTGACTTAATTATTTCAAAACAAAGATTTAATTAATTCATTGACGCGGTGATTTTATTGTCGGCTAACTTAAACGCCATTAAAGTCACGTAACTAGCGTTGGGTTTGTGACCGGTAATTTACTCAATTTCGAGTAAATTACCAAAAACATGTAATTTACTCGGTAAAATTACCGATGACTGGGAAAATATTCAAATGATTTTAATTAACAAAACTTAGGGTATAATTATACTTAAATCCTTTACCATGAATAACATTTCACTCATTTTTACTGCCTTAGCATGATGATACTTCTTTACATGCCAATACGAACACGAACTTTTGAGCTGGATTCACATGACACAAAAAAATATTTATTAGGTTTATTTTTGTTTTGTACTTTGTAATTTATGAGTGATATTGTGTTTGTAATATAAACATATTAATGTTTATTTTAAAAATGGAGGTTATCAATTCGACCTATAGGGTATGTGATATTGTTAGAATTTTATATTGTTCGAGTGGGGTAATCTATTAAGGCTTCCAAAGTTCCAAACACGTGTTCAAAATTTCGTAAGTGTATGTGTGTTTTGATGTTTTTTTCACCACGGATTTCTTGAAAACGAGAAGTCATAGCGAGATGATTATTTTTTGTTCAATCAGATATTTTGCTACTAAGGGTACCTACAGTGTAATTTCCATCAAAACCAGTAGTTTTCGTTTTATAGGTTATTAGTTTAATAACTGAAAATCACGAAAAAGGGTAAAATTTTTGAAAAAAAATGCCTCCTTATCATACTGACCTAAAAGCTAAGCTTATCATTCACCTTACCATCGTCTGCGTCACCGGTTCCTTTTCACTTTCTTACTCAAGATATTCAAGTATTTAAACAAACTAACGAGTTGCAGAGCGCAAGCCACAACTAATTCAACCTTCGGCATCTTCATGTACAACAAATGCTATGATTAATCTCGCGCGTGTGTGAATCACGAAGCGTATCGCACGTAGGTTTGATGACTTCCAGCCTCCCGAACAAGCAGCATTCTGAAAAGGCTACAGTACCATAGATCACATCTATTAAGGCAAATTATACAGAAGTCCGAGAAGTACGAGTGTAATATGCCTCTATGTTTAGCGTTTGTGGACTATGAGAAGACTTTTGATTCGATCAAAACTTGGGCGGTGCTTAGACCTCTTCAGTGGTGTCACCTAGACGATAGGTGTTAAAGTGTCTGTATAACAACGCCACCATGGTCGGTCCGAGTACAGGAACAAAATACGAGGGCGATTCCATTGCGGAGAGGTGTAAGACAGGGAGACGTTATATCTTCGAAACTGTTTACAGCGGCATTGGAAGACGCCTTTAAGCTCCTGGAATGAGAAGGATTCGGCATCTGCGTCAATAGCGAATACATAACACGCCTTCGGTTTGCCGATGATATAGTCGTTGTGGCAAAGACGCTGAATGATCTTGGCACTATGCTCGACCAAGTATCCCATCTTTGAAAAAAACATGGAAAAGACGAAAATCACGTCAAGTTCCCGTGTTATACCTACTCCAGTATCCGTTGGAAACTCAACTCTTGAAGTTGTTGACGAGTACGTCTACCTTAGATGAAAGATCCAATTAGATAGGTCCAACTTTGAGAAAGAGGTCAATTGACGAATCCAACTCGGCTAGGCAGCGTTCGGGAAACTGCATAAGAGCGTCCTCTCGTGTCAATTACCTCAGTGTCTGAAGACGAAAGCTTTCAAGCAGTGTATGTCACCAGTGAAGACATACGGATCCGTTACGTGGTCTCTAACTATGGGCATCATAAAGAAGCTTAAAATCACACAACGAGCAATGGAGTGGGCTATGCTCGGTGATCGAATCAGAAGCGAGGAGATACGTAGAAGAACTAAGGTAACGGACATATCCCTACGAATCAGTAAGCTCTAGTGGCAGCAGGCACTTTGGCAGGGCACATAGCAGGGAACTGATGGCCGCTGGGGCAGAAAAGTTCTAGATTGGAAACCCTTCGACCAAAAGCGCAGCGTGGGATGTCCACCGACAAGATGGACAGATGACAGGACCAAACTGGATGCAGACCGCTCACAACCGGTCGCTGTGGAAAGGCATATGTTCAGCAGTGGACGTCTTTTGGTTGATAATGATGATGATGATGTGTGAACATCAATGTGAACAGCAAGCTCGCGTCAGCTCTCGTGCACGAATATTTCCTCGAACGTTTCGTCAATAACCAGACGAGAAGCGAGCGCGAACGTTAAATGCCATTTAATAATTTACGCAACGCGCACGAATATTTGTTTTCTGTTTTATATGGTGACCCAAGTAACGTAAAAAATAATCAATTTTTGAAGTGTTTTCTACCATCAACACCGCCAACAACCGTTTGGATTAAAGCTTTAATCATGCACAAATCATAAAATATATAAATATAGCAACTGAATATTTTACGGTCTATTTGGTAAATTACGAGTATTTTACCATTTTTACCATAAATTACCATATTTTTCATTACTTACCATTTTGTTTTTTTACCTACCCAACTCTACACGTAACGCGTTATAATGCAGTTCGTTTACATTCATAGAAAATACCCTTACTTCCTCTACATAAATTGTTCTGTCGTTTTAACCATACTAGAACTATAAAGGGTAGCAGATTCCGTTGCAATTTTGATAGCGCAGTTAACCGCCAAACTTGTAAGACATAAAATGTATATAAAAAGTTTATAAATTATCATTTATTTAATGAAAGAAATACACAGAAGATAACTAATTAATTACAAACTTTACATCGCTCGCTACATGTAAGTAAAACAATTTTATAGGTAAGTTTTACCTGTTAATAAACTGTGGAGTAATTACATTAATTTTGGGACAGATGGTCCTAAACTTATACATATTAATATTAATTTATGACTTCTATAAATATTTAGGAATCAAATAACTTACTACATATTTCTGTAATACTGCACAAACAATAAAAAAATAAATAATTGAAATTATACATCAATAACGAGCTTCGGTAGGTATACTTTACTTATTAAATAACCTTCTTATAAGTATTCCTGACTAGTAGACAGTCAGTTATACATAAATTAATGTATCCTCAATGTCTACATAAATTTGTTTTAAATGACATTGTTTATCTATAAATCATTACTCCGACAATTTGTAAAAACATTTGTTTTGTAATATTATTTTTATACTTATTGTCTTTTAGCACTTTTATTATATACGTCTGTCTAGTTTTCGCTCAATCTAGTACTTACGTAAGAGACGAAAGGCATTGTCGCGGGACAGGGTGCCCTTAAAGAATAATATATTTTTTTGTTAGGAAAAATAAAATCATATGCGGGCCAGTTTTAAAAAAAAAATGAGTCCTCTTTCTATGTTATTGTTTGATGCTCTGTTAAAATATTATCACTTAAAACGAGGTGACCTTACATCATATACTAATCACTGACTTCAAAAGAAATATATTTTCATATATGAATTTTATATTGACGCCAAACACGACGTTTGCTCTGCAATATGCTTGGGTTTGGAATAACTAAAGACGCGTTGTAATACATTTAAATGGGGACTAGGGACGTCTACACGCCAAAACGTCAGCGTAAATAGGAGACCGTGATCTCATAGGTCAATTAATAGATATTTATGCACAAAGGTTTTATTTCAAAACTAGTTTTTATTCTAGTTCCCCACTTTGATATTTTTCTGTATTCTTGGCAATATCATGCCGTTTATTATTATTTTTTACATGTAACAGCATAATATCGTTGAGTTTACTTTGCTGAGTAAATTGTATTTGTAGTAGGGCTTAATTATTAATGTCATTTGACTATTAAATCTAACCTCAATTCTATTTAAATTTTTTGTATAATGATTAATAAAGTGAAGTAAGTACTTTTCCTACTACTAAATAAAAACCGTACTGTTCATATATAATTAACAAATATGTATTAATATGGGCCCTAAAATATTGAATTTTTCTCATACGGACACACATAATATTAGGGAAAGTTAAACTACAAAGTAATATTTTATGGTAACAATAAATTGAAAGATCATAAGAGATTATATAAGTCACTCAGATAATATAATAATAATAATGATCCCTTAAATGACTGTATCTCTGTAAACAGTCTTTAAAAGAGATTGAGATTCCATTCAATTGCAATAAAAAACAAACGAGTTATTAATAATATACATAATAGCTTAATTCTACTTGTATGACTTTAAGTGCTAAGATTCATAACTTTCATTATTGATATGTGCCACGCAAATTACGAAATTTAACTTTTAAAAAAAAGTTATCTAAGTAGCTTCAATAATTCTTGATTATGTTCTCCCCGATTAACAAGTGACGTTTATTATGGATGCTTTACTGATTTTCTTCTATCTCAATACATAGGTTTATATCCTAATACATTACTTAATATGAAAAATTCAAATCATGAGACTGTGTTTCAGAAAGAAACTTTATTGTTTTCTCCTTATTATTTTATTTACTTTATACATATTATCATTATACAAATTGTGAACTATTATCATATTGCTGAATGCACCGTTCAGTCATTCCTTTAAGTTATTCAAAAATTGAATTAGATGCTAGAAAATGACGATAATAGAAATTAAAGACTCGAAAACATATTGTAATGGAGTATAATGATGTTATTTGTAGAAACGAGGTATTAATTTGACAACCTCCGTGGTGTAGTGGCTAGGCACGCTTGTTTCAAGGCGTCGCCGCTCTTAGTTCCCGGGTTCGATTCCCGGTCGGGTCAATATAGATATCAAAATTTTCTATATTGTCTTGGGTCTGGGTGTTGTGGTACCAACTTTGTGTCTGATTTTCATAACACTGAACAATGTATGTGATTGGTGTCCAATAATTTGTTTTTTTACTTACTTGACTGATATATTACTTTCTAAATCAACTGTTGTTTATGTAGATAAGGTCTCTTTAAAGTTAGGATCTTAAAACTACAAAAAGTTACCAATAAATTTCATTCATTCATCAATTTAAAAGTCAATTAAGTTAAAGATTCTTTCCATTTTGTTATCTTAAAATCAGATGTTTTTTTTTTAAATTCCTATTAAATATATAAGAACATAATAGATTGTTAATAAATAAAATGGCTTCGATAAATGACCCTTTGTCATTCATAGACAGGAGTAAAAAAAAAAAAACATTAGTTTCATTAATAATTACGATTGCGATCATAATTATAATAACATAACCATACTTAACCTTTTAGCCTTTAAAACGAAATAACCATGAAATTATAGGTACATAATAGGTTATGAACCCGGTAACATAAAAGATAATGTATAAAATGTTCGTTGCCGCAAGTCTTACAAGACACTGGATTAATACTTCACCCTTGATAAAGCATAATCAATCTAAAGATTCAATAGATCAATCGATATTGGTCAAGTAAACCAAAAAAAAATTTAAAATGATAAAAAGTACTAGAAATGTGATAATTGCTATTAATAAGAATATTTAAGAATATTTAAGAATATTTTGTAATTATGTATTACTGAGTGAGCTCAACAGTATAATTGTAGCATAACCTTTATTTCTTGTTAGACTTAAATGCCGAATGTGATGATTTTATAATGTGTACTCAACAGCTTAATTTTGGCATAATCTTTATTGCTTGTAATATGATAAATGTAGTATGCTGTAGTAGTATTGATATAAATGCGCCATTGTAAATATTTTATAAAATGCACCAGGAGGTGCATTAGGTCGGATGGCCGAATGTGATGATTTTTGTATTTAAATTCAATCAGTAGCCCTGTTGTAATCTTAACTCATTATAATAACAGTTGACGTTATTTATTTAAAAACAAGTATTGTTACTTTATCGAATAACGTTATCGCTATCGCTATTTAAAAATGGCAACACTGGCTGCCCCTTCCCTTCTTATTTTCTGACTTGCGGAGTGCACTCGAAAGGCGAGCCAGTCTAGTGCTGACCGCCGAAGCGAAAGGTTGAGGGAAGGAACCTATGTTAAATTGTAGTTATAATTATTAATGTGGCTAGAGGTAGTGATTTGTATCATAGATAAGTGTGTTGATCGAATAAAGAACTTTATAAACTCAACCGAGTTTGATTCGCGACAGTAGTATCGTGATGTTTTTACATCTACGAGTTTTGATGAATTTACTTTACACTACGGCTTTTACGGAATCAAATATGTATTTAAAAGGTAGCAACGAATAATTATAGCAATGTACCTATGCTCTATCGTTCATCAACCTTTTTTATGATCAGGGATTTGAGCACTATTTCACCTGGAGTAAGTAGACCAGTAATAGCCTATTTACTCTTCTCTTGAAAAAAAATATGCCCTGCCAATATTCATGCTAAACATGACTGGTCATAATTTTCCATTAGGTCAAGCTGTAAGTCCTGGCTTTCTAGGAGTTTCAGTGTTAGGAAAGTGGTTTAGAAGATTCTCAAAAAACTTTAAGGTTAAAGCCAAAGCTTGTTTTACCTTTCAACTCCGGGAAGAGTCTTCTCAAGAAGCGCTTCTTGCTGACGTCACTGACAGTGGTGAAAACATGCAGGCCGTGCGCGAGTGCAATCGAAATGGCCGCCTGCCCCAGTGCGCCTGCGCCGCCATGCACCAGGATGCTGCGCCCACGAATCAGCTGGCTTTTGATGGCCTGGATAGGAAGATAAATGTACAGAGGCAACCAGTAAAAGAGTTTTTTGAGCAGCAGAACTAAGCGATGTCAGCAATGTATGCGAGGCACATTTGCTGTAAAGAACACAGTAAGATGGTCAAATATTTTAGTGACAAAAACGTTATTTAAGACGTGTCCAATGATCATACGGGCAGTTTCTGTTATTGACATTAATCAATCTACACTCAGATAAACTTAAGATATAAACTTGATTATATTTCTAGAATTTGCAATTAGCTTCACTTTACGTCATATAGTCATACATACATAAAGTCATTAGAATAGCAATAGATCAGACAGTCATTAAAGACAACTTAACGAATGAAGTACTGACTTTACTAATTGATTATATTATTATATATAGTTCCGCGACTTATGACTACTACTTACAACTACTGGTGTTGTAAAACTGCTGATTATGTCAACTTATATAAACTTTTGTTTTGTGGATAACTTACAAGGCAGTAGAAGGCGTGAGCGTAGGGCAGTGGGACTGTAGCAGCCTCCTCCAGGGTCCAGTGTTCTGGTACCGGCCACACCAGATGTGGAAGAACGTTGATGCGTTTGGTGGCTGATCCACTAGCCACTATGCCCATCACACGAACTCCTCTAAAATATAAATCAAGAGTCAAACAAAGTAGAAGCGGTGCATTTGTTATAGTATATAACTTTTATATAAATAATATATTTCAAAATACATGTGTGTACCTATCACTCACACCGCTGAAGTCCATGCCGTAAGAGTTTCTGACGGCTCCATTTGCCATTGAATACACGCCTACTGCTTTTTTGACATCAACAGTGTTCAGTCCAGCGAAGTATACCTGGGTGAAAACCATTTAAAATAACCAGTGTGGCGTCATAATTTATCCATACGCAATATTTAACTCTTTCCGGGGCGGTATCCCAGACACAATACAATTTTTATTGTTTTACGGCTATAGCCATTCACTGCGCCGGAAAGTTTTAATAAACTAGTCTCAAGCAATGAGAGCTTACTAAAATGGAAATAACAATAATTTTCAGAATAATTATCTTACCAACTACCATTATCGTGATCTTAAGGATGAAGGTACATACAAAAAACAAAAATGTTTACCGTTACTCCTATGCCAGGAGAAGGTGGTTCCGGTACTTCCACCCAATCGAAAGAATTGAGGTCGCCAATTTGTTTGCTGCGAAGAGTGACGTTACGATTCATCGTTTTGGATTTTTCTAGAGCAACAGGAGTATAATACACCCCTCCCCATGCCCCCTAAAACAAAAGAACACAAACCATGTTCTTAATCTAATGCGAAGTCAAATGTAATGAAATGGTAAAATGATGCCAATGCCTATAAAAAATATAATTTTAAGAACTTACGTTCTCTAGCACGTTGAATGCCAAATCTAGCTCTGGCACTCTATCGATATTCTGTTCTTCAGCAATTTTGTGATTAACCATCACCAAGTAGATATGATGACGCTGAGAATCCTTTCGCCATTTTGCTATAAGCTCTTTTATTCCATCTATAGGAGGGTATTGAGTCACCACCAGGAGCTTATGATTCGGTGGTAAGTTGTTCCTTGATGATGATAGCAACGCTAAATCAGTGTGACTACGGACAGTTACTGCTTTTCTTGCTGTTGGTTGAGGCGACGGCTTCCAACGAGCTAGACTCAAACAGATATTACCAACTTTGTGTGAAGATACGATACGGTAGTAGGAGGAGGATAATTTGGTCTCGATTACTGAACAGTCTTCTGCGGTTACTATGAATGAGTCTGGTGGCAAAATACTGGATAGTAACTGCAGCATCTGAAATAGGACAAGTACATATATGTTTGTTATTATTGCCAAATAAATTTTGAGTAAATTGAAATAGGACTTACGTTATCATTTATTGAAAGGCGCTGAAGCAAAATCACACTCATGTTTGTCATTTTCTTTCCATGTCTTTGAAGCAGTTCTTGATAACTTATTTTTTCATAATGAATTCTGAAGCTAGTTAAAGCTTCAGCTATTATGTTTCCAACCATGTTGTGACATACATCAGGCTTACTTTCCGTGAGTATTTCAAGAACTTTCATAACGTCTCTACGTTCATTTTCTGCCACTATTTGTAGGAATATTTGAATTGAAGTTTTAACCTGGCAAGTACAATAAACATTATTAAAAGTTGACCTCCATAAATTAAAACTTTGCCTACAATAGGATACAGTTGTAACTTACATCAGTCATATCTGAATGGAAGCGTGGAATAAACGACATTGCATTCAAGGACACACTTTCTGTATTACGTGGAGGGAGATTGACAAGTTTTATATTCTCCAAAATAACGCCGCCACATCTAAAATCAAAATTGAATTTTTAGTTTACATTCCATAGTTTAATTCCGTTTAGACTACTTTCGATTATTCACATACCTTGTGAAATCATTTATACTATTTACAGTTGCTGGCATCACTTGTTTCTTTTTCAGATTGTTTGTTTCTGTAGTGAAGTGCTCTTTCGTATCAATCAAGAGTGTCCTGATGAAAGCGGGTCGCGAAACCGTATAATGTTTCTGTCGTAGAATGTTCAATTGCAGCAATCCTTCAATAAATGTAACCCAATTTCCGTCCCATTGAACATCAGCTTCAGTGAAAGATTCGTTTGCTCCTTGAAGGGTTTGGAAAGCACCACTAAAAATAAAATAGTTTGTTAGCACTCATGTGCTATAAAAATAGACGCCTTTCAGAATGAATATATACGTATGAATCAACAGAATAATGATCAGTGATAAATAAATTTAAAGTACATAAGAATGTACATCAGATAAGAATTAACAAAATCCATTGCTACAATATCCTAAAACAACATAGATCCAACTTACTTGTAGGAATATTCTCTTTCATAAAGAACTCTATAGATATCTTTGCAATCAAAAATTATGTCCCTATTTGCAGGTTTGTGGATTTCACTATTCTTCGGGAATTTATTTGACGCAGCTACAATAAATCCTGTAGCTATCATTGAACGTCCTTCCATTATCTAAAATATTGCAACTTATAAATTTGTTGTACCATGATTGTATCTAACTTAGACCTACGTACCCAAACTTTTACTTACTTCAAAACGCCCAGTGCCTCTATGAAGAGCAACACTTAGCTTCAGTGGTACCTCATGATTTAGTAATGGCTGAACAAATAATTCAACGTCACTAAACTTTACGGGCATTTTCTTCTTCTCTGCTCCATTCACCATTGCTAGGGTATCCCATGCCGCCACAAGAGCTGCCGAAAATGGGTACACGTTTTTTCCTGAAATACAAAATTAGCAACTCACTAAATACTCAGTGTGTGTTGAGCAAGACATTACTATCCCACACATAGAGTAGGTGTAAGCTTTGACAGCATCCAATCATTTTTATATTCAGTTAGTGCTCCAGAACTCCCAGACCCTCGCATATATACCACCAACAATTCATTATTTCATTTATAATGGAAATGTTATTTCGTCGTACCTCTAACGACGTTTCCTTGTAAATAACGATGTTCTTGATCATGGATAGTTATTATGTACTTAGCTGCTGCAGCAACTTTTCTGCATGCTGATATGTACAATGGCAAAAACCTGAAACATTCATTGGGTCTTGGCAATTCGAGTTTGGCTTTTATAGACTATAATAACTAGTCTGCCCATAAATTCTGTTACAATTTAAAAAGCAATATTTGACTTATTTTTTAACTTCGAATTTAGAACAGTGATATGTCATTTTAATTGTTGACAGTTACTCGTTGTAAATCACCAAAGTTTTCGCGCGCAATTTATATTTACGAAATGGATTGGGGTGTTAAAAAAAACAGAATTGCTGTGATTGCACTTTATAATGTGGGTATGGAAACTTTCGTGATTTTCAGGACCCTGCATAAGCTGGGTATCAGTCGAATGTTCATATACCGTACTATCGATAGGTTCCTTGAGACCTCCTCTATTGACGACCACAAGAGATCAGGCCGTCCACGTTCTGCTCGAACCGCACAGGCAATCAACGCAGTCCGGGCAAGAATTCGTCGAAATCCCTTGAGGAAACAGAAGATTCTATCTCGCGAAATGAAGATCAAGTCGAGAACTCTGTCGCGCATTATCAAAGATGACTTGAAACTCGGTGCTTATCGACGGTATACCGGACATACGTTAAATCAAGCTTTGATGACAAAACGGGTCGTTAGATCAAAGAAGCTGGTTGTTCGTTACGCAGGTGGGAAGCACAGGAACATCCTTTTTACTGACGAAAAAATCTTCACCATAGAGGAACATTTCAACAAGCAAAATGACTGGGTGTATGCCCACAGTTCTAAAGAAGCTTCGACAGTTGTAAAAAAAGTCCAGAGAGGCCACCATCTTGCGTCAGTCCTCTTCGTCCGAGAACTCAATCGCGAGCAGATGTGTGTCGCGTTAATTTAAAAATCTATCCGTGTCTTTTAAGCGAAATCAGTGATTAAGTTCGAGTCAATAAGTGCGAGGTTTGCCTATATTTAATAACACAAAATGAACTATTTAAATTAAAAGTGTATCGGCTACGGCAAGCAGCAGCGAGAAGGGGGACCGCTACTCACCCCCGCAAGAACGGAGCGCCTGCCATTTTTGATCTCATTCTAACAACTGTGCTACGCCGCATCGTCCACAAGCTCCGCCCCTTGCTACGCGCTACGAGACTACGGCTGTTTGCTACGCGCCTACGCACGCATTACTGGGTAAAAGATTGTTTATCTGTGATTTTTTTATTCTAAAACATGGACGGAGTGAACAACCAGACGTTACGTGAGGACGATATGAGTCAAATGGAAACGTCGGTAAATGTCACTACCTCACCGAATTATGTGTTCACACGCGCAAGAAATATTACAGCGGATGACCTCAATAACTTCAAAGACGAAATAAAACAGATGATATCATCTTTATGGAATGCTCAACAGCAAGAAATACAATCCATTCCCACCACCTTAAAGGAGATTCACCAGTGTAATCTTAACATCGAGACCTCCATTTTACTATTAACGGCTCAAAATGAGGAATTAAGTAAACGAGTGTCTTTGTTGGAAAATAAGGCGAAGCAAGATAAAGACTATATCGCATTACTTGAAGACAGAATAGAAAGCATGCAGATTGGGTCTAGAAAAACGAACTTTGAAATCAAAAATGTTCCTCGGCAGCCCACTGAGACAAAGGAGGATCTGGTTGGGATGGTTTTGTGTTTGTCCTCTTCCATTGGTAGTTCTCTATGCAAAAGTGACATCAAGGACGTCTATAGGGTTCGTGGTAAAAACAAAGACTCCGTAAGCACCCCGATTGTGGTCGAGACTACGTCAACCCTCCTCAAAACTGATTTTCTCAAACTATGCAAGGTTTTTAACACCACTAAGAAAAACAAGCTGTGTGCTAAACATCTGGGACACCGAGTGTCAATGGATACTCCAGTGTTTGTGTCCGAACAACTCACGGCAAAAGCTGCACGGCTCCATTTCCTGGCGAGAGACTTAGTGAAAAGTGGTAAATATAAGTTTTGTTGGACGGCATACGGGCGAGTCTATGTTAGGAAATCTGAAAATTCACAAATAATAACCGTTAAATCTGAGGCCCAGGTGCAACAATTATTTAATAGTGACTGACTAGCTTACGATATCTGTATTACTTTAAATTGTGTCACACAATGGGTCTGTTTGTTACTTTGTATTTTGCTGCTAATTACTTATTTAAATAGTAAACTACTTGCGTTTAAGATTTCACAATATTCAATTTCACTTACCATAAGAAATATTTATACTCAATGTTATTTGGCTAAGCTTTACACTTACACTCCACATCACACACATAGAAACTCTAATTATCAATTTTACACAAACACATACTTACATATGCATATTTGTGATCCATGCAACTACACAAATATAATTAACCTAGGTACTAAAGATAATCATCTATATGTAATGCGTTTAACAGCGTGTTTTTATTTTCTCAAACATATTGCTAATCTTATTAATCTTACTTTAGGCTTATTTGATTTATACTCCAAATGTCCCCCAAGCTCAGATGAAATTTACTTTAAACACAAAAAGATTTCTAATGGATAATGCTCTTAACATATTAAACGACTTTGACAGTTCTGAAATTGCTAGACCATCTTGGTGTAATATTGAGGATTTACACAAACAAATAACTATAAAAAATGATGACCTCACTCTAATTTGTCAAAATATAAGGAGCATCTATCATAATTTTGATGATCTGCTACTGTCACTTACTCTTTTAAAGTTTAACCCCTCATTTATAATATTGACTGAAACGTGGACTAACGAAAATAAAGCCATTCCTGACTTGACAAATTATGGATTATTTTATAGTACCCGATACCACAATCAAAATGATGGTGTTATCGTATACACTAGAGGTGATATCTCAGTTAAAGTGATAGAAATAATTATAGATGATGCTTCATGTCTGCGAATAGAGACAGTCAATTATACTATTTTAGCAATTTACAGATCACCTTCGATCGTGAACGCGGATAGATTTGTCAACTCCTTAAACCCTCACATTGAACTAATTGAGTCGCACAAATGTATCATTATCGCTGGCGACATAAACATAAATCTTATTTATGATCCTAAGGAGCGGAGTTACACCAGAAAAAACCGCTTTCTTTATCTTGATACGCTGAGCAAACATGGTATTATGAAGGGCCACAGTCTTCCAACTCGTGATGATGGCTGCCTGGACCACATTATGCTTAAGTTAGATAATAGTGGTCTGCGTACCCAAACTGCCCGAGTATCTGTTCTTAACTCTTCAATTACGGATCACTGCATGACCTTTTTGCACCTTGCTCATGTAAATAAAAATTCAAAAACCCCAAAAGTTACTCTAGTTACAGACTTTGATAAAGCTTTAGAAAGCCTAAGATGTAAAAATAAATCTAACTTGCTTATTTGTGATGATCCTGAGACTATATCTAAAACCTTGATTTCTGCTATCTCTGACTCATTAAAGGAGAACACCTATGAGAAACATATTCCTAAGAGTAGGCGAGTTATTAAGCCGTGGATAACTCAAGGGGTTTTGAGATGCATTAAAAATAGGAATAGTATGCAGAAAAGACTACGATTGGACCCTCATGACGAAATCCTCCGCGTTACCTTCAGGCGATATCGCAATTTTTGTAACAAGTTTATCAAGAAACTCAAGCGTAATTATGAAAAACAACTTCTGGAAAATTCTATGAATGATTCTAAAAACCTCTGGCGTAACATTAAAACCATCACTCACTTAAAACAAAAAGAAATTGATAATAGTATTGTATTAAATATTAAATCCACCCCAATTGAATCGGTTAATTACATTAACAACTTCTTTGCGAATGTGGGGATGAGCCTTGCCAGTGGTATATCGCCGACATTGGGCTCCCAGACCTCTCCTGGTTCTCATTCTAATCAAACCCAACTTACTTCTTTTGTCCTGATGGACACAGACACACGAGAGGTTCATGAAGTTCTTATGAGCCTAAATACTAACAGTGCTCCCGGATGGGATCGCATTCCAGTAAAATTTCTCAAAATTGCTGAAAACTTGTTAGTTCCTCTGATCTCCCACTTGACTAACACTTGTTTTAGAACAGGGGTGTTCCCATCTTGGTTTAAACGAGCCTTGATAACTCCGGTTCATAAGGGTGGGAACAGAGACGATGTCAATAACTACAGACCTATATCGGTCTTGCCTTCACTGTCCAAAATTTTAGAAAAACTTATCAATAAAAGGCTCGTCGAATACTTGAACAAGTATAATATATTATCAAGCTCACAATATGGCTTTCGAGCCGGAAAATCGACCCAGGATGCCGTGATTGCCCTGACATCATTAATCACCGAGCAGTTGGACAGTGGAGGCAAATGCCTTACGATTTTCCTTGATTTAAAAAAGGCCTTCGACACCGTCTCTGTGCCCATTCTTTTGCAAAAGCTGGAACACGTTGGAATAAGAGGGACTCCCTGGGATCTATCCAGGAGTTACCTGAGTGGGAGGAAGCAGAGGGTGAAGATAGGACAGTACATTAGTGAAGATGCTGGGCTGACTTTTGGTGTACCTCAAGGCTCTGTCCTTGGGCCCACCTTATTTCTCATTTATATAAATGAGCTTTGCAATATGAAGCTCGATAAGACCAGTGTTTTTTCCTATGCCGACGACACTGCGCTATTGATTACTGGAAAGTCGTGGAACTGTATAAAAACTAAAGCTGAAAATGCTTTGGCTGCTACTGCTGGCTGGTTGAGACTAAATTTGCTCACTTTAAATGCCATTAAATCTAAATTTATATGTTTTACTATTACCCGTAAAACTCAACCGTGCCCAGATTATAACCTTGTAATACATAACTGCATAAATACCGATGGTTCTAACTGTAAGTGTCTTATCATTAACAGGGTAAATACCACAAAATACTTAGGCATCATGATCGATGAGCGATTATCTTGTCACAGCCACATAGAACTAATTTCTGGCAGAATCAGAAAGCTAGTTTGGATTTTCAAAGCCCTTAGGTATTCTGCTAGCGTGGAACTTCTCAAAAAAGTATATATCGCCTTAGCTCAATCAATTACAACTTATTGTATTCCAATATGGGGGGGCGCGTCAAAAACAAAATTTTTAGAGGCAGAACGTGCTCAAAGAATTCCCCTGAAAGTCATGTTTTTTAAAAAACTTAGATTCCCAACAAATTTTCTTTACTCCTTGGCGAATGTACTGACCGTTCGGCAACTATATATTTTACCCACTATTTTAGAGAAACACAAATCATTACCTCTTGATACTGCAATTCTAGCCAAAAGACGGTCCTATAATGTAGCTAAAATAAATAAATACAAAACAGATTTTGCTAGACACCAATATACAATTCGTTCATCTTATTTATATAACCTTGGTAATTATAATCTAATTATATACACTGAGACAAGATCACAATGCAAAAAAAGTCTGATGCAATGGATCAAAACCTTAAACTATGAGGAGATAGAAGACGTTGTCTCGCCTAAAAAATTACAATAGTAATTTGTACCTTAGTTGTTTGTACCACCGACTCGAATAAATAGAAACATGCATTCACCTGCACCCACACACGCACGCACGCACACACGCGCACACGCGCGCACACACACACACACACACACACACACACACACACACACATACACACACACACACACACACATACACACACACACACACACACACACACACACACACACACACACACACACACACACACACACACACACACACACACACACACACACACACACACACACACACACACACACACACACACTGCTCGTAATTAATTAATATATAAATGTAATCAAGATAGAATAGCTAGATAAGATATTCAGATAAAATAGTACATTACTAATATAAGATTAAATTGAACACCTATATGACCGTGCTATGGGAGAGCGGCCTTTCCTGGCACAAGTGTTTTCACACTTAAAAGGAACAGGTCAACCTCAGTTATTGTTACCTATTTCATGTTCCTAATAAATATTTTCATTTTTATTTTCATTTTTTTTTTCAGTGATGGTTTGGTGGGGGGTGTCCTACCACGGGGTTACAAAGCTCCATTTCTGTGAGAAAGGAGTGAAAACGTCTGCTAAGGTGTACCAAGAAACCATTCTTAATGACGTAGTAAAACCTTTAAGCGATACGCTCTTCCTTAATATTCCCTGGACTTTTCAACAAGACTCTGCTCGGTTACAAAGCTCGCACCACCCAAGCCTGGCTCGAAGGTAACGTTCCCGACTTTATCAGAGCAGATGATTGGCCCTCAACTAGTCCAGACTTAAACCCACTGGATTACAAATTGTGGTCAGTCTTAGAGGAAATTGCCTGCGCTTAAAGACATCACAATTTGGAGCCTCTCAAGGCATCTCTGGAGCGAGCAGTGGCCAAATTCCCTATGGATGTTGTACGTAAAAGTATTGACGACTGGCCGGAACGTTTAAAAGCTTGTATAAACGCTAAGGGTGCACACTTCGAATAAAATTCATATTTAACTATTCTTATAAGGCTATTCAACATGTACATAATACATAAAAACAATATAAAATTATTTTAAGAAAAATATATGCATTTTTATTTGTCACAGAATGTATGGCTAGACTATACCTAGTCTAGCCATAATCATTTTGTCTTACCATCTTTCGTTATGAGCCCATTGCACCAAATGTGATAGAAAAGGAGTGCCTGTAGAAACTGGAAACTCTACCTTTGGGTAGAGAACTTGCACTTTCGGATTATATCCTTCCATAAATAATCTGCAAGTATTAAAATATTTCAAATTCAATTGTTACCTTAAGAAGCACCATTGGCGTTGCTTCAACGCTGCGATGACGCAGCGTTGCAGCTCCATTTTTTTACACACAAATCTGAATGGAATTCCACACGATGCGTTTCATTGTAGGAATGCGCGGGCATCGGATACAATGATACTATTGATCGGATATAAGTCATGTAACGGAGACGCAATGCAATTTAAGCGTTCTTCACTTGACTTACGGGTGAAAAACATTTCAAAAAGTATATCTTTATTAAAAACAAACAAGAAAAAATAAAACTAAGACATGCATAAAAATAACTTAAAGTCTACCTCTTCAAAAACGAAACCATTTACTTGAGGCAAGAAGGCTATGATGCAGGCTGTGTTGCCGCGTTGAATAGCTATGCTAATATTGTGAGCTGGGAACCAGCCAGCTTTGTTATTGGCTGTTATAGAATTTAATTTTGGCGCAATTTTACTAAGCAGCAATTTAGCAGAGGGTCCCCACGGCCCAAATGTTTCAACGCCAAACGGCGCAAACACATAATCACTTGCAAGTGAGACGTACTTGCGACACTTGGCGTTTTCAGCCAACTGCTGCTTCAGCTTTAAGAGCTGATTCTCTGAGATGGGAGGAGGCCAAAGTATAGACACAAGATGCATCTCAAACTAAGGCCCGACCCCGTTCCCAGGGAATAAGCGTGTAGCCATCGGGTCTCTTGCCATAATCACAGACCAAACCACATGGTTCCAACGTGAAAGGAACATTAATGGTGGCAAGAGCTCTTCTGATGGCGTCATTAAGGGTAACGTGACGGGCGAGACGCCCAGCGCTTTGCTGGCAACAAAGACAGTGGAGACAAAAATTTTCAAGCTCCTTTCCCGTAAAAAATTCACATATATTTCACATATACCAAGGCGGAGGCCCACACACACCCGAAAAGACTCACTATCGAAAAGAGTGCCTAAATTTTTCGACGGTAAAGCATGAAGCCAGTGACCAGAATTTTTGCAGGAAACCGCCAAGAGCCTTGCACGACTACCGTCACTGACGGAATTTTGAAGTAAAGAATTGAAGGTCTCTCTCGCAAGAGGGACATCCCAAAGTTTTTGTTGGTGACGTTCTTTTGGAATGTCTTCTCTAGGACAGAGACCTTGCCAAAACTCCTCCGCCTCTCTCACCTCAGAAAGCTGGCAAGGATGCTCAACGATTTTTCCGGCTAAAGCGGTAGTGCTACTCAAAGAGGAGAGAAAAGCGGGGAGAGCTATACTAGAAATTTCGCAAATTCCGATCCCACCAAAACGAATAGGAAGCGAAGCCAGAGGCCAAGAATTATTATGAAAATGTAAATATATAAAAAAATTCAAACTAATTTTAAGAGTGGTGTCAAATAGTTTTAAATATTTATTTATTTTCCAGATAGGACTAGCACGTAGGAAATATGTAAATTTAGGCACAAAAAGACACGATTTTAGTATAGTTAAAGCAATGTGTGAATTTAGGTATTCTAATTTGGGGGCTGATAGGGTGAAATCATTCATTTTTTATCAAGAAAAGATTCGATGCTGGGATCAAGAAGAGACCCAAAAGGCAAAGTGATTCAGAATTATGAATGCTAATGTTAGGAGCAAGGGAATTAAATTTATCAATACTATACTGAAGGGAAACAGACGAAACGTGATCATTAATAAAAAGTTCACATTTTGAAAAGTTCAGTTATAAGCCAAATTTCGTAAATCCTTCTAGGACAAGATCTTGGAAAACAATAACACATACCAGGCATTGAATTTAGAATTTAAGGATAAATTAACAGGATGGATGCCTAAAAAAAAGGCTAAAAAGGGCTGGACCTAAAGGGCCGCTTTGCTGAAAAGTACATGCTGTTATTATTTCAATTTTGATAATTACTTTCCGACAGCCTCTAAAACTAGCAAAGAGTTATCCGGATGACCACGGCGAGTCAATGCAATACTATTGCAACTTGATGGAAGCGATCGCTTGAGAATTGCTTGCAGCAATCCATGAGGAGCTATCTCCAATAAAACCGCATTTGGAGGTATCAAACGAGACGTCTCTTCAAAAAGCACAGGATTCTGAAAGACAAAAAAAACCATATTCCTTATACTTGATTTTAATGTAAGGCATTTTATTAGATCTTCCACAAAGACCTGCCACTTACCAGTAAGTTATTGGTGTGATATTCAGCAGAAGAGAATTTAGCCGATGATTCGTTCCATCGCTCTTGAGGGACAGAGGTAGAGACCCATTTGTCACTACGCAATTTTGGATTCTTAATAACTTCAGATAGATATTTCAGTAGTCCCGGCCCTGGAATTTGAAATAATAGCACGTATTATACTTTAAATACGTGGAAGAAATTACATGCAAACGTCAAATATTTATCTTACCAGCATCAGCTATATACCGCGAATGGTACGCAATATTAGAGCATGGAACCTCTTTCGCAAAGATGCCTTTAGCGCTCAGTGATGCCACAAACTCTCTCATGATATCTGAAGGTCCTGATATAGTACTGGATTCCGTTGAATTGTGGCATGCCACTTCAATCTCAGGAGGTATCATATTAACAATCTGGAGAAACGAAAAACGATTGTTTGTAACAAGATTTATTCATGTAAAAATAACGTTAATAAAGAAGCAGCGACTATCTAGAGCTCATCAGTGTGGTGCAAACTAAGAGTGGCCCCACACAATTGAGAATAGCAATAAAGAAGAAGGAGAGAGGATATTGATTAGAAATTTTACCTGTTGATACCCAAGACCCACAGCTGCCATAGATCCACGAATAAAAGGCGTTTGTACAGACACCAAACCTCTGCTGTACGCTGATAATATCATCTCTTCAGCAGTAAAGCAATTATCGGCATATGCACATCCCAATTCCCCGACACTATGACCTGTGATTTAACCATTATAACAACCTTCTTTCTTATTAAGATACATATTTATAATGTTCGTATTTAGCAGTCTTACCAATAATTTTGTCAGCGACTAATCCTAGAGCTTTCAAGACATCAGTTAGTCCTATTTGTATAGCAGCTATACCAACGAAGGAATGTAGTATGTTGTCAAATATAGTTTTATCAGGAGAAGTGATTATGTGGACTATGTCTATCCCCTTTGGCTTCAAAACCTCGTGGCACCTGTAATTGAATTAAGTTTTTTATCCTCATCATTATCAATACCTATGCCATGGTCATTTCAGTAAGGTTATAGAAATGTTAAATTTTGTATAATTTACAAGACTATGTATGCACACTTCAGGTCCCTTAGATTGAGTTCATAACGATTGCTAGTAGGAATAGCAAACCGGGCCCGGTTACTGGACCCCGTAGTATGAAACATGGTAAGGTAACCGCTAAAACATTGCAGATTAGATTGATTTTGTCCGTAACTTAAAAAATATGTTCATATCAAGATATACTACTATCTAACAAAAATCTGTAAAATTAGTGCTATGATGCGGTTCGAACTGTAAAATTTAAGTAAATTCAACGAAATAGGCACCAGGATCTTCAGGCTAGTTAGTAATTTTCAAGTAATTCTTACAATGATTGATTTTTATAGTTTTTACTGTGCTGAATTTTTCTTTTTGCCGAATGACAAACAGGACATCTATAAAATGTTGAAATATACGAGATAGGGCCGGGAGATGCGAAGCTCGCCGAATCGACTGGTTGAAAATACCTGCCTTTGTATCAATACAAATAAAGTAGGACTAATTCATTAATAAAGAATAAACCCGTTAGTTCCTAATAAGCAAATACTATCAGAACTGTTTTCAAAGTGAGTTAAATCATGGTCATTTTTTTTAATATAGGTTTTATTGCTAACACATCAACCCGGCCGGACCCGGCGAACCCGGTTGGCGAAAAATGCTACCGGGCCCGGCCGGGTTAAGAATCATACCGGGTTGCAATCCCTTATCCCTAGATCACACTTTGTCGCGGCTGAAAACTATGGGGGAGGCCTATGAATAGCAGTGGAAGTCTTGCGACTGTTAATGTTAATGATGAGGCAAATTCACCTCTGTATGGCGGCAGCAAAGACTGGTATGCGCAGGAGTTGCGCGCCCATGCCGGCCCACTGCGAGCCCATCCCGCTATACACGAACCACAGCGGCTTCTTCGCCGCGTCGAAGTATTCGCATTTCTCTGATACGCTGAACGTCTTCTGGTCGGCGTTGGTGTCTTGAAATAAATAATCGTCATCATCATCATCATAATTATGAAAATTGCGCTTAGCCTATTCCTTCGTTAAATGCGACACCTAGCCTAGAACACAGCCAAGGTGCAGTAAAATATATGAATTATTACCATGCAGACAACAATCCCTCTAGCCACACTATCATTAAAAATTAAAATCAGAAAAAGTAGCAATACAACTTAAATTAAAATTCAGATTCGTAATTTAAAATCAGTCAATCTGACTGCGTTTATTTCCAGCCAGTACTGACATCATTCTTACCAAGTATAGTAAAACCTCTCCCAAGATGACCACTGATGCTCATGTTATGTATATTGTGCAGGAGCGCCAGCTCTTCGGGGTCGATCGGACGGGATTTGAGATCATCCAGTATGTTCTGGACAGCTGACTCCTGTCGCCCCGAAACAGTTACGAGGTAAGGGATGCTAGATTTGTACCTGCTTAGGTCCTGAAAACATTAGTTAAATTTAAAAACAGACCTAAATCAGTGATGAACTGAAAGCATCAATCAGGAAAACTACGTCTCACAAACTAAAACTAAATATTAAATTGGTAGTAATTCTTCGAAATAAAGTAAGTAATAATAATCCCCCTAGCCGAATTCGACTACGGTGGCCCGTCACAAATGACTAACTGACTGCGCGGGATATATTGTAGTGCCTAAGTGTATGCGCAAACACAGAGGTGCAGTCTCTATTCCTCTCACTCTCATACCCCGATGGGACAGCAATCTGACACGACCGGAGAGAGATCAGGTGCAGGACCAACAGCTTTACGTGCTTTTCCAAAGCACGGGGGTGAAACACCGCCAACTTCCAAACTCCGGGCTACCTTGAAAATTTCCGAACAGAAAAACCCAGGTAGGTACATATTTTTGGTTCGACCTGGGGATCGAAACTGGGCCCTCTGCCGCAGCCGTCCCTTTAAAGTGCGACCCTCTAACCGCTGCGCCATCGAAGCAGTAAACGTAACAAATTTGTGAGCCTCCACCCTTACCACAGTGTCGTTCCTAACGAGATTAAGATAATTTCTAGTTGCTATGATAAAGATGACCGAAGCATAATGAGGAACTTGCTACCTTAGCGTTTTCATAATCGTTTTACACCTCGTGGTGATAACGGTGGACAACAGCGCTTCATCAGCAGTTTTGTTATAGCTACGTGTAGAGAAGCTATGCAAAGCAAGAAATGTGCCGCAAAAAATACACTGACAAGATTGTGGTGACGCATTCCTTGAAATTTGAGTTTCGAATAGGAAACCGTTTGTATGGGTTGATTTCAAGTGGCGTCAATTCATGCGACACGTGTTTTGTTTGTGGTGTCAGTTCCATACGCTAGTAATAGTAGCTCAATGTTCATCAGTAGGTATCCGATACAAAAGAAATCATCATCAGTAAATTTACGAGCTAAGCTCCTGTCATTGGATCCAAATTAGGAAAGATAGTTTGGTGGTTTCCCTCTTGCCTTCCAAACCACAGTTTAAGGACCGAGGGTTTCCCATTTACGGTATATATCTACTGTATAACTGCCTCGGTGGCGCAGCGGTAAGAGGGTCGCACTTTAAAGCGACAGCTGCGCTAGTGGTCACGGGTTCGATCCCCGGGTCGGGCCAAAAATATAATCCTGAGTTTTTTTGTTTAGAAAATTTTAGAGTAGCCCGGTGTTTGGAAGATGACGGTGTTTCACCCCGTGCCTCGGAAAAGCACATAATCTCTCCGTTCTTGTCAGATTGCTGTCCCATCGGGCTTTGGGAGTGAAAGGAATAGAGAGTGCACCTGTGTTTGCGCACACATTTATGCACTACAATATGTCCCACGCCAGTCAGTTAGTCGTTGTGACTGGCCACCGTAGTCGAAATCGGCTAGGGGAACTATTACTATTATTCCTGCTAGGTCGAGTATGTGAACCTCTTGACTCACCTTGGGCTTGTAATGTCCATGCAACAAAACATGGGCATTGCATCCAGTTATAGAAAGACTGTTTACAGCAGTAAAACCTCGGTCAAACGACTGGTGTTCATTTACAATCTTGATGCGACCGTCATTTAGCGCTGGTATGTCTTTACGAGGACTTGAGCAATGGAGGTTCGCAGCTATTTGGCCGTTATGGTATCCTAGTAGTACCTGAAACAATAAAATATTTTTAGGTGTCTATTGATGTTTGACATTTTGACTGCCTTAAAAAAATACGGAGAGAAGCCCAGGATTTCGCAATTTTAACGCGTTATTTAATAAAAAATATTTGCGTATTGTTATTTTTTTTTAAAAATGTACACCCGGGTCCGAGTGCTATATACCTATATAAAATGACGTCAGTACAAGACGTAGCCGTATCTAAACACTCGGGCCCGAGTGGCCGGCACCGCTGGAATGGTTCTCGCTTTGCTCAATGGGCCCGAGTACTTGGCACTAAACGAGTTATGTTTTAGATTTCATTCGAGTAAAATTCTGTGGCTTGATAAAAGTAGTCGTTCCATTCCAGTCTGATGAATTATACTTTTTTTCAGTCTTCCAGAGCTACCCCTTTGTGGCTGTTTTTGGCTGTGGCACCTACATTTCATAAGTTTAAATTACAAGTAGGTATGTACTATCAGAATACCTTGGTTACAGCAGATATCCCAGTCGCAGCCTCAGCGTACCCAATGTTAGACATGACGCTTCCAACTAACAGAGTGTCCGATCTGTTCTCGCAAAATACTTCGCTAATCGCTTCCAATTCGGATTTGTCTGCCTCCGGTAAAGCTGTAAAGGGAAACAGTCTATTAAAACTTATAGAGAACTGTACTAACAACTGATAGGTCGAAAGCTGTGCCATTTGGTTAAGCCCACATTTCGATCCTGGCTCCGATAAGAAGTTCATAGCATTGTCCTCAAATTTAGAAAGAAAAATAAATATAGTTTCATAGGAAGTAAAAAGTAAAAGTTAAGTAAGACTGTAACGTCCCACTTCTGGACAAAGGTCTTACCTCAATTATGAGGTAATTTGAGCCATACGACACCACGTGAGCTCACTGGGTGGCGAGTGGATGGGTGTTTGCAAGGCAAGCGACAAACTCTGCTCGCAGATGTTATCAAGCCGCCCATAAGGCCTCTGACTAGGCTTAACGACTTATATCCACCAGTTTTACCCGAGACTAACGGCTTAACGTGTCTTCTGAAGCACGGAGATGCTCGCAATATACGTCATAGGTTAGAATTCAAGAAGTCACCCATCCAAACACGACCGTGCTGTAGATTACTTCTTTTTGGTATCACTACCAAAGCACCTCTCATAGGAAGTACGGGTGTTAATATAACTAGCAGCAGTAACGGTACAAACATGATAAAGAAATAAAGAATTTGAAGTTAACAAATACAAAATGGCGCTGAATATAAAGGAAAATGGTCAGATAAAAAGATATCAAACGACATACCTGATCCAAAAGCTTCAACATATTCAACAGCCTGAGGTAGAATACCAGCTTCGTCGTAGAAATTGTTCAAAAAGTTTCCTACGATTGTGGGATCTCGGTAAAACCCAAACTGAGGCGACCTTTCATTACCTAGTGATAAGAATTCGCTTTTCACGTGCAATACATCAGCGTAGATTCTGAAAATAAAACAATTTAAGGGAGGCATGACGTATAAATTGCTGGCAACTTATCTATACTGAATATTGTAAAGCTGAAAAGTTTGTTTGTTTGTTTGAACGCGCTTATCTCAGGAACTACTGGACCGATTTAAAACATTATTCTTGTGTTAGATAGCTTTTTTATCGAGGAAGGCTTTAGGCTAAAGTACATTACGCTGCGTCAGGAGGGAAGAGGGCAAACTTAAAACGCGCAGACAAGTCGCGGAGGACCATGAATCAGCTCTATTTTTTATATACTGACCTTAGTGCATCCTTCGCCTTTTGTAAAAATAATACGTTGATGGCTTCCGACTTCGCGCAGCCATCAGCATTTTCATCAAAAGACTTTGTTTTGCCGTCCATACAAATTTTGATTGTTCTGCAAGGCAAATGGATTTGCATTTTCAAATAAGCTTAATAGTTAAAAAAAAAAGAATAGATAACGTGTTTGCTGAACCTTAAAATTTCATTCCTGTAAACTTTTAAAAATACTAGTTATCGTTAGATCAATTCAGCTTAAGATAATTTTGGTATGACAATGGTTGGCTAGTATATTTTGAAGATGATAAGAGGATAGAATCAATGACCTGTTGTTTTAAGTTAGTCGAATTATATACCAAAATTTCTCCTGAATGAACCAAAAAGGTACTTCACTGAAAACCGCACCAGAATCGGTTCAGCCAATCGCGAGTTACTCGAGAGCAAACTAATATTCATACATAATCATATATGGTCAATTTGCGACCCTCCGTTTTTTCATGTTTGTTAAAAAGTAGCCGTTACAATATAAATTCCTTACCTGCCATAATGTACCGAAGACTGAGGATGCAACGACAGATTGGCTCCACCAACAATAGCCGCTTCGCACTCTCCCCTGGACAAAGCTAGGTAGGCCTGTTCCAGAGCAACTGTAGAACTGCAGCAGGCTTCATCGATTGCTACTGAAGGACCTTTGGCGTTCAGCCAGTAGGATATGCGGTTTGCGAACATAGCTTTGCTACACCTATTAGAAATTAGGGACACTGTTAGAAAAAAACAAACATTATTGCACAAATAACAGTATACAAAAGGTGCGCTTAGTGTTAAAAGCATTCTCTCCCAGTCGTACCTGTAGGTCATCCAGACAGATTTTAGAGGGTGCAGGAGAATTTAGAATATACTAAGATGTACTACAATGATATTGATTATATACATACCATTATTTAAATTTAGCATTATAAACTAAATAAATATAACAACTAAATACATAAATAACTTAAAATACACATAGTTATATATTTTACAAGTTTCACAATTATTCAGCCTAAAAATTGCAGTTTGTTTTTGAAAGACAATTCCGTCTCTTAACTCCTAGTTTCCAGAGGAAGTGTATTCCACAACATTAGACATTGATAACTTAAAATAACATATCTGAAACTACTTTTAAGATAAGTAAGTTTCTCGGGCAATGGTGAATGGTACACGCTAGATGTGCTTTGAAAATTCTTAAGAACATTTATTAACTTTTTCTGTTAATATGGTAGGTAATTGTAATATATCGCCTCAAAGAGCTGCAGGAACCGCACTATCCAACCTTAACTATTAAAGATAAATATAAATATTTGACACCATTCACATACATTGCTCTGATCGCAAAGTAAGTAGTCAATGCACTTGTGTTATGGAAATCAGGCTCAACGGTGGTACCACAACACCCAGACAATGTAGAGAGTTATTATTTCTACGTTGGCCCGACCGGGAATCGAACTCGGGACCTCGGAGCGGCGACGGTTTGTACAGAGAACCAAAAAATACCTAACGTCAAAATCTAAACGAAAAATTACGGTTATATTTATGGTGAGGATGGATGGACGACCGAACACATATGAAAAATATTATTGGTGAATGAAACATGCAACGTTTTGTAATTGCAATAGATGATAGAAAAATACAGAGAAACTTCATGAAAAATAAACTACACTTACCCGGCTATTCCAAATCCAGTCCTGCTGCTGGCCACATAGAAGGAAGCCTTTTCAGTTTCAGAGAAACACGTCCCAACATATACGCCGATCTTTTTTCCGGAAAGATGCTCGGGGCTCAGACCTAAGTATTTAAAGCAATAGTTTATAGAGGTATTTAACTGCCTAGGTGGCGCAGCGGTAAGAGGGTTGCACTTTAAAGCGACGACTGCGCCAGAGGGCCAAAAATACACTGGTTATACCTTGGTTTTTCCGTTCAGATAATCTTAGGGTAGCCCGGAGTTTGGAAGTTGGCGGTGTTTCACCCCCGTGCCTCGGAAAAGCACGTAAAGGGTTATATTTCTTGTCACATTAAAAGATAATTTGTGAACACCCTGATTCACTTATTTCAAAGTAGACATAAACCAATAATCACCAAAAATACTCAAAATTGGTTTACAAAGCTACTTATATTCATATGTTTAAAATTTTTAGTTTCTTAATTCATAAAGATGAAATAAGAAATCAAAAATTAACAATAACAAAAGCATAACGCTCTTATTAATTGAGCTACCGTGCGGTCAGTCCGACCAATTGGTAAGAGTGTTTGGCCCGGTCAGCCAAGAGGTTGCTGGTTCAAGTCCCGCCCGTGCGTAAATTTATGGTTTCTTATTTCATCTTTATGAATATAAAATATGACACTGTGAGTGTTTAAAACATTCTAAACCAAAAGCTACTTATATCACTTAGCACAAAATTATTTTCTTTATTAAGCGGCGTAGAAATATGCCGATTACATAGAAAGATTGAGAAAAAAAACAGAATATAATAAGATAAGAATAAAATAATAGAATAAGATTTCAGAATAACTATTTAACTCAATGACGATCTAACTCGAGTTATATCCCTTTTCACTGAAGGTACAGGATTGCAAATGTATTCATATGCCTCACTCAAACTCTGTAATCATGTTTGTTTGGACTACATAGGTAGATACTGATTGATTTAATTCAGTCTATTAATAGGTACTAAAGGTCAAGCTTAATAAGTAATACCTAACTGCTTTACAATTAAAGTAATTATTTGTTGTACTTTACATAGTTTAAATGTAAATAAGCCTACATGCAATAGAGGTAAAAAGATTACGTAAGAAATGTTTCACCTTGACGCTTGTCGTCGCATTCTATAAAAATAATGCTTACTATAGCAGATATAGTTGATGTCGTACAAATTGCAGAGAAACATTAGACGTTATTTTAGGTAGTTTTGGTCAAAAATTTAAAGATAACTGACAGACACTTCAGGATTTCCAGCATTGCATCTGTTGTCAATAGTTTTCAAGCCAAACATTTTTATCATATATAATTTCAGGGTGGTCCCTACTGTTAACTTCTTTTTTTTATATTGGACACCAATCACATACATTGCTCTGATCCCAAAGTAAGTAGCTTAAGCACTTGTGTTATGGAAATCAGCCACAACGGTGGTACCACAACACCCATACCCGAGACAATACAGAAAATTATGATTTCTACATTGACCCGACCGGGAATCGAACCCTGGACCTCGGAGCGGCAGCGCCTTGAAACCCAGCGTGCTAACCACTTCACCACGGAGGTCGTCAAACTTCTTCTTTAGATTTCCGGGAAGATTGTCTGACAGACATCGCTCGTAGCGATTTCTTCACTTGTGTGTAGGTAATGCTACAATATTGTCTTTTTTGACTCATCTATCAGCTCTGTCTGATTCATTCGCATGAATTAAATCGTCTTATTTAACTTACCAGCGTCATAAATGGCCTGAAACGTCTGCTCCAGCATTTTCCTGGACATGGAGTCCATGCTGAAACCCAATCGGTAGTGGACTCCGAAGAATTGGGCATCAAACCGGTCTAACTGAGGAACTGTACCCGTGTATTGAGAAACCTCAGGGTGGTGGTAGGTCCAGCGCTTTCCTTCCGTTGATATTGGGTTTACCTGAAGGGGAATTGGTATTACAGTATTAAGTTATTTACAGTCGACAGCACATAAGGTTACCCACTTTTATTGTAAACTAGCCCTTATTACAACTGCATAAGATACCGTGTTAACCTTGATGTGCTTTTGTCCGTACTTGATATTTTTATGGTCTAAGACACAAGGTAAATCTGATTATCAGGTATCCATTGCCAGCGAGTGTTTGATGAAATGATAAAATTATATTTATTGTGTATAGAAACAAGATTAAAACCGCGTGATTACAATTTAACGATCCGTTGGCTTGCTATACCAAACTACGTACATTATAACGTGTACTGAAATGACGGATCAGGAGTCCTATTTTTGAAACACTCGAATTTTCAATTTTCGAATAAAAACAGTAAGATTCCACACAGGAGTAATTTAAATAAATATAACTTAATTTTCTGAGTAGGTATTCACTTATATATTTTGCTTGGTTCTCGATGATTTTTAGTTCGCCTTCTAACGAAAATCACACGCCATATGCAAGCGAGTGATTAATAAAAACAGTAAGATTCCACACAGGAGTAATTGAAATAAATATAACTTAATTTTCTGAGTATTCACTTATATATTTTGCTTGGTTCTCGATGATTTTTAGTTCGCCTTCTAACGAAAATCACACGCCATATCCAAGCGAGTGATTCAAAAATAAGGGCCCAGTAGGCAAAGTAGTGGGTCAGGGGAGTAAGTATCGTGAAATTCGTATCTAATACCAAAAAGTTCACCGATCGAATTTTCTTTGTCGAAGCAAAAATAGTTTTTGATTTCTCAGCGTCATGATTTCTATCTAAATATCTATCTATGTACTTGTTCTGCGATAGTTTTTTACGTGTAGATATTTAGGTAGGTACGAAAATCGCATTATTTACAGTGAGTCATATGAAATTCATTAGTCGCGTACTCGCGTTGCAATCCACACTGCGAAAAAAATCATTAGCAATGAAAATTCGTATGTGATTTCATATGAAAAAAAACATTATTTCATGAAATGAAAATGAATTTAGCAATCATTTTCATGTCAAGTGTCCACTCTCTATCCTGTTCGAAGCCCTGGTTACAGAACTTTGACTTATCAAGATTTGAACGTTGTAACAGAAGTACTACGATGATGATCATGACGATTTACACACCTACATTTCCGAGACGGTCTATTTCACAATATCTTAATAAGTCCTAGTTAGTGTTATTTGCCCGATACTTTATACGAAATGACATTTAGTATTCGGGTTATTCGTTACTTCGTTGAATTTTACAATGGTTTCAACTTTGACTATTAGAAACTAATTATTAAGTTAATAGCTAGAATGTACTAAGAGATAAATTTAATAGGTCTCCATGGGTACGTATTATAATACCAAAAGTTCATAATACCTACAAATGAAATATCTACGCTTGAAACGTCGAAAATCAAAATACCGAACGAATGAAATACCTATACCCGATATACCGAAGCTGCCGAATTTCAAATAACCGAAAGTTCAAAATCCCGAAAGTTCGAAATCCTGAAAGTTTGAAATACCGAAGGTTCATATTCCGAATGTTTAAAATCCCTAAGATTAATATACCTACAGTTAGTATACCGAAGTTCAAAATCCCGAAAGTAAGATTAACTTTGCGGTAGGCATGCAGCATGCAGCATGCAAGCAATCAAACGGGCTTGCTGATCGCACGGGAGCCTGAGATTTGCTACAGCGGGCGAGGGCTGCTCTCCCTCCGCGCTCCGGCTTTTGAATTACACTCTAGTATCGGGCAGAGTCGTACCACGGCGAAGGACCACTACGATTCGGGGTCAATCAAAATTTGTTATTCTTAATGAACCTCAATCTCAATGGTATACAATTATTTTAAATCTACGGGTTTTAAATTTTTCGGTATACTAAACTTTCGGTCATATAAACAGTCGGTATATTGAACTTTCGGTCATATAAACAGTCGGTATTTTAAAATTCGGCATTTTAGTATCCGGCATTCCAATCACAGGTCATATAAGATTCGGTATTTTTAATTTTCGGGATTTCAAACTTTCGGTATTTAGAACTTTCGATCATATAAACATTCGGCATTCTAAAATTCGGCCTTCCGTTCGTAGGGCTTATGAAATTCGGTATTATAAAATTCGGTATTGTAATACGTACCCGTCTCCATAACTTTTAAATCTTTGCTCCGTGGTTCTAGAGAGAATATCCAATTGATTGTTAAAGGCAATCATCAATATTTAAGAAAATAATTTACTAAGAACTTAATAATGTATCTTACCTTATTGTACAGAATATCTGATAGATCCTTTACACAGTGGGACTGCGGGTAGAGTCCAGACATCCCAGATATCACGACTCTTTCGGCAGCCATCTTATAGTCAAATTTTGACTGTCTCCGTAAATAATTTTGTGGTACCGGAGGCATATTTATACACAGACCTTTTTAAGACTAATACTTAACACGAAAGTGATTCTAGGCAGAATTAAAAACAAGTGAGCAGTTCTGACGATGCACAAAGTGTATTTATAATTCACTTTGTAATTTATGTGTCAACAGTAATTAGGACTCCGCAGGCAATTGTTCTGTGGTATTTAAGGTGTCAGTGCAAATTCAAATATTGTTTATTCAATTAAGGACACATTATGCCACTTATGAACGTCAAATGTATAGTGAAAAATAACATAAAAATAAATGTGCCCTGAAGGGGCCGAATCATGTCTCCTTATCTTTTGGGCCCTACCAGCGCTTCGAGACAGAACACAGACAATTAGGCAAGTGCTGAGAAGAAACGCCGGAACAAACTCAGTCACCACTAGCTGCAGTAAAATCAAAATCATCAAAGGTAAGTACATCAGTCGGTGCAGGCTGGACGGACCACACATTCGTGTCGTTCAGGTAGTCTTGAACCTTGTAATTCCAAAATTTCCAAAAATAGCCTTTAGACATAAGCGTGTTTACGTTAACGTGTTTCTTAAATTTATCAACCGGCAATTCGACAAGATTGTGTGGTATATTATTAAAGAATGTTATACAAATTCCCATGAACGAATTACTAGTTTTAACTAATCTGAAGTTAGGAATGACAAGCTTGTGTTTATTTCTTGTGTTATATGAATGAATGTCGCTCTTTTTCATGAAATTTTCTAAATTTTTACGGACGTACATTATATTGTCAAAAATGTATTGAGAAGCCACAGTTAATATGTTGATTTTCTTAAAGACCTCCCTCAGGGAGTCACGAGGAGGTTCGAAAGTCTAAATGGAGAAACATTCACGATACAGGCAACAGATGCGTTGGCATTCCGACATGAGGAGAATTGCTGGTGTACAATGGATGGACCAATTTTCATTATATTTTCCTTGCTGGCTTCGTTTTCGCCCCGAAATAGCCGCCAAAAAATAATTATGTAGTAGGGAAGCCTTTGCCCTGCAGTGGGACACCACAGGCTCATAAAAAAGTAAGCTAACTCGAATCTGCATAAGTGGTCATAAACGTACGCACAATCTTATAGAAAATAAAAAAACTATGTAGATACTTTTACCCACACAAGCAGGCGCACATCAGGACCAAAGTATATCTGCTTTAAACTTTTAGTTCAATAATTATTTTACTGCCACCATTTGATGTCGAAAGTCGACGGACATGGAATTACGCGTTTATTTAACCCTGTAGCCAGCTACAGATAAGAAATATTCTTCAGGTGCGTATCCATTTGAGGCAGACTCGAGGTGAGGCAGCCGCTCGAACTGAGGCCGCACGTGTGACGACGTTTCCTCAACCTAAGGCACGCCGCGCCATGAGACAAATTCGTTGCCGCGGGTCGAGGCATATTTTGTCTATTTTTTGCGCGCTCAAAGTAGCCTCAGACCGAGTATCCGTAAATGTCATTTTAAAATCATTTTATAAGTCTTATAAGACGTTGGTAAAATCGGCTCTTAACCTGCCGAAGTGTGCGCTAACAGCCTCTTATAACCATCATCTAATATTTCATAGCGCAAAAGATAAAAGATATGCTACGGGACCAGAAAGCGTTTCATAAAAAAATGGACTTTGTATTTTTTGTATTAATTGTAACTGTGACTTCCTTGTAACGTCAAGCCCTTGCGCGTGTGTTAATAAGTTCAGTTTACTGAAATCGAACTAGCAATGCGTGTTAATGACACTGAGTGCATATTTTTGCATATTAACCAGTAAAATGAATAACATGCCCTGAATGACGCGTGTAAGCATACGTTTGCCTTAAGGGTGCAATTTTAGGTTCACAGTTATAGAGTACAATGTGTTTGAGGGAGTAGGTACTCTTCTAATGTGCTAAGGCTAAGTATTACATTAATATCTGAATTATATCACAAAAAGAATATTTTAAGAGGGTCTAACTCTATCCCCTGTAATTTATTACCATTATTATTTTTTTATCAAAGATTTTATACCGTCTTTGTGACCTTAAGACCTCCTATGTGTAAAATTAAACTTTTCGAGAAAAGCCATAATAACTTCCTACAAAAAAATATCATCCCTAATATTTCAGGATATTACCCTGTTAATTTTGTTGCCAATGCCTTATTATCTAACCATGTTAGCGTTACACCTAATTCAGGCCTTTTGTGGTGTATTAATAGTACATTTTGATACAAGTGTGCTAAGTTGTTGTGTGCGCACGAGCGAAAGGGAGTGCGCCATAAGAAAGCCGCGTGCCTATATTATGGCCACAGGCACCCGTGTTTCATACGATGTTTTTCAACACACTTGCGAGGAGAAAACAAGACTCTTCATTTAGTTAATTTTAAGAATTGAAATTTAATAATGCTCATTCTTTCTCAGAAAGTAATAAGTTTTCTTCATTTTCGTCACTTGAAGTAGACATTTTCGTTAATATAAAATATATTAAACTCCTCAATTAATCCAAATTTCGTCACAGCCGACAAATATTTACGAAAAATGGCGCGATGTTTTTTTTTTCTTGCCGCGATACCGATGCACGAGCAAGGCGAAGGCGCGAACTAGATCGGCCAAGATTAAAAATGTGATAATTCGTGTTTAAAACACAAATTTAAATTTTTTTAAATTACCTATTTTGAGTTATTTTTAGTAATAAAGCTGAGACCCAAGAGCTATCCTGACCCGACACTACATCGAAGACATCCCGGACATCAGCCTGACGAGATTATGATGGCCCTTATACAGCTCAAAAACAACAAGGCACCTGGCGAGGACGGAATCACAGCGGAGCTTCTGAAGGCGGGTAGAACATCGGTACTTAAAGTACTACCGGTACATCAGAGACTCTTTAACCCTATAGTTGGCAAAAAAATTTTTGGTAAGTATTTGTGATTTTCACCATAAATATGGGATCAGGGATGAGTTTTAATCATAAAAAAAATAAAAATAAAAATCTTATGTATGTAGTTTTGGAAATATAGCATGTGTCTTTATATGCACATTGCCAGCTTTGTAAAGTTACATTGTCAAAATAGCGTGTGCATTAATATGCACACTGCCACATGCAGGGATAAATTAAAACATAGTGTGTTTAATAGAAATAAATCTTTATTTACGAAAACATTACTCAAAATCCTTGTACTTTCCTTATTTCTATCAAAGAGATTAAAAAATCAATATCTTACACAAAAATATATACCTACTTATTATTAATTGTCACATTGTACCTTCAATATTTACAAAATAAAACAATACAAAATAGCAATTGTTTTGAATTGAGCACCGTTCATACCCTTATACTTTTAGATTGATTAATATTAGAAATATGAGATCTTTAATCAGACTTGAGTATTAGAGATCCAAGAAAATTCCTTGATCTTTCAGATCAAGGATCCGATTCGTATCCAATCGTTTGACACATACAAGTTTTTTTTGACAACTACTATTTTTCTTCTCTTTGACCGTGTTCCACTAGATGGAGATGCAATGCTGTGATTACTTTTACTTGCTAAAGGTGCAAATTGCGGGACGTCTAAAGCTGGTGACAAGGTGTTTGTAGCCAATGGAGTTTGATTTTTGGTTTGCCGAATTGGAACATCAAACCATATTATATCATATATTATAATATTATACCATATTCATATCTCAAGTTTTGTAGCAATTCTAGAGAAGTGAAAAAATTGTCAAAGTACAACACTGAACCTGGTTTTTGTTTAATGGTCTTGGCTATAGCCCATACCATAATTGTTTTCATTAGTACCTGTAATTTTTTTGTTGATAACTAAAAGGTAATGATTTCATTATAACTGGGAATCTTTCTGCACTTTGAAAGACGACATTTTAAATCGTTCTTTTTCAATAAAACATATTTCTTTTCCACATTTTTTTCCCTGCAATACGAAACAAAAATAATTAATATCCAGCCCAGTTGTAATTTAACGGCCGTGCAGATTGGTATACTAAATCTACAGTTATAAGCATTTAGCGGCTTGCGCTATTTATTATTTATATATTTATTTGCCGAATTTTAACATTAAATGGTAAAGTAACTGAAGCTAATATGGACGGTGAATTTGGACCTGGAGAATAAAGCGAAGATACTTGCTGGCTTGAGGTAGCATTCAATTCAACCACAGAAGAAATGATGTCATTTGTTACCATATCTTCCTCACTATCTGACAATTAATGTAGGTTTTCGAACAAAGATCCTAGTGAGGGAGGATCTGAACTTACATATGAGTCTTCAAAATTACGATTTTGCATAGTGTTTATGTAGTATTGCACAGTATTTATGCCGTAGTTGAACTCATCTTGCGAAGAATCACTCTCATCAATGTCAGAACCAGCACCAGACTTAGGCACCAACGCCAAAAACTTTGAGGCCCTTGTGGCAGGCTAAATCAAATATTAAAACATCACAAAATACGCAAAAGTATAAGTATAATTTCATAAAAATCATAGAACTTACTAACAAACATAAAATATTTCTAAGCTGGCAATGTATCTTCAAATGCACACGATAAAATTCAGGTAATAGTGTTGATGAGTTGGCAATGTGCATTTCAAGATACACGCAAAATTATACACAAAAAAAACTTATAAAACAGATTTCATTAGGCAAAATACATTATTTATTTAAAACTTTGTATATTTAGGTAATGTTCCTGATAAAAATATTTTTGATTGCATTCATAAATTATAGGATTTCAATCAATTTTTACCTTGTATGTCGTAGACGCCTGCGCTCGCTTCTCCATCTTGCGTTCTACTAAGCGTTTTAGTGTTGCCAGTGGCCATAAATCATTTTCCTACTAAAATATGGGTAATTCACTACGCGATGGGTATGACAAAAAATCAAATTTCTTCTTGGTTTTCGCTTACGATTTTTTTTTAAAAAGTGTGCATTTGGGTGCACATCGTCAAGTATAGGGTTAATTCCGTGCTGCAGGCGCCACATTATTATTTTTGTCAATGAAAAATAAGCGACCCCAACCAAGTAAAGGTTCCAAAGTTATACACAGTCTGGCCTTAAATACTGTTACAATCAAAAATAAGAAAGACTTTACATTTGAATTTGGAATCTGACATTTCTATACGATTGCTCATTGTGTTTTCTAATTTTGGCGCCAATACTTTTTATAATATTTTGAAATATTAAAATGGAATGGGGTTGTTTAGGTTTGACCTACTGGTTGACCTGTTTGCACTGTGTGCTGAACTATTGAATACTATAGGAGAATTATGTTAATAAATAAAACCACCGTAAGTACTTGATCTAAGCCATGTATATTGAATAGCGGTCCCCCGCGACTTCGTCCGCGCGTTTTGAGTTTGCTCCCTCCCCTCCCGTCGCAGCGTCATGTTTTATATCTTAAAGCCTTTCCCGATAAATAAGCTATCCAACACAGAAATATTTTTTCAAATCGGTCCAGCAGTTTCTGAGATAAGCGCGTTCAAACAAACAAACTCTTCAGCTTTATAATATACTAGCGGTCCCCCGCGACTTCGTCCGCGCGTTTTGAGTTTGCTCCCTCCCCTCCCGTCGCAGCGTCATGTTTTATATCCTAAAGCCTTTCTCGATAAATAAGCTATCCAACACAAAAATATTTTTTCAAATCGTTCCAGCAGTTCCTGAGATAAGCGCGTTCAAACAAACTCTTCAACTTTATAATATATTAGCGCAAGCGCACGTTGTACTTAAGCTGCGAACATTATTTTGGTGCGGAGTTATGTTAAAACTGTGATAGCTCCTAAGATATTCATTGAAATCAAATGATATAAGGGCAACTTGGTTCTAAATCAAATGCTCGTAATGATGAATGTATTTATTTTGATAAGAATAAATACCTGTGTGTATTATACACCTCTAAAAATAATAATGCATAATTCAACCATAAAAGATAGACTTATGCTGTCGCGACTTTATTATAGAACTGTTAATGTTGAACAATCTTGTGATACATGATTTTTGTGTAACTTTAGCGGTTTCGGCAGCGTACGCAGCGGAAGCTCTCAAAAGGAATATCTTTCTCCCGTTTTCGCAACATTTTTCATTGCTGCTGTGGTCTTGTGAGTCGTATCTTTATGTTATATGTATAGCTTAAAGTCTTTCTCGATAAATGTACGTAAAAATCTAACGTAAAAATAATTTTTCAAATCGGGCCAGTAGTTTCTGAGATGAGCGCGTTCAAACAAACAAACAAACAAACAAACAAACTCTTCAGCTTTATAATATTAGTATAGATAAATGTTTGCGGTCTTATGAATTAGCACACAAACTTTACTTCTGCGAACTAAATAAGTACAACGACATCTGTTGATAATTTAACGAACTAATTTGAATGTATGAAGTCTTATAGAATTCGATGACACTACTCACTACCGCGAGACAAGTGAGGGCAGCGCCATCTATTGAACATTCTTATAACCACTAATGATAACATTAACATTTCCGCCCACCAAGGACAGTTAGTGACAAAATGTCCTCCCTTTAATTGAATAATCCGCCCACCGTGTCCTAGTGGATCGCGGTGATAATCTTAAATTTGACAAACGTAACAAATAAATTCTAATAAACTTAACAAATACATTTTAACAAACTTAACAAATACATTTTTAACAAATTTAAACTATAAATAACATTTGTAACATTGATAAAACAGTTTTGCATAATATACATAATGAGTCTGCCATTATTCACAACGTGTAGGCAACACACATAATTTAGATGTTGGTCTTTTGATTGTGGAAGACTTTGTTCGGATAGTGACCACACGGGTAACGTTATCATTACCTGGATGCTTTTCTAGTATTCTTCCCATCAACCAACGGCTAGGTGGCATGTCATCCTCTTTAATAAGGACTATGTCACCTATCTCCGGCTCAGGTACCCGATAATTCCATTTGTGTCTATTGACCATGTTAGTCAGATACTCTTGAGACCAACGATTCCAAAAGGATTGTAGCATTCGTTGAATAACTTGCCAACGCGTCAATGTCCTGATATTTGACTGACTGTAATTGGATATATCAGGCACTGCTAGCAGAGGTCCTCCAATAAGAAAATGCCCTGGGGTTAAGGGTCTTGGGTCATTTCGATCTGTACTATCGATGGTAAGTGGTCGCGAGTTCAGACAGGCTTCGACTTGTGCTAAAAGGGTAGACATTTCCTCAAAGGTAAGAGTTGACTCTCCGATTACTCTTTTCAGGTGAAATTTTGTCGATTTTATACCGGCCTCCCATAATCCACCGAAATTAGGGGCGTGAGGTGGTATGAACTTCCATTCCGTACCGCGACTCTCTAGATGTGATGCAATATCCCCTTGAATGGTATTTAATTCCTTCAACTCTTTTGAAGCACCTACGAACGTGGTACCATTGTCGCTCCATAATTAGGCACAGTGACCACGCCGAGAAACAAATCTCCTAAAGGCTGCAATAAATGCTTGAGTGCTCATGTCACTCACAACTTCCAAGTGGATGGCTCGAGTAGCCATGCAAATAAATAGACAAATATAGCCTTTATAAGACCTGTTACCTCGTCCTTTGGTTGTCCTTATTTTTATGGGACCAGCATAGTCTACTCCGCTATGTAAAAAGGCTCTAGCGGGTGTGCATCTCACTGAAGGGAGAGATCCCATGAACTGGTTTTGCACTTTTGCATTTTGTCTAACGCATGACACGCATTTACGAATGTGTTGCTTAACGAGACTTTTGACACCTATGATCCAGTATACCTCCCTCAAACAACTAATCAATTGAACTCCTCCGTGCAATGTGTTCTTATGCGTATCTGCAATCAATAGCTTGGTGAAATGTGAAGTGTGGGGTAGTATAATGGGGTGTTTGGTCTCTTCAGGTAATTGAGACTTTTGTAGTCTACCACTCACCCGCATTATCCCTTTGTCGTCTAAATATGGACACAAAGCTTTTAATTTTGAACTTTGAGATTGTAAATAACCTTTGGCCTGTAACTGTAAATATTCTTCCTTAAATTCTTCCTTTTGCACTTTTATTATACAACAAATTAAAGCATTTTCTATTTCTATTTTAGATAAATAAGTTGTACTGTATTTCTGTTCTCGTTTATAAAATCGTCTACAATAAGCTAACACTCTTAGCAATCGCTGTAAAGAAGAAAAACGTTGCAATAAAATATCTTCTTCGTTCGTCATTGTATTAAAATGTGACTTTACGGCTTCTTCTATGTTGACTTTTAAGTCCTTTGGTCTGTTGTATGGTACGTTTAATTCACGTAGAAATTTTGGACCGCAAAACCAAAGCTCATTACTAGCAAGTGCATCAGGCTGAACACCTTGAGAGGCACAATCTGCTGGATTTTCTTTAGTTGGTACGTGATACCACTGCGACGAGTCTAGTGTGGTTAAAATATCTGAAACTCTATTCGCCACAAACGTTTTCCATCTACTGGGGTGGCTATTTAACCATGCCAATACTACGGTAGAGTCTGTCCAGGCCTTAATATTGCTCTTGGGGACGTTAAGCACCTCAACCACTTCAGCCAAAAGCCGTGTTAAAAGAGAAGCACCACACAATTCCAATCGAGGAATGCTGATCTGCTTTATTGGTGAGACTCTTGTCTTGGCTGCCAACAAAGACACATGGATACTTCCTTTGGGATCTACTACTCGTAAATAAACTACGGCAGCGTAGGCTAACTTAGACGCGTCACAAAACCCATGCAACTCACGGGTGTCATCCATGCCTAAAGTAACCAACCATCGAGGAACCCGCACAGAAGTAAGTTGGCATAATATATCACGGTAAGTAAACCATTCACGTTTCAATTCTTCCGCTATTGATTCATCCCAAGTTATGCCAGCTAACCATAATTTTTGGATGAATATTTTTGCTAATATGATGCTAGGAGCCAACCATCCTAGTGGATCATATAATCGTGCTATTACTGATAGTATTGATCTTTTTGTTACAGGTCCAGGCGACATCGTGGGGAGATTTACTAAGTACCGAAAATGATCTTCGCTTCTATCCCAGGTAATACCTAGAATTTTAGTTATACTTTCTTCTTTCATATCCATTGTTTTATTTTTTATTTTATTAATGTCCTCTTGTCCTTGTTTTATCTTTTTGTTCTGTATTTTAATTGTGTTCTCTTGTTCTTGTTTTGTCTCATTGTTCTGTATTTGATCGTTTATGTTTGTTGTGTTTGTATATTGATTTGTATTTACTGTTTCAATTTTCTGTATTTCTGATAGTAATTGCTTGTTATTGCTATTCCACTTTTGCAATTGGAAACCACCCTTCAGCAATAACTCTTTCATTTCTGTATAGAGTTTCACTCCTTCTGTTATACCGCTACATCCTGACATTAAATCATCCATATAGAACGACGTCGGCACCCTCGACGAAGCTAACGGAAAGTCTTTACCTTCATCAATGCTGACTTGATTCAAAGCCCGCACTGCTAAATACGGAGCAGATGCGGTTCCAAAAGTGACCGTGATTAATTCGAAATCTTGAATTTCATTTGCATGGTCTTCACGCCACACTATACGCTGGAAAATAGCATCTTCTTCGGCTATTCTAACTTGGCGATACATCTTCACTATATCGGCCACTAAAACAATAGGATGCTCTCTCCAGCGCAACACCAGATGACGCAAATCCGCCTGAAGTTTAGGTCCTACCATCAGGGTATCATTGAGCGATATTCCGAAACTGTTTTTGCTAGAAGCATTAAATACTACTCTAACCTTTGTAGTAGTTTTATCATTCCTGACGACAGCATGATGGGGTAAGTAGACAGCTTCATCCCTCTTCGTGTCATTCTTCTTTACAGGTCTCATGTGTCCTAACTGCAAATATTCATTTATAACTTCGATATAGCTCTTCTTCAGTTCTAAATCTTTCGATAGCCTTTTTTCTAGTGAGTTGAACTTTCTTATAGCTATTTGTCGCGAATCACCACCTTTACAACTAGGCTGTTGCTCTCGAAATGGTAACTTGACAATATAGCGACCTTCAAGTGTCCTATTTGTTGTACTAGCGAAGATTTCTTCGCATTTTTGCTCTTCGTCTGTCCATAAACGTTTTGAACTATGGGGTAGTTCTTCTATTTCCCAAAATCGTTTCAGTAAGTCATCTTCGTTAATCTGTGCATGCATAACTGATATTGTAGCATTATTTTGGCTGGTTGGTGAATTCTCCTGCCTATCGTTGACCGTTCCAGACACGATCCATCCTAACGTGGTGTTCTGCGCAATGAGTAAGTTATCAGGACTTTTTTGAACTCCCTCTTTCAATATTTGACTGAAAGCATTAGCTCCTAGTAATAAATCAATCTTACTGGGAGTATTGAACTGTGGGTCGGCTAAACATAAATTATTTAAACCTATCCAGTTTATTGATTCGATCTGTTGCTCTGGTAAATTAGATACAATAAGGTTTCTAAGAACATAAGCCTTAAGTTTAATCTGAAATTGTTTTTCAGTCCTAGACCGAAGATTTATTGTGACCGCGTGCCTGAAAGTCGTCGAACCCTTGTCTTCTAACCCTGTCACTGTTCCTCGTATAGTCTCCTTTTTAAGTCGTAGCAATTGAACTGCAGCTTCTGTTATAAAACAAGCCTGTGAGCCTTGGTTAATTAAGGTTCTTAATACGTGGTGTTCTTGAAATGCAGACTCGGCGTTTACTAAAGCAGTAGCTAGTAAAACCTGTCCATTGGTAGAAACCTTTCGAGTTGACGTGCATGAAACTATTGGTGAGTCACTAGTTGCAGTGCTAGTACTCGCAATAGCCTCTTTTGCATCCGTTTTGACATATTCCGGGTGTAAAAGCGAATGGTGACGTTTTTTGCACAGTCTGCAAGTTGTCACCTTTTGACATTCAAGACTAGTGTGGTTGCTACCTAAGCAATTAAAACAAATGCGGTTCTTTAACACAAAATCACGTCTCTGCGCCTGTACTTAACTGTTTAAGTTTTGCGAATTGTTTGCAAAAACACAACTTGTGCCCGTCTGAACAATATTCGCAACTCTTACCATTGGTATTCGTGGACAACATAACTTTTGGTCTAGTATGAGGACCACTACTATGGTTCTGTATAGGTTTTTTTGGATCAATAATCTCCAAAGCTCTAAAACGATTTTCTATGAAAACTTTAAATTGTTCTAACGTTGGCAAATTATTCGGCTCTGCTTCAGAGTTTTGTAACTCCCATTGTTTGCGCGTTTCTGGGTCCAGTTTAAAAGCAACGATATGGATAATGATAACATCCCATGTGCTCACATCGATCTCAATATTTTTTAACGCATTCACACAGTCCATGGTGGTATCCAATAATTCTTTCAAACCTGATGCCGATTCGTTATGCACTCGTTTTTGACCAAATAAACGCTTTAAGATACAATTGGCTAAAAATTTCTTATTATTGTAACGTTTTTCAAGAAGAGACCAGCATTGACTGTAGTTTGCGTCTGATATAGGTGTATACCTAATCAGTTGTTCTGCCTCGCCTGACAAATGTGTTTTTAGGTAATGTAGTTTCTGAACGTTATCCAAAGACTCATTTTTATGAATTAATGATAAAAACAAATCACGAAAAGTGGTCCACTCCGAATAAGCACCCGAGAATGTGGGAATAGTAATGTTCGGGAGTTTTACAAAATTGGCTTGATGTATCACAACTTTTCCTATTTTGTGATTCATTTTGTGTAGTCGTACATTTATTAAGAGCAACCTTTAATAAAGATTTATAAATTAAAAAGTCTTCTTCGGTACTTTCGTACACTTGACCAGACACATAACTAGACTGCGCTAAGTCATCGGGATTTGAGACCTCAAACAATTTGCGATTATTCGACCTAAATGACGACCAGTCTTTTTCTAAATTCTCAAGCCTGGCCTCTACATACTCGAAAGTAATTCTCTCTGTCGGACTTTTTTTGAAATTAGTTAAACCCTTATTAATTGAATTTTGTAAATCTTTTTGAATATTTATTAATTTATCCATTGTATAAACACTAACAAGGCAATGAAATCAACTGAACAACCACTTATGATTTTGAACTAAAGTAATATAGATTTCTCGAAATATTCTAAGTGTTTGACAGTTCAAAGAAAATCGGGCATATGTTCCCCGTTCCCTCGTTTTTTCTTAAACTATTCTAAGTCCTTAACTAGCATGCAAATTATTCTAAGTTAATGGAAAACACGAAAAAATAAAAATATTATAAGTCCCAAATTATCTCTTCCAAATGTTGATTTCACTAAGTTTTTGAATGTGATGAAATAAAGTCTAAAATTGCTTGATAAAGTTTTTAAATAAATGCACTACTCACGCTTGACCACTCCACTCACTGAACTGTTGTGACGTATGTCGTATGACGTATGTGTTGTCCAGTTGTAGTAAAGCTCCCTCCTCCAACTCCAAGTTTTGCCGCCTCCGTCACGGCTTCACTATAGCCGCCTCCGACTCCGATTTTTCGCCGCCTCCTCCGGACCGCCTCACAGCAACCACTTCCTGGTGGTCTGGAACCGCACCTTATCCGCAGCGATCCACTGCGAGTGCGGGGTTGTGGCCACACTGACCACGGTTTAAAGCGTGAAAATGCCCTCTAGCCATACGGCTCTGAAGGAACTTGTTTAGGTTTGACCTACTGGTTGACCTGTTTGCACTGCATGCTGAACTATTGAATACTATAGGAGAATTATGTTAATAAATAAAACCACCGTAAGTACTTGATCTAAGCCATGTATATTGAATAAATGTTTGCGGTCTTATGAATTAGCACACAAACTTTACTTCTGCGAACTAAATAAGTACAACGACATCTGTTGATAATTTAACGAACTAATTTTAATGTATGAAGTCTTATAGAATTCGATGACACTACTCACTACCGCGAGACAAGTGAGGGCAGCACCATCTATTGAACATTCTTATAACCACTAATGATAACATTAACAGGGGTGATAAAGAGAACCGATCGCTGTGATTGCATTACACAAAGTTGGTAGGTATGGAGCCAAACGCAATTTTTAAAACTCTCCATACGCTTGGTATTAGTCAAATGTTTGTGTACCAGGCTATCAATAGGTACTTACAATGAGACCTCCTCTGTTTGGAACAGATAAAGATCTGGAGCTCTATTTTTGAATCACTCGCTTCAATATGGCGAGTGATTTTTGTTCGAAGATGAATTAAAAGTCATAGAAAAAAACTCGTTGTCAAACAAAATCACTCGCTATTTCGAAGCTTTCGTACGATTAAAGTCAGTTCATGGGTAAAAGCAGTAAGGGAAAGAATTCGCAGAAATCCTGTCCGAAAGCAAAAGATTTTATCTCGGGAGATGAAGATAGGGGCCATTATTTGAGCACCGTTTTTTGATGGTCACACGTTTGTAATTCCAAACATATTCAATGTTTAGTTTAAGAATTAATTTTGTATGTTTTATCATGTATCTATCTATATGAATTCATTTTAAAATGTGTAATAATATTTATAGTTTTGTAGGAAAAAATATTTTACTATCGGAATCGGGAGTAAAACTGCTGTTCTTCGCGCGTCACACCGAGTTGGCGCTCAGTCTAGACACTTATGTCTTGCTGAGCTTTTACATTATAATAACATTATATATGTCAAAAAATTGGACATATAGTCAGAATAAGTTATATTGAGGTGGAAAAAATCCGTCTTTAGATTTAAATTAAATATAATTAATTTTGTGTCGGTCACACGATTTTAGCATTTTCGAAAATGTGACACATAAATGCTCATAACTTCAAAAAGGTTCAACCTATCGACACAAACCAAAGGTCCGCAGAAACTTCAGACGCGTTAAAACACCGATAGAAGACAAATTAATATCTCACAGCAATGATATAGCTTATTACAGCCCCTTGCTTTTTATTTTTTTACTTCAGACCCTAGTTCATGTGACCCTTCATGGGTGATGTTTTAAGATTATAAGTCAGCGTTACGAATAAATGTCTACTATTGAATCATAAAACTCATAGTCAAGAGTCATTTGAGCTGATTAGATCACATAAGCGTTAGTTACTTAATTTAATATTTCTGAAAATGTAAAATTTTCGTCACTTGCGTGGCACAACTTTCGTGGTCAACTGCCCACGAAAGTTACAAATCATACCACGAAAGGTTATCAAAGTGTACTAATCTCACTAGAAATTATATTTTATGGTTTGTAAATGCAGTTAAAATAACCGCCTTAACGTTTTATACTTGAATTTTTCTACTAAGACAGTTTCCAGAGGCACAGATATGATTTATAGAAATAATGTAGCTTACTAGAAAAATATGTAGGACATGACGTCTTAAATATTGATTTTCAATCGGCTTTGAATCGCCTGATCAATCTATTTACTAATTATATAACAGCGTAAAGTAATCATAATAAGTTACTCTAAAAAAAGCACACTCATTAATTAATTAATTTTCGTGCATTATTCGTAATTACCCCAATTTGTGTTGTTTACATGAGAAAATAATGAATATCACAAAAGCAAACCTTGAAAATAATTATTTGCCACTAATAAGAATGATGGCAGTTTATGCCAGTCGTCTTTATTTAATCAACCAAGCGGCATGGCTAAAATTTGAGACTGGTCTAAAGCTGGAAATTGTCGACTAGACCGATAAAAGAGTCTTCTTTGAGGCTACTAGATAAAGACTGTAAATCATGAGTTTGTTTCACGGGATAAATACAATAAATACTGATACTATACATCCAAGGTTTGACAATAAGTGCGTGACGTCTGGTGTTTATTTCCAAAGATGCTAAAGAAATAGTTTAATTCTTAATTGGATAAGAAAAGGTCGTATTTTGAACGCTCTTACAGATATGATCCAGCAGCTAGTAGTCTAAATAGTCTCACTCTAGGCTAGAAAAATATCTGGAAGACTAATTTGGTTTTTTGAAAAGTTTGTGAGGGGAATAATTTATGCATTTGACTTTGAAAATGAGTTCTGACTCTTCTCATAATAGCCGGCAAATATCTAACTACTAAAATGCAAGGTTACCTATTTGTAATTTGAGGCACTACTTTGGAGGGTAAAGAGTTGATTGCTACAGATTTGCTACCATGTATCTTAGCTTAACTTTATAACCCCAGATAATTTCGACAGAATGCGAATACTTACCAAGATTTCTCAAGGAAGTGATAAGGTTACAAAATACTAAAAATTCCATCGTGATTATGGGTTTAAATATGTCGAATGTCAAAATACCATTGATTTGAAAGTGTGAAACCGTAAAATTTAATAAAGTATCCTATCGCTGGCAGATACTGTCAGTGTTATGTATCGAGAACAAATGCGAGTAAACAGTGAATTTGAGGTAAGTAATACCGCAAATGAATGCAATAAATGAAGAAGGAGGGTAGACCATTAAGTCTGCAAATAACAGCACACTCCCAACAGTTTTAGGTACCCTGTGATCATGGCACTTGCGACAGTGTTGTAATATCAGATACTAGTAAATAATTTGGTATCAGATACTCGTAAATAATTTGGTACATAGTAGCAATGTCGAAGGTAATAAACTATTCTTATGTTAAGTGTTCATCATGAATTTTTAAAAATATATGTAATACCTAAACACATTACTTTTTGTCTCATCTTCATTTAAATTAATGATTATACTCATGGCTGTTAAATAACCAGTCACATTTAAGGATATGTACTTAGATTTTTATTATTATGATGTTTGTAAGTTGGTAAAGGCTAATGAACCGATAATAACATTCAATTCATGTTATGACAAAGTATCTATTTAGCAGCAAGTATAATAAATGCAGTATTTAATTATGTATAAAGTCCAATATGAGGTAATAATTTAAGTAATTGATACTTTTATTACCTAATTATCTATTCAAAAAGACGCTGCGTAACTTTCGTGTCTCGGTGAGTAACTTTCGTGGCTGACGAAATTTCAATATTAAATATCTACATGAATAATGAACCGATTTTCATGAACTAACAGATTTTGTTACAGGTTGATAGCTTCTTTAAAGCAGTATTTTTTTCATTTGAATAATATCAGTATAAATTTTCGCCACGAAGGTGACACGAAGAACACTTTCTGAAGAAATGCCCATAGCACCCAGAACCATGTCGCGTATTTTAAAATGTGGGGTGTTAGCTATGAAGGAGTGACTGAGCCATATTTTTGTGAAAAAGGTATCCAAACATCGGCACAAGATACCATTTTTGAGAAGGTAGTTAAGCCCCTTAACAACACCATGTTCAATAACCAAGCATGGTCTTTCCAACAAGACTCAGCGCCGAGTCATAAAGCTCGGTCCACGCAATCTTGGTTAGAAGCAAACGTTTCGGACTTCATCAGAGCTGAAGACTGACCGTCGTCTAGTCCCGATCTTAATCCGCTGGATTATGATTTATGGTCAGTTTTAAAGAGTACGGTTTGCTCTAAACGCCATGATAATTTGGAGTCCCCAAAACAATACATGCGATTGGCAGTGAAGAATTTTCCCATGGAAAGAGTGCGTGCTTCTATTGATAACTGGCCTCAACGTTTAAAGGACTGTATTGCAGCCAATGGAGACCACTTCGAATAAGCTTTTTATATTTTAAATTGTTTTATATTTATGTATAAAACTAACACACTGTAAAAGTATTAGATAAATACACTCGAGAGCAATGAATCCGGGTCACTTAAAGAATGTTAAAAATCTCGGAAACTAAAAATGATAGGTTATTGCAATAAATTGTATTTAATAGACAATGTAATACTTACTCCTTAAATGAAAGTAAAAAAAATATGAGTCACCATACATTTTATTAACACAAAATTACATAAAGAAAAAACTGCTGATCTCTCCTTAAAACAAAAATAGGAAACATGAAATTTTTGAACTGTATTACGATTTTCTTGAATTTTATTACTTCGTATTGCCTCCTCGTGCTTCCATTACTGCGTTTACGCGGTTTGGCATGCTGTACACCAAGTTCCTTATACGATTTTGGGGAATATTCTCCCATTCCTCTGTGAGAGCAATTTTGAGCTCACGAAGCTTGATTGGGGGAGGGTTTCGTTGTTTTACGCATCTGCCTAGCTCGTCCCAAGCACGCTCGATCGGGTTGATATCCGGGCTGCGCGCTGGCCACTCCATACAAGTAATGTTCATCTCTTGAAGGTATTCATTCACAATCCTACCTGTATGGTTATCCTACCTGGTCATTGTCATGCATAAATATAGCATCCTCACCTAAATTGACCATAAATGGACCAACGTGATCATTGAGGATTTCTTCCACATATCTTATGCTAGTTAAAGAGCCGTTTTCTATGATCACCAGCTCTGTGCGACTTTCAGAAGAAATTCCGGCCCACACAAGTACAGACCCACCACCATAGGCTACTTTTTCTTCGATGCATGCTTGCTTGAATCTTTCCCCTGGTCTTCGATACATTCTGTGCCTTCCATCGTGCTTGTAAAGCATAAATTTTGATTCGTCGGAGAACATCAACTTTTGACCAATCTTCAATACTCCAATTTACGTGGCTCTGGGCATATCTTAGTCTTGAAATACGATGCCCACGCTCCAGTTTAGGGCCGTTTGCAGGTCTAAGGGGTTTTAAGTTAGATTCTGCAAGCCGACGTCTTACTGTCCATGCACTTGGGTTACTTCCTCCGAGTTTACTTCCTTCGAAACTGATTTGTGAGTTCAGTTCCTGTGAGAAAGCGATTTCGAAGCGTGGTGTTAACCAAGTATCGGTCTTCTCGTGTTGTGGTACACCTGGTTCTGCCCGTTCCTGGTCTGCGTAGATTAGAACCAGTTTCTTCGTAACGTCGGAGAACTCTTTGTACTGTTGACAGCGACACACCGACAGTCCTGGCTGTATCGCGCTGACTCCGGCCGGTTTCCAGCATTGTAAGTATTCTGGTGCATTCTTCAGGCGTAAGCGACATAATTTCAGCTTGAATAATGAATATAGAGCACTATCAACATGGTTTATGTACCCACATAAATGACAGATTACAAACAAAAGCAAAACCAAATGCTGTAATTTCGTAGTTCCATCTTCGAAAGTGGCCCCTTTTCAAATTTGTTTTTTTTATGATATAACTTTACAATAACTAAGAAGTTTTAATACCTTCATTTAAGGAGTATTACATTGTCTATTAAATACGATTTATTGCATTAACCTAGCATTTTTAGTTTCCGAGATTTTTAGGATTCTTTAAGTGACCCGGATTCATTGCTCTCGAGTGTATTATTTGCATTATTTTTTTTTCTTTGTGACAATAAATAAAATAAATAAATATTGTTTGGACATTCCCACACATCGCCATCTAGCCCCAAAGTACTAAGCTACTCAAAGCTTGTGTTATGGGTGCCAGACAACGGATATAATACTTAAATACTTTAGAATGTTTTTAACACTCACAGTGTCATATTTTATATTCATAAAGATGAAAATAAGAAACCAAAAATTTGCGCACGGGCGGGACTTGAACCAGCAACCTTTTGGCAAACCGGGCTAAACGCTCTTACCAATTGAGCTACCGTGCTGTTAGTCCGACCCTGCGAAATTTGTGGTTTCTTATGAAAACGTCAATTGCGTGACGATTAGCGCCATCTAGCCGCCTGTTTATGAAACAAATGGCCCAAGCAGTTATTCTTTACAGAATAAATTCAACTTGGAAATTGATGTCGCTTCCCTATCTAATGCTTTAGAATGTGTACAGGACGGCGTCTAAATGTTAAATAGTATACATTTGTTGTTAGATCTATAATTTGTAAAATCGTTTATTTGTTAGTTTTGTTTAAAACTTATTGTGAATATTTGTATGTTAATAAATAAAGTAACAGCTGGGGGTATAGGAAACACATTTAGTAGGCACACACCCTCGTATAGGCTAGCGAGGACTAGAAGAATCATAGGGAAATAGGACGCGGCTCTCTTTACGGTATTGCCTTTTCAAATCAAAATATAAGCCCGCTCTATTTCCCTCCCTTTCTAATCATGAGATGGCACGCGGCTTTCCTTACGGTAACGCCTTTTGACCGCGAATATCACGCGCGGCCATCTCCCTTCTCTTTCTAATCATGAGATGGCACGCGGCTTTCCTTACGGTAACGCCTTTTGACCGCGAATATCATAGGCGTGCCATTTCACCTCTCGCTCCCACTGACTTCCTGCTCGCAAATTTGAACACATAATTGTATAAAAGACGGGCAGGAACACGTAGAAAATGAGTTCGAGTTCGAGTTCGACGAGTCCACGAGCCCCACCAGCCGCAGCTAGAAGAACCATCTCTCCTAAGGAACAGGAAGAGCCCTAGAACACAGAAGAAAGAACACTCAAGAAAGAATATTCTAGGAAGAACACATTGGAGTTCGATCCAGCAGCGGCTAGAAGAAACATCTCTCCTGAGCAACATAGGAAGAGCGCACAAGAAAGAATATTCAAGAAAGAACATTCAAGAAAGAACGTTCAAGAAAGAACATTGAAGAAAACACTTGGAACAATTAACGGCCACCTCACCGCACACAATACAGTCCACATTAGAACATTGGGTTGGCTGTTACTCTGAAACCTGACATAGGAGTTTCTCATTTACGCGTCCAACATCAAGACACAAACGGGCGACCGACCGTCTGACTTCGCACCAAATCCAGCTCCGTGCCGTGTTATCCGGCACATTGCTGGTCCTTCGAGCCGGATCTACGTGTGAAGACTGAAGATTGTCAAGATGCCCGTCACTCGTTCTCGTACGCAAGAGAGAACGCCTACGTCCGAAACAGAAACACCGTCGGGGACCGAGTATACTGGTACCACTAAGCCAGATACATCGGCCACGAGTCAAGCGTCCAGTCCGCTGGCAACTGAGCCAGAACACCTCGAAGAAACAAGAGAACAGCAAACAGCACCGCCGCCGGCCGCACCCACTCAGGTGCAACCGCCCGCGGCACGTGCGCAGACGCCTTCACCTAGATCAAGAAAAAACAAGAAACTACTGAAGGCCCAAGAAGAGCTCCTGCGCATCCAACTGAAGCTCGCCGCCAACAAAGTAGCGGCCATCGAGGCAGAAACGGACACCGATGAAGATGAACTTGACACCGTGATTGAAGACTCCGGCAACAACAACAACGAGCGCACCGGCACATGGGTCGACGATAGCGGCATACAAATGCTGGCTATCACCGGGCAACCGCACATCCCAGAGCCACTGCCGCTACCGCCGATACCGACGCAGGCACCTGCCCCGCAGGTCCCGACGTGTCCCACGACGGGAGAAAAGGAGACAGCACATATCGGCATCTCACCGGAGGGAGTGAACGAGTCGGCATACGCCGGCGCCCCACCGGCGGGAGGAAACGAGAGAACGAGAAGTGACATCGCCCAACTTGCCGCTGCCATTACTATGGCTGCGAGGGCGAGTCAACCGAAGATGAACATTGAACTGCCGATATTCGCTGGATCCCATCAAGAATGGCTGATCTTCAAAGCTGCATATGAAGAATCGAAGAGCGGGTTGACATCATTGGAGAACCTCGCCCGTCTGCGCCGAAGCCTCAAAGGACGTGCGAGGGAAGCAGTAGAGAGCCTCTTACTGTACAACGGCAACCCAGAAGACGTCGTGAAAACCTTAGAAGCAAGGTTTGGTCGTCCAGATGCCATCGCTATGTCCGAACTGGAGCGACTGCGAGCACTAACGAAGCCTCAAGACACGGCACGGGACTTGTGCATTTTTGCCAGCCGGGTCTCGAATATCGTCGCAGCGCTGGGTGCCATCAAGATGAGGCACTACCTGTACAACCCAGAGATCACGAAGATCACAATTGAAAAGCTGACCTCTACCATGCGATATCGATGGTACGACTTCGCGGCTGAACAAGATAAAGAAGAACCGGACCTCGTCAAGCTGTCGCGCTTTCTGAACCGGGAGGCCGAACGATGCGGCCCCTATGCACAGCCTGAACAACCGGACAACGCCGCGTCAGCAAGGAAGCCACAACGGGCTTACAACACGAACACAACGGAACCCGAACAGAAGATACACAGCTGCCTGTGTTGTGAGAAGACAGGGCACGCCATCGGGAACTGTGAAGAATACAAGAAGCTGAGCGTTAATGATAGATGGGACCTCGCCAAAGAGAAGAGACTATTCTTTCGCTGCCTGCGGTATAGAACGAGAATACATAACTGCCGCAACACGAAGTGCAATATAGACGGGTGCCCCCATCCACATCATCAGCTGCTACACCACACCAAGAGTGGTGAACAGAAGAAAGAAGAGTGAAGTAGTGAGTTCCACTTGGACGCCGAGGAAGCCTCAAGCCTATTTGAAGATATTACCTGTGACCGTCGTCGGGCCAAAGAGAAAGATCGACTCGTATGCACTTCTCGACGACGGCTCTACCGTCACGCTTATCGACGAGGACTTGGCGCAGCGAGCTGGACTACGAGGGCCAGTAGAACCACTACGCATTGAAGCAATCGGTGAACGGCAAGTTGAAACGGGGTCCTCGAGGCGGCTTAAGCTTACGATCCAGGGAGCCCAGAGAAAGCGCCACACCATCCAAGCCAGAAGCATCAACCGGCTGCGACTATCCCCGCAGACCATTAACGAACGCGATCTGGCTGGCTGCCGTCACCTTGAAGACCTGAAGAATCTCACCTACGAGCTAGCCAAGCCGGAGATACTCATCGGGCAAGACAACTGGCCACTTCTTCTGGCAGAGTCTACCCGCGTCGGCAACAGACAGCAGCCAGTTGCATCGCTAACAAAGCTAGGGTGGGTCCTACATGGGGCGCAGGCACGGACGCTGGGACAGAGAGTCCACTTCGTGAACCACGTGACAAAGGAATCAGAAGAGCTAGAGAGAATCGACGAACAACTGAAGAACTTCTTCTCTCTAGAGTCCTTTGGAGTCGCGCCTAAGAAACCACAGAACGATCCTGAAGTCCAGGACTTGAAGATACTGGATGCGGAGACCATACGTCTCGAGGACGGCCGCTTCCAGACCGGGCTGCTATGGAAGTCGGCAGATATCAAGCTGCCTGACAATTGGAACTATGCGCTAAGAAGACTTTGTGCCACCGAGAAGAAAATTGAGAAGAACCCTACATTGAAGGCCAAGGTCCACGAACAAATGGAAGCGCTCATCAAAAAGGGCTACGCTGAAGTCGCACCCGCACAGAAGAATGAAAACAGAACATGGTACCTCCCTTGTTTCCCGGTGATCAATCCTATGAAGCCGGACAAGGTCAGGATGGTGCACGACGCAGCAGCCACCACGAAGGGTGTATCACTGAACGATACCCTACTCACTGGTCCAGATCTGCTCCAATCACTCCCTGGAGTGCTACTGAGGATGAGGCAACACCGAGTCGCAGTATCAGCGGACATCACTGAAATGTTCCTGCAAGTGAGAATCCGACCGGAAGATAGAGACGCGCTCCGCTACTTGTGGAGAACAGATCGTGACGCTCCACCCACTGAATACCGAATGACGTCACTGATCTTCGGAGCCACGTCCTCCCCTGCCACAGCGATCTATGTGAAAGACCGTAACGCGAAAGAAGCCGCTAAGACACATCCCGAAGCTTCTGATGCCATCGAACGCAACCACTATATGGACGACTACATCCAGAGCTTCGTGACAGAAGAGCAGGCAGTCAAGATCGCAAGAAAAGTGAGAGACATCCATCAGCGAGCATACTTTGAACTAAGGAAGTGGACATCGAACTCTGATGCGGTACAACAGCAACTGGACCCAGGAAAGAAGCAAGAAAACACGACATGGCCAGAAGAAAAGAAGACTGTTCCAGAGAACCTGCTAAAGAGGAAGAAACACAGAACATTCTTCTCAAGAACCAAACCGAAAAAGAAGAAAGATCCATCCTGGGGTACTCAGCACGTCGATCGAAGAACGAAGAAATTGGTTGAGAAGGTTTATGAAGAAAACAAGTATTTGAAGATTTCTGCCGAGCTCATCATTGAAGCCGAGAAGATTATCATAAAGAAGAGCCAAGAAGAAGCCTTGGAAGACAACGAAAACATGAGAAGAGGTCATCAGGTCAGCCGACAGAGCCGACTGAACGAATCGGCGATTGAACTAATCGACGGCCTGATCACTCTAAAGTCCCGAATCTGTGCCAAGCAGGAAGTGGAATTCACCGTCAGCAGTCGACCGCTTACCCATGTTGCGGTCGACCCAGATGAACCCAAAACATTGACGCCGAATCACTTTCTGCTGCTGGAGCCTGCACATGAACCGGCCATGGGACAATTTGAAGACAGAGATCTGCTGGGCAAGACCCATTGGAGGGCGTCCCAGAGAATAGCGGACATGTTCTGGAGCCGTTGGATACGAGAGTACCTTCCCGAACTTCAAAGCCGGCGGGAGCCGCGCGGCCGCGGCCCTGAACTGAAGAACGGCGACGTCGTACTGATCGTGGACAACACTATGCCACGAAACACCTGGCCACTGGGACGAGTTACCGCTGTGTACCCGGGACCCGACGGCGTCGTGCGAGCTGCGGATGTGTTGACTCGAGGAGGTATCCTGCGACGCCCCACCAAGAAGCTGGTCAACCTACATATTGAAGAAAAGGACGCCGCCCCTTCCACGAAATGAGTGAGTCTCCGACGGCGCTACGACACACGGCGGGAGAATGTACAGGACGGCGTCTAAATGTTAAATAGTATACATTTGTTGTTAGATCTATAATTTGTAAAATCGTTTATTTGTTAGTTTTGTTTAAAACTTATTGTGAATATTTGTATGTTAATAAATAAAGTAACAGCCGGGGGTATAGGAAACACATTTAGTAGGCACACACCCTCGTATAGGCTAGCGAGGACTAGAAGAATCATAGGGAAATAGGACGCGGCTCTCTTTACGGTATTGCCTTTTCGTTGGCTGTTGTTGCGCACACACCTCCCTTCATAGGACGCTGGTTGTGCCACACCCTCCCTGCTACTAGTGCCCGCGTACCGCGTTGACACGCCCCCCAACACTAACTTGAGACTATTTTTCCGCGACTTGACGCTTTGTGCTTGTGTAGTTTTAAGTTTGTGTTTAGAGTACGGATATTTTAGTTCTAAAATATTTCGTGCGACCATTAGGTTAGCCTTTTATCATCTACCTCCATTTAAAAATAGTTTAGCACCTACCCCCTTTAACTTTAACATTTTTCTATTTCGTGTATTTGTGTTCGTTCGTATCATTTGTGAAAATGAGCAAACGTGACCGTGTCCCACCGGACCCAGGACTCTCGTGGCCCCGTAGGACCACAGCGCCCATCACCACCAACCCACCCGCGAGATCGGCGATCCCGATCTTAGCTGCGCTGCCAAGACCACCCAGACCGAGTGCCGAGATGCGCCCGACTGCCCCGGCCCCGTCCCCGTTCAGGCCGATCCAGCGCCAGGACCCAACAACGGTGATTGCTGAGCAATCATCCGTGTTGGTCCGACGAGAGGCGCACCCGCGTGACCCACGCAGAAGGCCCCTTCCTGAGGACAGCTTCAGCTCGGCCCAGGATGAGAAGCGCCTCTGCCAGGAGGTCCACGACGCCGTCAAGTCGTCCTCCTCGGAGTCGGACGACGAGTCCGACGAAGTGGACGACCACCCGCACCCGTCCACATCGGCCTCACAGCCCTCGGCATCGTCCGCCATGGCGTCCTCATCGACGTCGTACGCGACGATGGCCTCTCAGCCGCCGACCGCCCGTGCGCTGCGGGAATGGAGGAGCCCGCCTGCCTCCCCTCGCCGCACTCCGACGTCACCGGCTAACACAAGGACCGACGCCCAGCCTGCCACACCGCCCGGACAGCCCAAGGTAAGGGGATATCCCCCTATTGTTGTGGAGAACCTACCCAATTGGTGCGTTCATTTTGAACGCATCAAGAGAGCCTTGGGCCATCCGCCCAACGCCCGGCCGTTTGGGAAAGGGATTCGATTCCTCCCAAAAAGCCCCGAGGAGTTCCGCGCCGTCCAGGCCTACCTGACGGAGGCGGAGAAAGCAGACCCGACTGTGGCTTGGTTCTGCTACTCCCCACCCGAAGAGCGACCATCGAAGGTGGCCATCAGAGGGCTGCCGGCCGACACCCCGCACGACCTCATACGCGAAGCCCTTGAGGAGCGCGGCTTCTATGCCTCCCACATAAGAGGGATAAGAGGCAAGAGGGGCAACCCGGCTTGCCTCTTTCACGTCGAGTTGGAGCACCTGTCCAACCAGGAGCTCGCTCGACTATACGCAGTGGACGAGCTGCTCAACATGCCCGGCGTCATCGTCGAGGCATGGCGCCCCCGCAAGGGCCCCGCGCAGTGCCATCGGTGCCAGGCGTTTGGCCACTCGTCGGTCAACTGCCACCGTCCCATTAAGTGTGTGCGTTGCGCCGGCAACCATCCCGCCGCCGACTGCCCACGCCCGAGGACGGACCCACCGACTTGTGCGAACTGCGCCCAAGCCCACGCCACCAATGACCGCCGCTGCAAGGCGTTCCTGCGCGAGGCAAGGCGGACGGGGACGACCGTCCCCCCACCGCTCACAAGCACGCTCGCGCGCCTGCCTGCCCGCCCCCACACCGACGGCCAGAGGCGCGCCCCGGCGCCTTTAGCACAGGCCGCTAAGGCGCCCGTGACCGTCCAGACGGGGACTACCTTGGCCCCCCCGGCCAACCCCGCCTCCGCGAGGGGCACCCCCGCCCCCGCCGTATCCCGGCGCAGGCGCCGCCGACGCCGCCGCCGCACCGAGGCTAATACCGGCCCACCTGCGGCTGCGTCCACCTCGACGCAAGCCGCCAGACCACCTACCCCCCCCCCAAGCACCCCAGGATTTTGCCTGCGGGGGGACCAACACCGCAGCCCACGCCATCCCCCAGGCACAGGCAGTGGCAACACCCCTCCCCCCTCAGAGGACCACCGGGGCAGCCCAGCCCCCCCGCCCTGCTTTTCGGCCCACTCAGAGGCCGAAGTCGGCCCAACGAGGCCCACCTCCATTCAGCCGGCCGGCCTTCCCTCCTCCCCCTCGTCCCCAATCGCCTTTTCAGGCCCCGTGCGGGCTCGCAAGTCGGGTGCCACCGGCCCCGATCTCGTTTTCGTGGCCCCAACCTTCCCAAGAGGCACCCCAACCTCGCCCCCACCCCCACCCCCACCAACAACAGATGGGGGCAACCCCCACTCTCCCCCTTCAAGCAGGAATACAGCTGCTGCACAACCTGCTGATCCAGATCGGCCAGGGGATGGATCCATGCGCGGCCATCATCAACGGGCTGGCCCAGCTCGGGGTGAAACACCGCGCATGATCTACTGGAACCCTGGAGGGATCAGCGGGATGTACGAAGCCATGGACCACGGGCCGCTCCCCGGGCTACAAAATACAGCCCCCATGCCCACGGTATCTGAGTCGAGCAAGAGGCCAACCCCACGACAGGTCTGCTCCTTAAATCCGCCCTCCCACCTACCCGAGTCCCAAACACAACCCCCCCCGCCCCCCAACTCTCGTCCCCTCCCCAGCCAGAGTCAGCCGCAGTCAGCTTGCCCTGCTCATCGGGCCTCCCCGAACGGGGTCTCACCTGATGGGCAGCCCGCAGCGACTGTGCAGCCGGCTCTGGCAGAAGACGAAAGTTATGACCTGCCGTCACATGACGGCCGCTTAGCGGCTCCCAACACCGTGGGCCAGTAGGCTCATGAGAAGAAGCCCGGGGAAGGAGCTGAAGCTCGAACCCGATCCGCCCAGAAGGGGCGAGGAAACCCGACGTACGAAACCCGACGTAGAAAATGAGTTCGAGTTCGAGTTCGACGAGTCCACGAGCCCCACCAGCCGCAGCTAGAAGAACCATCTCTCCTAAGGAACAGGAAGAGCCCTAGAACACAGAAGAAAGAACACTCAAGAAAGAATATTCTAGGAAGAACACATTGGAGTTCGATCCAGCAGCGGCTAGAAGAAACATCTCTCCTGAGCAACATAGGAAGAGCGCACAAGAAAGAATATTCAAGAAAGAACATTCAAGAAAGAACGTTCAAGAAAGAACACTGAAGAAAGAACATTGAAGAAAACACTTGGAACAATTATCGGCCACCTCACCGCACACAATACAGTCCACATTAGAACATTGGGTTGGCTGTTACTCTGAAACCTGACATAGGAGTTTCTCATTTACGCGTCCAACATCAAGACACAAACGGGCGACCGACCGTCTGACTTCGCACCAAATCCAGCTCCGTGCCGTGTTATCCGGCACAGAATGTTTTTAACACTCACAGTGTCATATTTTATATTCATAAATACTTTTTTAAATACTTTTTTACTTAAATACTTTTTTTTTTGTAAATACATACATGAAATACATAGAAAACACCCAGACCAATACAAACAGACATGTTCATGCACACAAATGTTTGTATTGTGCAATATTTATGGCAAGACTAGGTATTATTATTTTAGATTTCCATCATCTATAAATCAACCTAAAAACCAGACAGGCTTTGTTTTAACTTTTTTTATTTTACGACCTGGATGGAGCATTTACCGGAAGGTAAGGTAAAATTTACTTCCAATAATAAGAAAATTATAACTCTAATAAAAATTATGTAAGGAAAACGTGTTACCCAATTAAAATAAAAACTAGGTATCACAGTCCTTGGGTTATTAAAAAAAACAATGATGTCACTGTGTTCAAGTTAAAAAACAAACGAATAAGACACTATTGATTCTTTCACTTGAATTTCCGCTTACATTTACGCTCAAACAAACAATTTTTATTTTATAAAATATTTTCTTTGATATTTAATTTCGGAGACGGTACGAGAATTTTCAATTTTGAGGGAGCACAGTGTTTAACAGACTACCCGCATTACTAAAAAGCATCGACTCCCATAATTAATTTAAAAAGAAACGATTTACTTTTTTAAAAATTGTATAGCTTTGTACAGAAGACGTGCGCGGATGATGTTAACGTTAAAAATACTTTGTGTGTGTGTGTGTGTGTGTGTGTGTGTGTGTGTGTTTTTTTTTAATACAATATAAACGTCTTCGGCTCTACGCCATACAGACAATTCTTTAGTGGATTTTAATTTTTTAACACCTATAAGTAGAACTAACATTAAAGTAGTTGACTCGAAAAAAAAAAAAAAAACAATTATTAAAACGAAGAAATAAGGTCCGTCCTTCCCTTTTCGTTTGAAAAACCCCCCTGTGCGTGTGTTCTCAAGTAGGTAAGTGCCTTTTAGTTTTTATTGAGAAATAAAGAATGTTCAAACCTAAATTAAATGTGCATTTTCTTCATTCAGCAATAAGAACTTGAAAAATGAGCTTAAGGTTTCAGATAATACAAGAACATTTTATTTCGTAATACAGAAGCAGTTTTTTGTCATTAGAATTTTATATTAGGTATCGAGAAATAGCACTAGCGTCACTTTAGGACCTTTATTGTAGTATTATAACCGAGGTTAATTACTTTTTGCCAAAGAAAATAATAAACAGTAAAGCATACCCTAGATATTCTACCAAAATGATACTGTCAAAAAATCAAAATCTTGTTTAAAATAGTTTCTAGTGTTCATTAACGTTACCGACTTGAGTCGAATTTATTTTAACGAATCTTCACCCTTATCAACGTAAAGGCAATGCATTCATTATAAAAATATTTGCACAAACTCTTTTAAGGAAGTCACTATGGAAAAAAAGGACATTCTTATTGATTGTATATTTTTCAAAAAAATCTCGTAATCGATCTCATAGTCGATGCGATAATTATATCGATTTCGCGAGGATGCAGTACATCCTTCCTTTTATCTGTCAAATCTATCGGTATGTCAAGTGTCACTTTCTGACACGTTCACGTTCTTCTTCGTGTAGTTCGTGTGGGTGGTGCAATGCGGTGAAAATATTGCTGCATTTAACTTGTATTTAAAAATAAGTGTTAAGTCTTACCTTACATTAACAAGTGTCTAATTTATTATTTATTTTCTACAACTAATCGATCGCTATGCCGGAAATCGGTAAGCTGTGTTTTGGTGTTGTTTTTCTAACCTTCGTAACACGTATGCAGTTGTTAAATTAAACATGATTTTAGGTGAAATTTACACGTCGGACAAGACTGGGAGTGATGAGACGGGAAACGGGACGGCTGAGAAGCCGTTTAAGACCATCCTGCAGGCCATGCGCCACGCAGGAAAGGAGCCTTTCCCAACAATCTACGTTGACTCGAAAGAGGAAGGAAAAGCTTACGACGTAGCCGCAAAGTCTCAGTTGAAGAAAATACAGAAAATCTGGGTGAGAGAGAGCTACAAAGCAGCGGACAAAGCTAAGGCTGAGGAAGAATCTAATGATAAAAGGCAGCAAAACCTTGAAGATGCCAAAAAGATTGAAATCAAAGAGGATCCAAGTTTGCCCAAGGCTAAAGTAGTGAAGATTGCTGAAGGTAAGTTCTTAAATAATATTTTATCGCAATAAAATTACTTAATTATTGAAATTAAATTAATTACTGAGATCTTGCCTAATATTATAAATGTAGAATGTGTTCATCTTTCTTACATGGATAATAACAATGTAACAACTGAGCAAATAACATGAGTAGTAGCATTCATGTTATTTGCTTACAGGTTCGAAAAATACACACAAGTAAAATAAATAAAAAAAACAACTTGAAAAGACTTCTCGAAATAAATATAGCAATCTGCAAATATATATATTTTGAATACCAATTCAACTCAAAAGGTATGCACAAAAAGTGCTAACAAAGATATTGCTATTATGTATAACTGGTCTTATCTGATGCAATTCCTTATTGCATTGTATGAGTCACTCATTCAATTATGCAATAGCACCTATTGTCTCTTTTGAGGAAAGAAACTTATCTATGATTTGTTATCAACAACATTTTCATATATTCTATAAGTAATTTTTATTATGACTATGGTTTGGTCCATATTTTTATTAAAGAAATACTTTATGAAACATTAAGAAAATAATTCAAATTCTATTTGCAGCCAGTGAATACCGTGGCCAAAGAATATGTGTCCGTGGATGGGTGCACCGTCTCCGCAGACAAGGCAAAGCTTTAGCCTTCATAACTCTCCGAGATGGCTCCGGATACCTACAGTGTGTGCTTCATGGCTTACTCTGTCAAACGTACAATGCTCTTGTTCTCTCTACAGAATCTTCTGTGACATTGTATGGAAAACTTGAAGCGGTGCCTGAGGGGAAAACTGTTAGTGAAATTATTAATAACAAGGCTTATAATTTTGTTTAATTAACATACTATGCTTACATAATTCTTACCCTGAAATTCATAAAATGATGCAGAAACGTCAAAAACAAAAGCATACATAATAAACACATAAAAATAAAAATGCGCCAGACTACACCAATTGTCTGGTTTCAAAGCGAGGAATTTTCTTAATTGTGTTATGAAGTACAGTAAATACACAAATACATGAACAACATCCATAACTTAGGTACAAAAGTCATGCTAATCATAAAAACACATGCGGAATTCGAACGCATGATTGCTGGTGATTCAGTCAGAAGTCAGAAGCACTAACCAAACAACTGCATCAAACATGTCAAATACATACCACTTTGTTTTTTGGTTTGACAGTTGTGAAAAAAACTTCACCCTGTACTGTACATTGATAGCTGATAGCTAGCTTATATCTCTAATAAACCACTGCTGAAATTGACAAGACAGTCTGAAAGATGAAATAATTCAACATTGATGATACAACAATCTTGCATGAGGTTATACAGCTTCGCGTTTAAAAAAAAACAAGTTAATTCAACACAGGCTTGCCTATATCTCTAATAAACCACTGCTGAAATTGACAAGACAGTTTGAAAGATGAAATAATTCAACATTGATGATACAACAATCTCGCATGAGGTAACGCAGCTTTGCGTTTTAGAAAAAAATCAACAACATAGGCTCGCCAATGTGTCGGTGGCCGAGTGTCTTAAGCATCATACGCCCGGATAGCGTAGGACACGGGGTTTGTTTCCTTGTCTGACACAGATGCTTTTCTCAAGTGCATTATATATTATTAAGTTTGTATAGTGACTAAACTATAAAAACAAAAATATAATTATATGTCATAATAATTGTGAAATTATAACACTATAATGTCCATGTGATTATATATAAGTCTATAATCACTAACAATTGGGGCTAATTCTGACGCTCAAATACAATGTATGGGAGTTTTTTGTATCGGACCAACATCGTAAACCTAAAAAAAAATCACTTTCCCATACTAGAGTGCCGAACAGCTGATTCCAGTTTGTATAGAGAAGTTAAAAAAACTTGGGATTTTGATGTTAGTCCCGTACAAAAAGTTGTTGTATGTTTGCAACAGAATCATCACCGTGAAGGAATGCAGTTGATTTTGTTAAACCCTGTATTTGTGTTATATAAGTATGTATGTTTATGTTAGTGCATTTTACTTTGTCTTTTTTTTGTACCACTCTTCTCACTTATTATTAATACTAGCGGTCCCCCGCGACTTCGTCCACGCGTTTTGAGTTTGCTCCCTCCCCTCCCGTCGCAGCGTCATGTTTTATATCCTAAAGCCTTTCTCGATAAATAAGCTATCCACACACAGAAATATTTTTACAAATCGGTCCAGCAGTTCCTGAGATAAGCGCGTTCAAACAAACAAACTCTTCAGCTTTATAATATATTAGCGCAAGCGCACGTTGTACTTAAGCTTCGAACATTATTTTGGTGCGGAGTTATGTTAAAACTGTGATAGCTCCTAAGATATTTATTGAAATCAAATGATATAAAGGGCAACTTGGTTCTAAATGAAATGCTCGTGATGATGAATGTATTTATTTTGATAAGAATAAATACCTGTGTGTATAATACACCTCTAAAAATAATGCATTATTTTTTTACACATTTATTAACATAAAAAAGGTTGTAGTAAGTCAACCATAAAAGATAGACATATGCTGTTGCGGACTTTATTATAGAACTCTTAATACTGAACAATCCTGTCACACATGATTTTTGTGTAACTTAAGCGGTTTCCGCAGCGTATGCAGCGGAAGCTCTGAAAAGGAATATCTGTCCCCCGTTTTCGCAACATTTTTCATTTCTGCTGTGGTCTTATGAGTCGTATCTTTATGTTATATAGCCTAACTAAAGCCTTCCTCGATAAATGGACTATCCAACGTAAAAAAAAAATTCTCAAAAAAACGGGCCAGTAGTTATTGAGATTAGCGCGTTCAAACAAACAAACAAACTCTTTAGCTTTATAATATTAGTATAGATTCTGCCACTGATTAAACTCTTTGCATTACCAGGTGGTTGAGTGGTAGAGAATGCCATTAGGCATTAATTCCGTCAATCCTACAACTAACAGTGCAATAAAGTTTTAATAAATAAATATATCTTGAGATATTTCCATCTTGCAGGCACCAGGAGGTCATGAGTTGACGGCTGACTACTGGGAGTTGATCGGGCTGGCCCCGCCCGGTGGTGCTGATGCAATTCTCAACGAGGAGGCTCTGCCGGATGTGCAGTTGGACAACAGGTTTGTAGTTTGGGTACTTAAATACCAATTTATGATCTTCTGTATACAGGTTGATTTGGTCAGTGACATCCAACTCAGGGATGATAATATGAGTTAAGTATGCAAAACCTCTTCACAACATTCAAAAAAATTAAAAAACTAATGGGAAAACTCGCACCCTAGCGCATAGCTAGCGCTTATCTACGAAATATTACGACGTAGCAAGTAAGCTACGAAGAGGCTACCTGGTGTTGGCAGTTTTAACTCGATCGCTGTACCGGATAAAAAAAATGATTTTAAATGTGTGCGTGTACTAGTGTACACACGTAAGAAGTGAAACTACTTTATGGCCTTATTTTTCGAAAAATGATCTACATGCAACTTTCCAGAAATTGGTTAAATAAAGTTAAATTAGATAAAGTTTAAACAAAAGGATTTTATTATCATAGGCATGAATACAAAAAATACAATTATTTCACTTTACCTTTTTGCTACTAAGATTATTACAGCATGAGAAAATGAAAGTACTCTTCGTCTGAACCAACCGTGGTAGGGGCAAGAAAAAGATGGCGCGTAACGGAAAAATCTGACCCGTAACCGAAAAATGTAACGGTATTTTTTTTTCCAGCACCGATAAAGAAGTTTCACTTCAAAAATTTGGCATCAGTATCGTTTGTATAGCCACCCCTGAGTCGCTCGTCGCTGACGAAAACCCTGTATATAAAAGGCAGTCGTGTTAGTAACACTATTTATAACTCAAGAATGGCTGAACAGTTGGCTGAAAATTGGTGAGCTTAGAAGCCGGAAAAGAACATAGAATGCTTTTTATCCCGTTCGACAGGGCCGGGGCGAAATAATATTCGCTGGGAACGCTAACCTTTAAAAATTACGGTGTTGGGGGCGAATTTAAGCTTGCTGTGTCCAAAGTTCAAGATAAAATAGTAATTTGATTATAGGCTTCTGATAACCTTTGTCCACAGATTCAGACATAATGTGACTTAAAAATATGGTTTAATCATTAGTTTTAGGCGTCCCTTAGACCCCTTACACACTGCGACTTGCAGCGATGCAGCATCAATGCAGTCGCAAAATGTGAACCTTTACACACTGCGCTACTCTTAGCATAGTTGCAGTCGCGATTCTACTCGTAGCGCGCGTTAGCATCTATCCAGTTGCGATGTAGAAACTGGAAATTTACAAATTATGTACTGTATTTTGGCGACTGCATCGATACTAACGCGCGTTTGCATCGATGCATAAGACCGACTGCATCGATGCTAAATTAAATCTGTTCATTGCGTGAGTCGCGATCGTGAAGCGCGTTTTCAAAAAACGCGACTGCATTAATGCTAAAAGTCGCAGTGTGTAAGGGGTCTTAGTGATGAGTTTCAAAACAGTAATTCAGGATTTAAACTAATATAATAAATAAATAAGCGCCAGACAACACACCAATTGTTTTGTTTTTGAACTAAGTTTTTTTACTTGTGCTTTGAATATCGTCAACGTTTAACGTGGGCGTTTTTCATAAATACTAAATATAAACATACATGACTTAAGTACAAATGTTCGTGCTCGTCACACAAACATTTGCCACTTGCGGGATGAAACCGCGACCGCTGGCATAGTCAGAAGCGATAATCACTGACAACGTGCCGTCATGTTTAGAAAACCCTGCAAGTTTCAGATAAAATAAATAATAAAAAACTATTGTGAAGGAGCTTCATGCTAAACAGCTGCTAATACTAAATTAGAAAGAAAAGTAGTCTAAGTCGAATTGACGCTAGTTTCTATAGGGTCTAACAAAATTAACTGCATTCTTTCTAGGGGCCAATCCTGACCATCAAATACAACAACTTTTTGTATGGGACCAACATCGTAATCCCAAAAAAATATTTTACTGTCTCATACAAGAGTTCCGATCAGCTGATTCTAGTTTGTATGAAGAAGTCAATTTTTTTCTTGGGCTTTCGACGTTGGTCCCATACAAAAATTTGTTGTATATACGCAACAAATTCCCCACGGAGAAGGAATGCAGTTGGTTTTGGGAAATTAACCCTGTACTTGCCAATCTTGAATTTATGAATTGGAAATAAAAAAATATATATATTTTTCATCAAAAATTAACGCAACCCATAGAACAATACCACATTCTCTCCAGGCACATAATGATTCGTGGTGAGAACACGTCCAAAGTACTTCGTGCCCGTGCAGCAGTCACCAGAGCCTTCCGCGAGCACTTCGCATCTCGTCACTACACCGAGGTGACTCCACCCACATTGGTGCAAACGCAATGCGAGGGTGGGAGCACGCTGTTCCAGTTCAGCTATTTCGGGTAATTCTGCTGAGTACAAAGGACTATTTACTGTGACTTGTGACCGCTAAAGTGACCTCAGCTTGCGAATAGTGACCATTCTTGTGACCACTAATAGGTAGATGGTGATAACCAAAAACCGCTACTCGTTACTTACTGTAAGACAGAGACCACTCACTGCCTCAAGTGACTACACGCTGTAGTGAAGTGCCATTGTTGGCTGATAATGACTAATGACTGATCTATGTAACTAGTTGCCACACGGCTATTTATGACAGTTTATGGCAAGGCTTGAAACCGGTTCAAGATTTACCGGTATTATAACGGTTAAACCGGTTTTATCGTAAAATTCCGTTCCGGAGCGGAACCAAATAAGAGCGATACTGTGAACCTCAATAAACCGGTTAATTCGTAGCCGCTCGCGACGATCGCAACGCGACTTGTTTTTACACCGAATATTCTTCAAAAGATGTAAAACTAATTATCAGATTCAGAAACAAACGTCAGATGCGATCACCGCTTGCAGATCTTAACGAAGTTCAGAGTGGTTGTCCTGCCTGAACGAAAAGTTGAACCGGTTAATGCAAAATACCCATATTTTTTCAAACCGGTTTAAAAACCGGTTTAAAGGAACATAACCTTTTTCAAGAAGTTCCACCTGTATTTTCGTCAAACCGGTTCAAAAAAAATACCGGTTTCCAAGCCCTGGTTTATGGCGGCCATTAATAACCACTGCTATTATCAACCACTGGCAATTAACTGCCAGCGGCGGCCAAGTAACCTGTATCAAACTGATGAACCTTAATTATTTGCCCCCAGTGAAAACGCGTATCTGACGCAGAGCTCCCAGTTGTATCTGGAAACGTGTCTCGCCTCATTAGGTGACGTGTACTGCATCGCGCAGTCGTACCGCGCCGAGCAGTCGCGCACTAGAAGACATTTGGCTGAGTAAGTAAATCTTATATATTAAATTCTCGTGTCACAGTTTTCGTTGCCATACTCCTCCGAAACGGCTTGACCGATTTTGGTGAAATTTTTTGTGCTTATTTGGTATCTATTAGAATCGGCCAACATCTATTTTTCATCCCCCGTAATGTTAGAGGTAGTCCACCCCAAATTTTTTTATTTATTTTTTAGTCAAAATTTTTAATTTCTATTTTTTTATGATACAACATACAAAAATACATACAATCCTCAATTTTCACCCTTCTACGATCAACCCTTATTTTTTAATAGCCATTTTAGTTATTTAAGGGCAAAACAAAATTCGCTGCCAATGCTTAACTTTTAAAATTACGGGACTCGGCGGGACGGGGCTGGGGCGGGACGGGGCTGGGGGCGAAACAAAGTTCGCTGGTTCCGCTAGTAAATAATAAAATAAAGCCTGCTTTCACTAGCTGTTGCTGGTAGTGGTAAGGGATGTATATGTAATATCCTTTGTGTAATATCCTTTGGACATTCCCACACATCGCCATTTAGTCCCAAAGTAAGCTACTCAAAGCTTGTGTTATGGGTGCCAGACAACGGATATTATACTTAAATACTTTTTGATTGTAAATACATAAATAAAAAAAAAGTATTTAAGTATTATATCTGTTGTCTGGCACCCATAACACAAGCTTTGAGTAGCTTACTTTGGGGCTAGATGGCGATGTGTGGAAATGTCCAAAGGATATTTATTTATTTATACATGATATACATAGAAAACACCCAGACCAATACAAACAGACATGTTCATGCACACAAATGTTTGTATTGTGCGGGGATCGAACCCGCAACCCGCTGCGTAGTAGGCGATTTCTCGACCACTACACCAGACAGGTCGTCAAAGGATCAGACAGATCATAACATGTCAAAAAAAAGTTACCTTATATTTTGAACCACTAATTTTTGCAGCAATAAAGCCCAAAAGGAGGGTTAAATGTTTTATCTTTATGTATGAGTATGCCCGTCTCTATGTCACATCGTAAACCCCAAACCGCGGATTATAAACAAAAAATCGTATATGAAAGCTATAGGAGCTCAAAGAGTGCCTTTTCTTTGCTAACATTAGGCCGATTCCTCAACAGATACAGTCACGTGGAAGCGGAGTGTCCGTTCATCTCATTCGAAGACCTGCTCAGCCGGCTGGAGGACCTGGTGGTGGACGTGGTGGATCGAGTGCTGGCCTCGCCCGACGCGCATCTCGTCTATGAACTGAACCCCAACTTCAAGGTACGAGGCTTTTCCTGGTTTTATTTAACCTTTTGATAGGTTAATAATTGCTCATCAGCCAAACGAGGTCTACTGCCGAACAAAGGCCTTTCCCACGGCTTTCGACGGCATCCAACAAGCAGTCTGCATCGATATTTTCAAGGTCGTCCCGTATGTGCCCTGCCTATTGCCATTAGAGCTAACTGATTCTCGGGGCTGTGTCCGTTACATTAGTTCTTCTACGTATCTCCTCATTTCTGATTCGATCTCGTAGAGAAACACCGAGCATCCGTCGCTCGCTGTATAATTTTTATCTTATTTATAAGGCGCAAAGTAAAACACCATGTTTCGGATCCGTATGTCTATTAACACAGTTTGAAGACTTTCGTCTTCAGACACTGAGGTAATTGAGACGAGAAGATACCCTTGCGCAGTTTTTCCAAACGCCACCCAGCCGAGTTGGATATCCTGACTTCGAGCGGCTTCAATTCAGAGAGACAGCAACACCGCTTAGTAGTTCTTGATCTACTGAGCTGAATCCAGGTCACTGGGTCATTAAATAGTCTCGTAGAAGCGCAATGTCCGTTCATCACATTCGAGGACCTGGTCAGCCGGCTGGAGGACCTGGTGGTGGACGTGGTGGATCGCGTGCTCGCCTCGCCCGACGCGCATCTCGTCTATAAACTAAACCCCAACTTCGAGGTACGAGGCTATTACTGCTTTTAACCTTTTGATAGGTTAATAATTGCTCATCAGCCAAACGAGTTCCACTGCTAGACGACCTCCGTGGTGTAGTGGCTAAGCACGCTGGTTTCAAGGCGTCGCCGTTCCGAGGTCCCGGGTTCGAATCCCGGTCGGGTCAATGTAGAAATTAAAATTTTCTATATTGTCTCGGGTCTGGGTGTTGTGGTACCACCGTTGTGTCTGATTTCCATAACACAGGTGCATTGGCTACTTACTTTGGGATCAGAGCAATGTATGTGATTATTGTCCAATATTACTGCTAAACATAAACCTTTTCGACGGCGACCGACAAGCAGTCTGCATACAGTTTGATCTTGCGATATTTTCAAGGTCGTCACGTGTATGCCCTGGCCATTGCCACTTGAGCTAACTGATCCTTGGAGCTATATGTCCGTTACCTTAGTTTTTCTACGTATCATCTCATTTCTGATTCGATCTCGTAGAGAAACACCGAACATCCATCGCTCGATGTGTGATTTTTAACTTCTTTATAAGGCGCAAAGTAAAACACCATGTTTCGGATCCGTATGTCTAGTAACGCAGTTTGAAGACTTTCGTCTTCAGACACTGAGGTAATTGATACAAGAGGTTACTCTTGCGCAGTTTTCCCAAACGCCACCCAGCCGAGTTGGATATCCTGACTTCGAGCGGCTTCAGTTCAGAGAGACAGCAACACCGCTTAGTAAGTCTTGATCTACTGAGCTGAATCCAAGTCATGGGGTCATTAAATAGTCTCGTAGAAGCGCAATGTCCGTTCATCACATTCGAAGACCTGCTCAGCCGGCTGGAGGAGCTGGTGGTGGACGTGGTGGATCGCGTGCTCGCGTCGCCCGACGCGCATCTCGTCTATGAACTGAACCCCAACTTCGAGGTACGAGGCTATTACTGTTTTTAACCTTTTGACAGGCTAATAATTCCTCATCAGCCAAACGAGGTTCACTGCTGAACATAGGCCTTTCCCACGGCTTTCGACGGCGACCGACAAGCAGTCTGCATACAGTTTGATCCTGCGATCTTTTCAAGGTCGTCACGTATATGCCCTGCCCATTGCTACTTGAGCTTACTGATCCTCGGGGCTCTGTCCGTTACATTAGTTCTTCTACGTATCTTCTCATTTCTGATTCGATCTCGTAGAGAAACACCGAGCTTCCATCGCTCGCTGTGTGATTTTTAACTTCTTTATAAGGCCTAAAGTAAAAGACCATGTTTCAGATCCGTATGTCTAGCAGCACAGTTTGAAGACTTTTGTCTTCAGACACTGAGGTAATTGAGACGAGAAGTTACTCTTGCGCAGTTTTCCCAAACGCCAACCATCCGATTTTGCTCCTGACTTCGAGCGGCTTCAATTCAGAGAGACAGCAACACTGCTTAGTAAGTTTTGATCTACTGAGCTGAATCTAGGTCACACTGGGTCATTAAAAAGTCTTGTAGAAGCGCAATGTCCGTTTATCACATTCGAAGACCTGCTCAGCCGCCTGGAGGAGCTGGTGGTGGACGGTGTGGAATGCGTGGTCGCCTCGACTGACGCTCATCCTGTATACGAACTAAACCCTAACTTTAAGGTACGCTAGTTCTTCTGTAAACGCACATCAACAGCTTGAGAGGCAGAAAAGTTCTTGAATCTATATAAAGAAAGTCGTGTTAGTTACACTATTCATGACTCAAGAACAACTGAACCGATTTGGCTGAAAATTGGTGGGGAAGTAGCTTAGAACCAGGACACCCCTAGGATACTTTTAATCTAGTTAGATGGGGCCGGGGTTGGGGCGGGATACGTCGAATGGCATCCTCTACCACTTATAATTAAGTGCTTAAGATATATATGGCCCAATTTATTATTCGCCTCTTTGCTTGCTGTGACAATCATCTAGTTATTTTTTTATCACATTGAAATGATTTCTAATTGTTACTGAGTAGTTGGCAAAGAAATTCATAAATAAATAAAGTACTCATATTCTTAAATATTCCGAGATTTTTGAATATCAATAATGGTTACACTGACATGTACCAGCACTCGGCAGCAATTACTTTTTCCTTTCCTTTCCTTTGGACATTCCCACACATCGCCATCTAGTCCCAAAGTAAGCTACTCAAAGCTTGTGTTATGGGTGCCAGACAACGGATATAATACTTATATACTTTTTTTTTGTAAATACATACATGATATACATAGAAAACACCCAGACCAATACAAACAGACATGTTCATGCACACAAATGTTTGTATTGTGCGGGGATCGAACCCGCACCCGCTGCGTAGTAGGCGATTTCTCGACCACTACACCAGACGGGTCGTAGACAACTGTAGTTCCATTTTGGGCAAATCTTCAGATAAGTTAGTGGCATCATTAAGATAGCAAGATCAAGCTGAATTCTGGTTTGATACATCGTTTGGCGCTAGAGATATGAACCATTTGCCATAGACTTATCTCTGCTTTCTCTATCTTACTCTGAGATTGGCTATCTTTGTCTGTGGAAGTTCTTTACCAACTAAGACGTGAATAAATATTTATTATTTACACCCATTGTTATTAAAAGGCATTTCTAAAATGTCTTTTCAGCTTTTTTTTTATTCTTCTTCTTCTTCAGAACGTGTTAGCCCACTGCAGGGCATATGCCTCTCCAAACTTCCTCCACGCCGTTCGGTCCACCACAAAACACAGGACACTGTGTTTTTCGAAACCAGGTTGTACCGGCTGGGTTTATTAATGTCGTTAATGTTAGAATTAATGTCAGATGATCTGGCTGGAGGTCTCCCAACGCTCCTCTTCCCGATTCTGGGTCTACACTCGTAACACACATTTGCTCCATCTTATCGACAAAGATGTCCCGCCCACCTGTTAAGCTATGCGGTAACCAACATCAACAACTTTTGTTCTTTCTCTTATGGCGGTTTTTAAGTTCTCTGTCTCTGAGGGATATTCCGAGCATAATCCGTGCCATGGCCCTTTGGGTGACCTTCAGTCTACGGATTAATTTCACGGTTAATGGCCAGGTCTCGCATGCGTATTTCATGGTTGGAAGAACACACTGGTCAAATACCTTTGTTTTTGGAGACTAAGGTAGCTTTCAGGACTTCAAAACCATTTTCAGCTTACCGAAAGCCGCCCATGAGTGTTGTATCCGCCGGCTTATCTCTTCCTCCACAGTGTTTCTGCCAAGCTTGATCCTCTGTCTCAGGTAAATGTATTCTCTCACCTTCTCAAGTTCGTGGTTGTCAAGTGATACGGAAATATCACTGCACAATATCATCTGCGTACCGGAGGTGGTTCAAGAACGCACCGTTCACGTTCACTCCTTTTCTTTCCCATTCAAAAGTCTTGAAGATATCCTCCAACATTAAAAAGTTTGGGCGAAATGACATCTCCTTGGCGGACTCCTTTCTTTATTGGGATTGGATTGTTGAACAGTCATGAATGCGTACCTGTACAGATTCTTAAGGATTTGGATGTATCTCTCATTGATCAGAGCGTTTGTGACAGCCCAGTGTTCCACAGAGTCGAACGCTTTCTCGTAGTCCACATATACTCCTCGGTCTTCTGTATGAATTTCCTTAGGGTAAAAACTTATTTTTTTCCACATAATATGAAACATCATCAAATAATTGTTAACTGTACCATTATAAGGCTATTGTATCGTTGTCAACAGAAACCCCAGAAGCCGTTCAAGCGCATGGCGTACACGGAGGCGATTGAGTACCTCCGCGAGCACAACATCACTAAGGAAGACGGATCCTTCTATGAGTTTGGAGAGGTGAGTTTTTCTGTTAATACGTGAAGAACTTATATGTTCAGTTTTCACTCTTAAACGGCCAAACTATTTTTTATAAACTGGCATTAGTTAGACCATGTAGATGGCCACATTATTTAGACACGGCTGAAAAAAGAGATGTTATGACAATTCGAGCATGCAGGTTTTTGCTGCTAGTAAAGAAATTCATATGCTGTGGTATAGAACCATCTGGTTCTTAATGAATGTACCTATAAATAGATTCATTTTGCTGCACACTATCGGATGTGAACATGACAATTAGTCTATGTAATTAATAATAATTCCGTTGTTTTAATCTATATTAATAAGAATTTGATTGTTTGTTTGAACGCGCTAATCTCAGAAACTACGGGACCAATTTGAAAAAATATTTTGTGTTAAATAGCTTATTTATAGAGGAAGGCTCAAGGCTATAAAACATCACGCTGCGACAGGAGAGTAGGGAGCAAACTCAAAACGCGCGGACGAATTCGCGAGAGACCGCTACTGAATAAATAACTACAACTTTCTTGTAATTGTCAGTGCCAATTGACTATTTCCTCCATACGATCCGCCATAAAATTATTAATGAATAAAAAAAATATATTACAGGACATACCAGAAATGCCGGAGCGCAAGATGACGGACGCGATCGGCGAACCGATTCTCCTGTGCAAGTTTCCAGCGGAGATCAAGTCGTTCTACATGTCTCGGTGCGCGGACGACAAGCGGCTGACGGAGTCGGTGGACGTGCTGATGCCGGGCGTCGGCGAGATCGTGGGCGGCTCCATGAGGATATGGGACCACGAGGAGCTCCTGGAAGGTGAGAGCTTCAGCATCATCGATAGCATCATCTTCACCTCCCGCCTCAGGACTGCGAGGCCTCCATAGTTTTTCACGCAGTGATTAAGGGTCTACATGTGATCGAAGGTCTACCAGAAAGTTGCAGGATCGCATGCCGCGTCGTTCCAAAATTTACTGTTGTGTGCATCTGTATGGAAATAACTCAGAAACTACTTGGATTCAGAAAGTTATAGTGTAACACCCCCATGCCTTGGAGAGCACGCTAATCTGTTGGTCCGGCTCCTGATCTTCCTTGAATGGTGAAGGAAAGAGTTTATGTATTGCGCACTTAACACAGTATATCCCGCGTGGCTAATCACGGATAAATATGATCGCCGTGATCGGATACGGTTACGAATACGTTTATATTGTAACGTTGTATATTTTTGTCTAAGTTCGCGTGAAACGAAAAGCTAAATGGATGTAGGACTTCAGTCCATATTTTGGCATAGATAAGATGGATGGTGACACTGACATGTGTCAAGTGTGACAGCTGCTTTTTTTCCGGTGCCGCACTGTTGGTCGTGCGTCGGAGTGGAACGTGTCTTAATATGTAATTAATTAAAGAAATGTGATTACGGGGCACGCCCCAAATTATTTTGTAGTTTGATAGTTATTCCTGACGCCGCCAACATGTCAATTTGGATGAATTAATTTCAAAAATGATTTGATATAAATGACTGGAAAATGGTCTCAAATAGAAAAATTAGCATAAATGTTTAGTAATTAATTCAGAAATTATATGGCGAGCCAGCTTTTGCAGGTTTCGCTTTTGATATGTGTCTGTAAGTTGAACAGTCACAATTTGGTGATCATGTTGTAACCTCAGTGACCTTACTTAGACCTTACTAAGACCTTACTTAGACCTCATTTGGATTAATTTTTGAAGTCAGAACTTCCTTATGGATTGATTTGCTTCTTGTCTGCTGTTTTGAGGATGGATCGGTATCGGTGAAATTTTGGGGTAATGTTGCAGAATTGTTTGTAGTTTGATGCAACAAAGATTTGAAATAGTAACCTCCGTTGAAATCCAAGGTTGGTTTTCTTGTATTTACTTTAACTTAGGAAAAGTGGGATAATTTAGCTATTAATTTAGGCATAATTTAGGAATCCCTTTGAGGATAAATTTTGGAATTTATTTAGGTAATTAAACACTTAAATTGGTGGTTTATCTTTATTTAATTAGAAATTTGTGAACATTAAGATTTGTAATAGTATAGATATTGATAACTAAATTAGAACCTAACCTAGTCTCTACTGTATTCTGAGCTATTAAGTTTTGTATTTGATTTGTTTAAAGGTGTTAAAAGGTAGATGTGTAATAGCAAATTTGAATAAACTTTTGTTGCCAAATGCTATACCCGGATTTCTTTATTTCATTCGAATATTAGTACCTTTTAAACACCCTTTGTCCACACTAGCCGGGAGTGTCTGCGACAATATGTATGGAAGATGGGTTATAGGTTAGGTTAGGATCAAGTCGTCCTACATGTCTGGGTGCGCGGACGACAAGCGGCTGACGGAGTCGGTAGACGTGCTGATGCCGGGCGTCGGCGAGATCGTGGGCGGCTCCATGAGGATATGTGACCACGAGGAGCTCTTGGAAGGTGAGAGCTTCAGCATCATCGATATCATCATCATCACCACCCGCCTCAGGACTGCGAGGCCTCCACAGTTTTCCACGCAGTGTGATTAAGGGTCTGCATATGATCGAAGGTGTACCAGAAAGTTTCGGGATCGACTGATGCGTCGGACCGAAATTTGCTGTCGTGTCTATCTGTATGGAAATTACTCGGAAGTACTCGGTTTTAGGAAGTTATAGTGTAAGACCCCCATGCCTAGGAGAGCACGCTAAGCTGTTGGTCCGACTTCTGATCTTTCTACAATGGTGAAGGAAAAAGTTTATGCATTGCGCACATACTTGAGCAGTATGTCCCGCGTGGCTAATCACGGATAAAAATGGTCGCCGTGATTGGAGGATACGGTAACGAAGACGTTTATATCGATGGAAGATGGGTTAGGTTAGAATCAAGTCGTTCTACATGTCTCGGTGCGCGGACGACAAGCGGCTGACGGAGTCGGTGGACGTGCTGATGCCGGGCGTCGGCGAGATCGTGGGCGGCTCCATGAGGATATGGGACCACGAGAAGCTCCTGGAAGGTAAGAGCTTCATCATCATCGATAGCGTCATCTTCACCTCCCGCCTCAGGACTGCGAGGCCTCCACAGTTTTCCACGCAGTGTGATTAAGGGTCTGCATATGATCGAAGGTGTACCAGAAAGGGGTTCCCTCTATCTGGCAGAATCTTTTTGTTCCGAAAGTCACTTGGCATAACACACTTGGCATAATTTTCTTTAGTCGAATATTATTCAGGCAGAATTTTCTATTAGCATAATTATTGTTTGGTCAAATATTTATATGCCCGAATTTAAAATGGCATAATTTTAAGATAGCAGAAATTTATAAGGCATAATTACCTTTGGCAAAATTTTACTTTGCATACTTTCGCTAAGCATAATGTTTATTTGGCATAATTTGACTAGGCATACTATAAAGAAAGCAGAATTTCCTTAAGAATAATTTCACTACGCATATTGCTATTTCTTTTAAATAGTATTTTACCCTAAGATTGAATTAAAAAGTCATTAAGTTGTGGTACAAAAGTTAGTGACAGAAACGAATCGGTGCAAAACCGACTCCACGCAGTCTTGTTTGCCCCACCCCTAGAGTGTAATTCAAAATCGCGTAGGCGCGGAGGGGCGAGCCAGCCCGCGAGCTGAGGAGCAGGTGGTTTAAAAGCTCGCCGCCGCGGCTGAGGCTGGCCGGCGAAGCCGGCCAGCAAGCCGAAGTTGCGGTGGTGAGCGAAAACCATCTGCGACGATAAGCTCGCGTGGGACTGCCGGAGCCCCGCAGCGCCGGAGCCGTGACAGAAACCATGCATGTTGCATGCTTGCATGCTGCATGCAAGCTGTTGCTTGCTTGCATGCTGCATGCTTCATGCTTGCTTGCTTGCTTGCTGCATGCTTGCTTGCTTGCTGCATGCTTTGCTTGCTTGCTTGCATGCTGAATGCTTGCTTGCATGCTGCATGTTTGATTTGCCATGCATGTTATATGTTAGTATTGCTGAGATAGAACTACTTGGGATACACAGAGAAATTAAGGTTTATAGGAGAATATTAAGTATGAAAAATATGCCAAAAGACGATTCGGACTGTGAATTTTCTGCGATAGGATGATTCTGCCTATTAATGACTATATATACGAATTGTATGCCACAAGACGATTCTATCTGTGAACTTTCTGCGTTAGGATGTTTCTGCTTTAAGACTATTATGGATATTAAATTTCTGCCTAAAGATGATTCTAGCTTACACGTTTATGCGTTTTGAACGTCTGATAAATGAGTGAATGCTAATTGATGTTCTGCTAAAGGAAGTTTATGCTATTTGATGATATGCCAAATAAAATTATGACAATAAAAATTATGCGAAACAAGGTAGACCCACCAGAAAGTCGCGGGATTGAATGCGGCGTCCGGTTAGAAATTTGCTGTTGTGTGTATCTGTGTGGAAATTACTCGGAAAGTACTCGGTTTTAAGAAGTTATAGTGTAAGACCCCCATGCCTCGGAATGCACGCTAAGCTGTTGGTCCGGCTTCTGATCTTTCTAGAATGGTGAAGGAAAAAGTTTATGCATTGCGCACATACTTGAGCAGTATGTCCCGTGTGGCTAATCACGGATAAAAATGGTCGCTATGGTCAGATACGGTTAGGAAGACGTTTATATGAATGGAAGATGGATTAGGTTAGGTAACAATCAAGTCGTTCTACATGTCTCGGTGCGCGGACGACAAGCGGCTGACGGAGTCGGTGGACGTGCTGATGCCGGGCGTCGGCGAGATCGTGGGCGGCTCCATGAGGATATGGGACCACGAGGAGCTCCTGGAAGGTGAGAGGTTCATCATCATCCTCAGCCTCAGGACCATACACTGCAAGGCCTCTACAGTTTTTCACGCAGTGTGATTATGGCTCTACTTGTGATTAGTGTTGTAAGTCTACCGTAGCCTACCTAAACGCGCGGAGTTGCAAGATAAGCAGTTGCAAGTGGTCTACATCCATTGTGCTTTGATCTTGCGCTCTTTTCAAGGTAGTCTGTCCATCTTGATGACGCACGTTCTACACTTTTAACACAATTAGCTGCACGCTACTGAACATAGGTCTCCTTCTTAGTTTTCCACAGCACAGATTACGATCAGTCTGCATTTTGATTGCTGATTGATCTATTGATAAGATTTAATGAAAAGTGACCAGTGTTAGAATGGTTTAGTAATGTTAAGCATTTCTTATGTTTTTTTTTTTACTTTAACTTGCTATTACCATTAAGTGATTAGCTCCATACGTCGGGCTCATGATATTATATGCTTTATTTTCTAGGACATAAAGCTTACTATTAAATGTACTGAAAATGTCGGTAAACAGGCACTCCCGACAAGCTACGACAGTACAATACGACCTGACAGGCAATAGTAAATTGTTACACAAGGGAATAAAGCGACCCATTTCACTCGATATATTTCTGCCGCTCGAACGAAGTGAAAACGCTAATAATTCGAGAGTGAAATGCGTGCATTTACCCAAGTTCGATACAATTTTTCATTCGACTGTGAGAAAAGACATTAAATTTACCTATTTGGTTGTAGATCAATCCTCATCATGACGATGAGGTATTATGTCGTTCAGCGAGAGATGAAAACTCAAGATTTTGCACAAAATGGCAGTTAATTTACAGTACCTTCAATACATCCGACACAATAAGATAGAGTAACGGAATGAATACATGAAAACAGATGATATCAACTAATTAAATTCCTTGATAAAAATAGCGATCATATTTTCCTCACATATAATAATGGTCAAAATGTTTTAAAAAAGTAGAAAAGGAGCCCAAAAAGTGCAACAAAAGTTACACTGACAATGTCAAATTGAAAAAGTGTCAGAATGGTAAAATGGCAAGCAGGCGAATATTTTTATTGTTGATTTTGTGTCATTGTTAAAAATTTAACCAATTGTATTGAATATGTATTTTTTATACAATCGATCATAATACAGCTATACATTGTAGCAAAAATGTATGGATTCTGTGACTCAATTACCTTCGACCCAAGCTTTAACTCCATACCATGCCCATAAAAACTAAATTACTTTCCACCCTGGGCATGGCTATTTTCCACCCCGCTATCTACTTATGAAAGTTAAACTTTCCGAACAGGAGGAGGACGAAAAGTATAACGTTCTCTTTTTTCCAGGGTACAGACGCGAAGGCATCGACCCCACCCCCTACTACTGGTACACGGACCAGCGCAAGTTCGGCTCGGTCCCGCACGGCGGCTACGGGCTCGGGCTCGAGCGGTTCCTGTGCTGGCTCCTCGACAGGCACCACATCCGCGACGTGTGCCTCTATCCGCGCTTCCTGGAACGCTGCACGCCATAATTTGAATAAAGAACCGCTTGAGCATTGTTTTGTTTTTTATTTTTGTTTGCGGCTTTATCGTTATAACGGAACACGACGTAGGAGTCTTTTTTTTCTTAAATCGAGTGGCCAGCAGTTACCAGCTCTGCTCTGAATAAGAGATAAAGGACCGAAATGACGGATCCCATGACGACTATCGATAGCATACTGAATAATATCATCGATTAAAGTTCAAATAGGTACATAATATCGACGTAGTTTTTTCAAAACTATCAATATACATACCTACTAAGGTTTCAAACTGATAGTTAAGTAATGATCGAATTAATTTCTTAGTGTATCGATTTTGAAACTTTGTTCTTTTTAGATGGCATGCGCGCGTAACTTTAACCATGCATTACCGCTAAAAGAATGTAATAGAATTTGACAAAGTCTAAGAGTTTGTCATTTTTTTGGATATATTTTTTATCAAAATTGAAAACGTCAAAATAGCACTGAGCAGCTATAAGAAGGTATTATAGTCTCTCTGTTCTGCTATTATCTCCCTAACAGTATCATATATTTCCTAAGTCACATTGTCATCCTCAGTTTCTCCACCTACTTACAAGTCTAGACGCATCTCGCCCTCGGCCTACTTTTTGTACACGGACCAGCGCGAGTTCGGCTCGGTCCCGCACGGCAGCTACGGGTTCGGGCTCGAGCGGTTCCTGTGCTGGCTCCTCGACAGGCACCACATCCGCGACGTGTGCCTCTACCCGCGCTTCCTGAAACGCTGCACGCCATAATTTGAATAAAGAACCGCTTGAGCATTGTTTTGTTTTTTATTTTTATTTGCGGCTTTATCGTTACATCGGAAGACGATGATTCGAGTCTCTTTTTTTTTAATCGAGTGGCCAGCAGTTACCAAGATAAAGGACCTAAATGACTGATCACATTCCGACTATTGATAGCACACCGAATAATATCATTGATTAGGGTTCAAATACATGATATCGATGTAGTTTTATCAAAACGATCAATTATAACCTACCCAAGAGTTTCAATCCGATATTGAGTATGGGTCGAATTTTATGTTTATGGTATCGATGTAGAAACTTTCATCTTCTTTTTGGGTGGCCTGCGAGCGTAACTTTAACCATGCATTATAGTTTACCTGATAAAAGAATAAAGGTAAATCGAAAGTATGAAGGCTTGAGATTATCTCAAAATTTAAAACGTCAAAATAGCACTCTCTGAGCAGCTATAAGAAGGTATTATAGTCTCTCTGTTCTGCTGTTATCTCCCTAATAGTATCATATCTTTCCTAAGTCACAATGTCATCCTCAGTTTCTCCACCTACTTACAAGTCTAGACGCATCTCGCCCTCGGCCTACTACTGGTACACGGACCAGCGCGAGTTCGGCTCATACTCTAACTAATCTGTGGTTCGGCTCGGTCCCGCACAGCGGCTACAGGCTCGGGCTCGAGCGGTTCCTGTGCTGGCTCCTCGACAGGCACCATATCCGCGACGTGTGCCTCTACCCGCGCTTTCTGGAACGCTGCACGCCATAATTTGAATAAAGAACCGCTTGAGCATTGTTTTGTTTTTTATTTTTATTTGTGGCTTTCTCGTTATATCGGACACTTTTTTTCTTAAATCGAGTGGCCAGCAGTTACAAAGATGAAGGACCTAAATGACTGATCACATTCAGACTATTGATAGCACACCGAATAATATCATTTATTAGGGTTCAAAGACATGATATCGATGTAGTTTTCTCAATACGATGAATTATACCTACTCAAGAGTTTCAATCCGATATTGAGTATGGGTCGAATTTTATGTTTATGGTATCGATGTAGAAACTTTCATCTTCTTTTTGGGTGGCCTGCGAGCGTAACTTTAACCATGCATTATTGTTTACCTGATAAAAGAATAAAGGTAAATCGACAGTATGAAGGCTTGACATTATCTCAAAATTGAAAACGTCAAAATAGCACTCTCTGAGTAGCTATAAGAAGGTATTATAGTATCTCTGTTCTGCTTTTATCTCCTTAACAGTATCATATCTTTCCTAAGTCAAAATGTCATCCTCAGTTTCTACACCTACTTACAAGTCTAGACGCATCTCGCCCTCGGCCTACTACAGGTACACGGACCAGCGCGAGTTCGGCTCATACTCTAATCTGTGGTTCGGCTCGGTCCCGCACAGCGGCTACAGGCTCGGGCTCGAGCGGTTCCTATGCTGGCTCCTCGACAGGCACCTCATCCGCGACGTGTGCCTCTACCCGCGCTTCCTGGAACGCTGCACGCCATAATTTGAATAAAGACCCGCTTGAGCATTGTTTTGTTTTTTATTTTTATTTGTGGCTTTCTCGTTATATCAGAACGCGACGATACGAGTCTCTTTTTTTTCTTAAATCGAGTGGCCAGCAGTTACCTCTTCTCGTAATAACATAAATGACCTAAATGACGGATCACATGTCAACTATCAATAGCACACCCGATAATATTGTCGATGAGAATCAAAAAATATCGATGTTGTTTTTCTCAAAATTATCGATATACATACCTGCAAGTGTTTCAAAGTCTTAGTTAAGGATCGGATTCAATTCTTAGGCTCAATTTTTTCACCGAAGAATATTACCTTAACCAATGGTTATTAAACTAGCCATTCTGACATTTGGTTCCTAATATATTTTTTCTTCAAAACATACACAATCGTAAATATTGAACCGCCACTGAACATCTTACCATTCAAAGTCAAAATGAGAGAAAAAAAACTATGAGTGAAGGTGCTGGCCATTCGATTTTTTTCATTAATCGAATGGCCAGCACCTTTGCTTATATTAAGATAAAGAACAAAGAACGCTGAACCACGGTCACCACGCTTTTTCTTTTATTTTTGCCTTCCCTTTTGCCTGATCAATCAGTGTAACAATATCTGTTTATGACAATTCATTTTGCAATGCGCTGGAACCTTGTCATATTAATAACCTCAATATCTCTTTTGAAATTATAAAGATATGTCCCATATTTCTAATTTCTCCCATTTCAATTTATTGCTTTGTTTTTGTCAATGAAATACGAGTTAAGTTACATACAAAACAAGATATTAAAATATATATTTATCGAAAATATATATTTTTTTAAGAAAATGGCCGCCAGCCACATTAGCAATTTGCGGAGCGTTGTTACTTTTGGGGTCTAACTTCAAAACCAGTACGTTCTTCAATCAATCAATAAAAATACAATCTTTACAATAAAAAAATTACGAGAGTTTTTATTTAATCTAAAATCTAAATCCTATGCCCAGTCCACATTACCTATATATTTTCATTGTCATAAGTATTTATTATCGTATTGAAGCGTGTTGCAAAATGAAAAGGTGTTTTGGGATATAATATTTATACGTCATTCCAATAAAAATATTATGCAATATGTTATGTATTTTATTGCATCTATAAAATTCGACAAAGTAGTTGAATGTTTTATTATCCTAGATGTATTTCAAAAATATTACAAAATGTTTACTTACTACATTGTTATGAGGAATAAATCTCATGAACTACGGCTACGATCACATTAATAAGCCTGAGTATTTGGTTTTTAGAAATCTTCAATATCTCGCTTCCTATTATCAAAAAGTTATACCAAGGTGTTCGCTAGGACTAATTATGATACAACATAAAATCTAAGCAGTACGCGTCTTATTGTCATGATCAGTAATTCATTTCAAATTTACCTATCTTAAATTCTTATACCTCAATTCGCAAAAAGATTAGGAATGATTGAGGACTTTCAAACAATAAAACACGACGGAGAGTTTCTGTCGGCCAACGGATTATTGTCTATGGTAAAACTTCGCATCCTATTGTACCTACGGCAAAGGTTACATGTTCAGCCTGGCATCCTGGCAGTTTGAACTGTCACCAGAATTAAGGTCCATTTCACGGTTCACGATTAAAGGTCCGGGCCCACTACACCGTATCATGACGGTGCTAGGAGTGTATCAGTACCGTTACCAAGAGTTTACGACGGTTTGACTCGCTAGCAACGACGTAAAAAAAGTCTATGGAAAATTGCACAGCGCCTCTAGCGGTCACTAACAGAACTACAATTTTACAAAAAGTTACGTCGTCGATAGCGAATAAAACCGTCGTCGCTAGCGAGTAAACTCATGGTAACGGTACAAACATGAAAAGCAACACAATACGCTCTTCTTTGCCAACTGGACGGATCTAGCGTTCTCACGTTCTGTCTTATTGGAAAAAGAGCGAGCGTTTCTTGCGGTGCTCATACGCTGTGCATAACACGCAACGGTGTTGGCCGGTGACGGAACGGTCTAGTGGTAAAATAGTGTCATCCTTTTAATTACAATGGTATGATACAGTGTAGTGGGCAGAAACCTCTAATTTTCATAGTGTAAGTCCATGTAGGTTACAAGACACGATCATTCTCCGATCGTGTTGACTAGACAGATACCAGACTGATAGTGTAACCAATGCCTTGAAGGGCTAAAGACTAATCAAATGAGATTCAAGGCAGCCACTCGGCATCAGCGTCGAGGTTGCGTTCGTGTCCACTCGCAGGGGTCTCTGTTAGGTCCTCTTTGCTGCTCGCTACCTTGTGGTACACCTTCTTGCCGGCTTCCACCACGTATTCTACACCATCAGCTAGAAAATAAAAAATAAATTAAGTAAGTTCATAATGCAATGACAAAAATTCGAGCCCTGTGTCTTACGCTACCTGTGCAACTACAACGCATGCCATATAAACTCAGCCACCGACATATAGGCAAGAATGATGAATTTTGCAAGTGCTTTTTTAACGCGTAGGCTGCGTCATCTCATTCATTAATGTTGCGAGAATGCTCTCTCAACATTCGAAGGAAATATTAATCTGACAGAAATATAAATGTACATATGAATATATGGTTATGTGTAGACGGTAATTTTAATAACAGTAGAAAGTGAGAAAACCAACTGTTTCTAGACGTTTGACTCAACGATTTGAAATTAGAAATTGAAGTCAACGATTGCATGGAAAGTCATGGGTTAAATTTTCTGACTTAACACCTTATGTAGGTGTCAATTTATAATGTTCTATTGAAATATTCCTTAGTAGATATCCTAGATACACTAATGATTATCCCATAACAATGACTTTATTACGTTTTTCATACGTATGGCAAGAAATAATCCTTCGCGCATTCATAATAAATGTTTCCATGTAGGTATTATGTCATAAGAATTATAATCTCTTTTCAACACACTTGCTCAAAACGACGTTATTATTCCACCGATTTTTGGCACATAATCATAGATATTAAACACGCGTGCTTTTTCAGTATATTATTGCACTAGTGCTTTTAGTTTATTAACCCGACCAATTTACATTTGTGATCTAGTACCAAGTCGTAAGTAAGAAGAAGAAGTGATGTAATTTATTCGGGTTATACAATAGATACTTTTATTTTAGCAACAAACAGTATTTTATGCGAAAAATTACAGTATCTACATATTTATTTCAATAAATGGTAAATTCAGATTTATTACTAAAAAATAGCTCAAATTCATTTAACATTTTCTGTGATTTGTGTTTTAAACAAAAATTATTACGTTTTTAATTTTGGGTTTTGGCCGATCTAGTTCGCGCCTAAGCCTTGCGCGCGCATCGGTATCGCGGCAAGAAAAGAAAAAAACAACGCGCCATTTTTCGTAAATAATAAATAATAATTGTCAGCTGTGACGAAGTTTGGATTAATTATGAAGTTTAATATAATGAAAATGTCTACTTCAAGTGAAGAAAATGAAGAAAACCTATTATTAACTCCGCCGGACATACGTAACGAGGCGAAAAACGCGTGCGAAAGTCTTTGCCATCAAAATCGATTGAAATATAACTGTTTCAATAATTAAAAACATAGTAAATGAAGATTATTGTTTTTTCCTCGTAAGTGTGTTGAAAAACGACGTATGAAACACGTGTGCCTGTGACCATAATGTACGCGGCTTTCTTATGGCGCACTCGCTTTCGCTCGTGCGCACACAATATCGCCTTGTATATAATGGTCAACTTAGCACATTTGTATCATAATGTACTATTATGTGACTCTAAACTGCCTGGACAAAGAATCCAAGACCCTTCGATCACAGCACAGTACAGTTTAAAACGTACGTTATGATCTTTCAAACGGCAGAACGGCATACGTTTGACAGATCATACCGTACATTTTGAACTATCAAATGAAGCTATTGCTTTACACAATTCCACCTCAGACTTCTAACCTAAAGAAAACAGTAACACGTTTCTGTTACACAAAATATTAAGAGTATCTACAGTATGGCACAAAACAATGACTCAATCTCTCCACACCAAAATACTGACCAATTGTCTCTCCAGTCTTCTTCACAGCCTGTCCTATATTATGTGACGAGAACGTATCAGGGTCGATGTTGATATTGACTCCTTCCGTGGTGCCATTGGGGTGAGCTGGGCAGCCCGTCTGCTGGATGATGGAGAGGTCGTAAGGGTCCACTCCAAAGGAAGCCAGCTTGGTCCTCATCTGGGGAAGATCATGGTAAGTTTAAAAACTTGAGCGTGTTGCGTGAAGCATACAGGCCAGAAGTGGGCTAAAAATCCCATTTCCCTTTCTTCCTAATGGCGCCATGGATGCGGGCTGTTTTTTACAGTCGTTAAAAAAATAATTTAGAACAACCAAATGTTTATGAAAATAAAACCGCACAATGCTCCTGATTCCTGCATTTCCGATAAATGTCGATTTTCCGTCGCATAGTAAAGATGACCTTCCAGTTGAGCTGAATTGGCGAATTTGATGTGCATTTTAGATTCAAACCGGTCACATTTTCATAAACAGTCAATCAAGGAATAAATCATTTATCCCACCAGAAAACATCACTTGCGTCCTTCGCTAATCTCGGATAGAGTGACGACATGTCTCCTAGAGGTTAAATTATATTACTAAATATACAGGGTGAAATTTTAATCAGTGACCAAATTTTGTGTGAAGACTCCACTGATGAATATGAACAACTTTTAATACGGGAGCAATAGTGAAATTGAGAGAAAAAATAATGCTGTTCCATACATTCAGACCGCCGATTTCACTATTGCTCCCGTATAAAAAGTTGTTCATATTCATCAGTGGAGTCTTCACACAAAATTTGGTCACTGATTAAAATTTCACCCTGTGTACTGTATTATCAGCTTACTTACCATCTAGCTGAATTTCCTACCGTAAAAGATCAATAAAAACAAGAAGTACACCATACCTTGTCTACATACATCTTGTCCAACTCCTTACTCCTTGACAGGATAGTAGCAGACCTCCTGTGCGCAAACGCAAGCTTCTGACACGTGAAAATGGCGGCGTATGATGTGTAGTCTGTGGCCAGGACTGTGTACTGCGCTGAGCCGGCTACACCTTAAAATAATTCATTATGTTAGATTATGTATGTAATACAGATGTTTATAACACAAGTATTTTTTTACTTAAAAGAAATCCTCAATCGTAACGCAGAAATGTAAAAACCCTGCATTGAAGATCATTTTTTGACGTTCTATAACGTTGTTAGAACGAAAGTGTTAACTAGCTAGGAAATATTAAGAAATATGTAGGTAGTTTGGCACAGGGGCGAGGGAGACCCTGGTAGGCTGTCTCGCTCAGGTGGAGCGAGGCCGGTAAAGCCTTCGAATTTCTTGTCCCCCGTCTCGCACTTTCTGAGGGTAGGTAGGAAACCCATAGAGTGGATTGTCGCGGTTGAGAATTTTATGACGATTAATGTAGGTAGGTTACAAAAATGTAAGAACTACTACTCTGTATTAGTCGATAAGTGAACAGTGTATTTTTGAATAAATGAATGAAGAAGATAAAAGTTAATGCGTAAAGTGTCGTAGTGTACAAAAATCTTAGCTAAGAAACCATTCATTTGGAGATATTTGACCTGATTTAAGCGTTAGTTTCCACGACACGATGATGTATCAACAAGAGGGAATAATAATAAATATTATCTTTAAGAAAAATTATACCCTGGGAAAAGAATCATCAATACGTAAGCATGAATGCTTTTGTGTTTGAGTTTGAACAAGTATCTTACATACTTATAAGTATCATATTGTCCGTCGCTATAAATAAATAATAATCGCGCACTTAATTTTGTGGAATGCAGAAACAACGGTGGTACCACATCACCTAGACCCGAGACAATATAGAAAATTATGATTCCTTTTTTAACCCGCTAGGGGCTCTATTTTTGAGTAACGCACTTGAATATGGCGTGTGATTTTCGTTCGAAAACGAATTAAAAATCAAGCGAAACGTAGACATTAGTACTCACAAAATTTAGTTATCTTTTTTTAATCACTTCCGTGTGGAATTATACTTTTTTTTGTAATGTCGGGCATTATTCAATTAATATCACCCGCCATATTGGGGCGAGTGATTCAAAAATAGGGGCCTAGAATCGATCCCGTAATCCCTTTCTGGCGACGCCTTGGAACCCCACGTGCTTAGCCACTACACCACGGAGGTCAATGACGTTATTAGATGAACATAGTAAAAACTTACTAAGGGGAAACCGCACTTTCATCCTGGCTGGAACAGCTGGGTCAGGCACAGTCAGGATTCCAGTGTACCTGGAGAGATTCAAACGTTAAACTCAACCGTTACAGCTTGTGCCAACTGAGGCTACGTTGCACCACCTCACTTAAACCAAACTATTAATGTCAATCGTGTTTTTAACTGACTTCAAAAAGGAGGAGTGTTATCATTTAAACTGTATGCTGTTTTTTTAATATATGTTACCTCATATCTTAGTCATTTTGAACTGATTTGAAAAATGTATCCGCTTATCCAGAGGTTAAACCTTCCACGGAGAGAAAAATTAGATTACAAGAACAAGGATAAACGTACCTACGTGTTTTGAGAAGTTCTGTTTGGATCCGTGTCACTAGTACCCGTGCGTTACCATTGCAAAACCATTTTTATTTATTTATTATTACAGATTTATTTAAAACAACTATGTTTACCACTCGGCTTGACTTCGGGATCAGATAATAGGATCTTGTTGTAATTGCAGGAAACTCTTAAATCTTATAGTGTTTTTGTACAAGTATCTTAATACTTTGACGTCTGATAGGCATCATTGGGTGAGTCTGAGCTGATGGTGAAACTCCTCAACTCTTAGGAGTTCAGTGATTACAACCAAAACAGAACTTATGTAAGATGCTGTGTAGCTTAAGAAATAACAGAATCAAAAGGTGCAACTTCTCACCGGAGGGGGATCTTATAAATCACTGAACATTAGCAATAAAAATGTACTTTTACGAAAAAAGTAAAAAACCGACTTCAAAAATTAAATGCACGAAAAAGTCTTAATTAAACCCATGTCTTTAAATCATTTTAGTCAAACAATTTCTTTTTGTAATCGGTGTCATAGCGTTGGCCATCTCAAGCATCATTCATCAAGTCACCGACTCCAAAAATAAATTGTTTGCCTAAAGTGGAGTCCTTCTTTTTAAAAATGACTATTTAAAAAAGGACAAAGGGTTTAGCGTAGCAAGGGAATGGAACAAACAATCACTCGTAAGTATAATATATATATACAGGTCCAAACAGTGACGTCCAAAAATTTTTTTTTGGATGCTTTACATCCAGGGCTGTCTAAATATACCATTTTTATGATAGCCAAATTTTAGTAGTTTTCGAGACTTTTTTGTTCAATTTTTTTTAACTTTTATTAGTCTTAGTTTTAGGTATCTAATTATTTTACCTTAGTAAACTTAATTTATAAGGGTCATATTGTATTAAAAAAACCGACATAGCACCATAAAAAGTGGAGGCATTATTTGTTTTAAAGTTCTTAGTTTTCCGAAAAAAAAAACTCGAAAACTACAAAAAATCGGCTTACATAAATACATAGGGTATATTTGGATAGCCCTAGATGTAAGGCTTCCAAAAAAAATTTTTGGACGTCACTGTTTGGGCCACCCTGTATATATAAGTATATATTAATGAACCCCACCGGCACGGATACGTAGCCCCGAAGACCCAATACAGAAACAGTCCAGCGCGTCCCGTACACTCGTTTGCATTTATTATACTTATAAGTAAGGAACAACACATTATGAGAAAAAAATTAACATAGCGGAAGTCACACACCTGTAGTCATGCTTCAGCGGTGTCAGCCCCAGAATGAAGTGCTGTGACACCTGCTCCAACTCATACTTCCCTGGTTCTTGCGTCTTGGTGAAGTTGTAAGTGATGCAGTGAGACGCTGTAGATGTCTTCTGGATCACGTACCAGACGCCTAGCAGCTAGAAAGAAATTCCAAGGGTATTTTTGCAACCTTGATGTATGGAGAGACGTAAGAAATAATAATAGACGAGTGGTGTTAAGAGAGGGAAGATCATATAGGAAGTAGATTGTCTCAACGTTCGGATATCTTATAGATTCATGAGCCTACAACAAATCACTGCCTACAACAAATCTTTGGTGGTATCTAAATCTTTGTATGACTTCCATGAAATCAGTGAAATAATTGTAACGTAACTTATCAAATCAAAATATAGGATAGCTGGTTGATTACTGTCCGGTTATTATGTAATATTAATATTACAGTCACAAAAACTACTGTCGGGAACAATGCAGTTCATTTGACGCTATTTACACTAACAACTTTCAATCGATATTGAATAAGTATAGGTACGAGTACCTACGTATTGCATAATGGATCTTTATTAGTCTGATAAAAACGATTTATTATAATATTATTACTAATATGACCAACAAGTTCAAAACAAGAACAATTCCAACCTACAACAACAGAGGCTGATTTTATTTTGGGAAATCATTATTTCAAGCTGCAACTACATACATCCACTTATTTAGGCATTTTTCTGATAACCCAAACTACAACGCTGCGCAATACAAACAACCATACGAATAGCAACAAAAGAGATGTCTGAATGTGAGTCAATGTTATCAGTGAGGTCGGGTTGTGTTGTTCCTTTGTGAACCCACAATGGATCCACTCATCTGATATCAGTTGACATTATCAGATAGGTACAGTCACGGCGTGGTGGACTGTACCACGGTAATGTTATCTACAGTATTGTAACTCGGTAAAATTAAGAAAAAACACATTTTTTATTTCCATCGAACTTATACAATATTTAAACTTATATATATTGCCAAACTGCGTTGCATTTTATCGAATAGCTGTGGGTTGGTGTTTTCTTATTTAAAATGAATACAGATACCTAAATTTCGAATAACTCTTTTGGTACCTCAATAACTCCTTATTTTAGTAACATAAGTATTTTTCATAATATCCTATGTATTTATGTGGCAATATTTAATATTTTTGATGCAATTATTTGCACAAAACCAGTACAATATAATCTTCTTATATAGCTACCTCTCGATGTACGGTGTAAAAGGATGGATATTACCTATGTTACGTTCCCACAAGTAATGTTTTGAAATGACTATTATTTACTTTAGAATGCAATTTAACTGTCAGTGAAGCTTATTTTTCAGTTTATTTGTTTCGTGTGTAATTTTCTACGACTTTAAATAATATTTAACTAACCACTGTTTACGTACCCGTTATCACGGAACAAGTAGGTAGCTAACCCGTTATCTATTAGACCAGTCTCTCCAAAGATCAACATCCTTGCCATTCATCATATAATGGCATCTCTTACTTGTTTTTGTTTACTTTACCTACTTTTTCAGAGGCAAAAATTAGCGTGTCAATATTAATTTAAAATAATAAACCACATTAAAAAACTGCCAAAAAAGCTTTTAATAACGCATTCGGTGAATGTTTTGTCTCCTAATAAAATACAAATGCCTATTTAAAGCTTCTAAGGCCTGATTTTTCTAATGTCAGATAAGGAATATTCGTCGAATAAAATAAAATACGCATAATTTGAAAACGTCACCTATTTGTCAACAATCATTTTAAGCTGAACGCACACTTATCCGAGCCGAACGCGCCGAACGAAACGAATTTTAGAATTATTTATATGAAATGTATTGAAACCTCGCTCACTTATCCGCGTCGAATCGTTCAAATCTGGAAGAACCCCAGAAATCCTAGACGATTTGAACGACTCGCGGGATAAAATCTTCATCTCACTCCCACCTTAGATGTCGCTCATGCGCTATCTCATGATTTATTCGACGCGGTCGATTCGTTTCGTTCGGCGCGGATAAATGTGCGTTAACCTTTAAGAGGTTTTTTTAGGTGAGTTAGTCAGCTTTACAATCATTATCACCTAACAAGATAAATGATTTTTAAAATTAGCCCCCGAATTCTCCGTTGTTGCTAAAAATATATCATTATGTACGAAATAGACTAAATAGTATCCGCAATAAAAACGAATAGCTTTAATAAGGTATTACGTAGAACGTAGGAAGTAGGTAAGTACTTTGCAAAAAAACTTATTATTTTGATGCTTTAAATAACAATAGACAAACTCAAGGCTGAGACCGATCACCTTTTTTGATAAGTCTGGTTATTCACCTTAAGATGCGATTTGGTTTTACCCAACTGCTGCGAATAAATAATGTTTTTACAAACAAGATAATATGATATAAAGAAAGGATACAGTGAATGTTAATATTTATTAAGATAATTTATTTATATTTTAAGTAGGTACTAAATTTTGTCCCAGTGAACAATCATTTTTTAAGGCTTCAGTTAGTATAGGTATTCTATTTCAATCTAGTCAGAGTTCTTGTGGATTGATCTAAGTATCTTTTGACTGTAAGAGAATGCCTTCAATTTAACCCAGCCAAATGTACCAAAGGCAATAATTAAAATTAAGAGACATTCAGGTCGTTTCATTACTTTACTCTAAAAAAAAATAAGTGTCTGCATTATTTGAAGACATCAGCATGAAAAATGATTCGGTACGTGCTTATGTATGAATTGCTGAAAACAACACTTTTATAAAGTGTGTTATGGGTGAGGCCGTAGATTTTGCCACATTAGCTATAACATAACTCTCCGCTTCATTTTAAAAAAAAAGTATTGTACGTATATGTTTTTCAATAACAGCATCGTATTTCTTCACAAATGGTGAAACGCGATTAATAAATATATTTGAATAACTTCAAACCCTTGGAAATTTATTAAACATTTTGCTGCAAAAAGCGATGATTTTTTCGTAAAATACGCTTATCCGTTCCGGTAGAGGTGCACTTTGAGCATCAGTAAAATCAAAAATATAACTCTTTTTGACAGTCTGTTTGCTTTGACGCTAAACAATAGTAGTTAGCTAGCCACGTTTTAAAAATCGTTTCGTATATCCTAAGGAAGATCATGAATTTTCACTCGTTTTCGAAAAACGTTAAAATCCGTTCTTTGCGCTACTTTGTATTGCGCAACTTATATCGGCCCATTCCGTTGTGTTTAAAAAGTAGCAGTATTCAAGTCTGAGTAGTGGCAGCACCGAAGAATCTTTGTGTATGGTCAGTACGCTGTCAGCGGACATATTTTTGTCAGTCCGACATCAACATTGTTTGAAAGAAGGAAGTGTCATATTTTTTCCGGAGAGTGTTTTTTAGTATATCAATTTAAGTTTTTGATATATATCTATACTTGTTGTTGCGCATGATTTAATGAAATGTTTGACATCTTTCAAGGCTTAATTTATATTCAAAAATAGCTTATTTATCAAGTTATAATGGATTTTGTTTGCGCGACAGTTGCGCAAAAATGACTTTTTGCCACTTTGCGATACCAGAGGCGTAGAATTTGCGCTACTTATTTTACGCTACCAAATAAAGGAGCTTACACACATAGGCTTGCAGGTTTTTTTTAGCTTGCATTGCACCTTTTATGGTTTCGCAATAAACTAAACTGTTTTTTTTTATTGCTCCAGCTTAAAAACTCTTCCAGTTTTGGACTGTCTATTATGACAGACACTGAAAAGTTTAATTAAAAATATTTTTAGGTGATTGTCATGCTTGAGGTATGAATGTCTTGTATGAAAAGCTCTTTTTTTGCCTTTTTTATTTATTTATTTTATTTTAAACTTACAAAATATCCTTACAAGTGGTCCTTGTGTCTTGATGGTATAATATACTAAGTAATTAAATTTCAGTAAGATGTCTACTTTGTTGTGTAATTTTATTAACAAGCAGACAGTAAAAGAACACGGAAAAATTAAACTAAGAAAAAAAAATGGTGAAAAAAAAGAAAAACTAATATTGATACAAAGAAAAGTCAAAAGTTAGTATGAAAACTGTAAAGAAGAAGATAAGAACATTTATTGAATCAAGCTCAGAAAATTCCGATATTCTAAGTCTAGCCGACACAGATAATTCTGAATGTGAAACATAACGACATGTTTAGAAGAACAAGGTAAAAAAGGAAAACTTCGAGCCAGCCATACCGTTTGGGTTAAGCGATGTTGAGTACTTTACAGGCGATAATGATATTTTAAAAAAGATGACTGGATCGTGGCAAAATTTTCTACAAAAAAAGTTTGAAGCTCTTTGTAGGACTTGTTTTATGGATAAAAGATCAAATCTCTACTGTGAAGTTTGTAAGGAAAGTGAAAAACTTGAAAGGTAGTAAAGGGTTAGTCTTTACGTACCCAAAGGTTGAGGATGTATGTGAAATGCACTTCGATGACGTGTTAAAGTGTTACCCCAACCAAATATTTCCCGGCGGGATCAAATTATGTTCGACATCGATTTCAGTTATTTCAACGTACAGTAACAAACTATATTAAAATATACAGTTGAACATAATTCATGTTTGGTAAACTTTCATTCCTATTGCGGTTGTGATAGTAAATCAAAGCTTAGAAATTATGTTTCTGTCCTCGAAGAGTTTTTTGTTAGTTAAATACTCTTTATAATTCCATACTGATCTTTTTATGACTTCTTTTTTTTTGAAATTTTGATTTTTGTTCCTAATAAATAAATTGTTTCTAGAAATAGAACTCTTAGTTTTTTGTTACAGACAAGAGAAAAATTTAACTTTTGTCATACTTACCTTGTAAAAGTGTGTTTTATTTTGTAGCATTTTCCTAATAAATGTTACAAGTAAGGTAGTACTTATGGGTTCACCTAAAGATATTAAAAGTTATGTGAAAATTACATATCTTGTATGCACTCCTTAACAATTTTGCTTTACCATTTTGCGTTACTCTGCGCGACGGACTCGTAGAATTTTTTGTGACACCTTTGCGCTATTTGTGGCAAAATCTACGGCCTGACCCTTATAACATGATGTTATGTTCAGGCAAGTCCCTATTTTTAAAATAAAAAAAATAAACAAAATCGATTACAAACCTTATTCATCTCAAAGCCAGGCATGGGCTCGACAATTGGACATCCTCCGAGGTGGTATGTATGGGACAACGCTCCCCCAATCACCGCCAGCAACACCAGAGCACAAAACCGATTCATTGCTATGAAAATTTCTCACAAGTTTCCCTAATCCTAACTATTAGTGTCCCTAATTCCAAGTAGTTATTTTTTGTAAAAAAAATATTTCTTTAACCACGCGTATGTTCACTCTCAACTTTGAATTGAGACTGACTGACCAAGATCATATTGCTTCCATTCATATAAACAGAGCATTTGTGAATTCAACACGACGAATGTGCGATAGTCAGTTCCCAGAAATGTTTGTGTTCTAACTAAGTGAGACATCTCTTAATTAGGTTAAAAGACGGTGAATTATTTTGGTGCTAATGAGGAAACAAGGAAACATCTTTTTTTAATTGTAAATATGAATTTGACTAAAATAAAAAAAACATTTTAAACTTAATGCACTACTATACGATTTTAAGTAAATACCATATTTACCTATAAAGTTAAGTTAAAGTTGCGTTAAATCCCGTAGTTTGTGTAGTTAATGCACTACATTCTTTATCCTTTAGACATTCCCACACATCGCCATCTAGTCCCAAAGTAAGCTACTCAAAGCTTGTGTTATGGGTGCCAGACAACGGATATAATACTTAAATACTTTTTGTTTGTAAATACATACATGATATACATAGAAAACACCCAGACCGATACAAACATACTATGCTACTACGTTTCTTAAATGTAATAATCTAAAAACGTGTTCTAACACCAATGCAGTTTTGATGTTTAGTAGGTATTAAACATACATAACATAAGCAGGTGCTTATAAGGACACGTTAATAACAGCATATAACAATAGTTATTAAATGTAAAAGACAACGAACGATTTGTTTGTGAGAGATTTGGCAAAGTTTAGAAAGGTCTATTTTAAATAAAATTATTTATTGGAAATCGTTTGAAGTATAAAGGTAGGTACCTCGATGAAGTTAAGTATTTTTGCTTGTGTGTGCAAAATGCAAACAGTGTTCAAAGTCCACGTAAAATTAATAACAGTAGAATAAAGCAGTAAAATGAATAAACGGCGTTGTTGTTAAACTTAACCATTGTTTCAAATTAAAATTATTATGATTCCAATTAATAATGTTGACTCAAAAGGTTCAGTTTCCTCTTTTAAACAAAAACGTTGAGGTATACACGTATTACTCATTCATAAGAATACACTTCTGCAATATAGGTTGACGATTAAAACTATGTTTAATTAGTAATTTATTGCATTTCAGGCTAGTGATTGTTTATTTTACAAGAATTACTCGCGCTAGTTCCATTCTTGAAAGACTATCATAAAATGCCTTCCTAAATCTTACCATATTTCCAATAGAAACTAAAGCTATATAACTATAAATTCACTTATTAAATAGTCACTAGCAACTATTATTATTTATTAGACACCGATTAAACTTTCTTCGTTTCCAAGAGGTTGACTGGTAGAGAATGCCCTAAGGCACTAAGTCCGCAATCATACAAATCACAGTGCAATCTACACTAATATTATAAAGCTATAGAGTTTGTTTGTTTGTTTGAACTGGACGCATTTGAAAAAAAAATGTGTTGGATAGCTTATTTATCGAGGAAGGCTATAAAACATCACGCTGCGACGGGAGGGGAGGGAGCGAACTCAAAACGCCTGGACGAAATAGCGGGGGACCTGGGGCCCTATTTTTGAATCACTCGCTTCAAGATGGCGAGTGATTTTCGTTCGAAGATGAATTAAAAGTCATAGAAAAAAACTCGTTGTCGAACGAAAATCACTCGCCATTTCGAAGCGAGCGATTCAAAAATAGGGCTCCAGGGCTCCTATTTTTGAATCACTCGCGTCAATATGGCGAGTGACAATCATTCATTAAAGTCGATTTTTCTAATATAGCAAAAATATAGCTTAATTTTGTTAGTACTTACGTCAATAATTCTCGTGATTATCGTAGATTTTTAATTCGTTTTCGAACAATTATCACACGCCATATTTAAGCGAGTGATCCAAAAATAGAGGCCCAGTAGTCAAAAAATATATAAATACAGATGCTTGCTAGCCATGAAAACATTGTACTCCGAATTATAGTACTTACTCATATACTGAAATTTATAATGGTATCAATCCCCACGTCAAAATTAATCCCATGGCAAACACATTTTCGGACAAAATGTCTGTTTCTTAACAGAGATAAAAACAATATAAGTAGGAATCCCTGCAAGCTTAAAACAAAAAAAGTAAAGGCATTGGATTCCATACCGGTTAGATATTTTAAAAAAACCGGCCAAGTGCGAGTCACACTCGTGAGGGTTCCGTGCCAACTTTTATTGAATTAGAGTTCCACTTACTTCCACTACCCAAAATACCACAGTTTTTTTTGATAGCAAATATAACTTTGTTTTTCATTGTATTTGTATGAAGAACAAAGTTCTGTTTGCGGTTGTTGAAAATGCTATATCTCAAAAACAACTAATTCGGTCCCGTCTAAACCAATTTTCGTTGGAAGTATTTGTTAAGATCTACATTACATATGGATACATGTTCCTACCAAATTTCAACAGTGTGATGCTTATAATGTAGTTATAGAATAAAGTGGCTGTGACATACGGACGGACAGACAGACAGACAGACGCACTTGATGAAACAATAAGGGTTCCGTTTTTTGCCAATCGGCTAGGGAACCCTAAAAAGTAAACATTTTTTACTACAGCGACAATAATACAACATCCTATAAACCGGTATAGCGCGTTCGTCGTTTTGAGCGCCCATACCATAATCGTGTTACTACGATGAGTCATGATGAAGCCGTATTGTAGAACGGACGGGTGACTAAGCTATGAGTAAAGTTGAAAGACCAAAGACTTTCCCTTCTGTCTGTGCCTATCTTAAAATAAACTGTCAAGAAGACAAATCTGTACTGTTACCATAAGTTTACTCGATAGCGACGACGGTTTTACTTGCTATTGACGACGTAACTTTTTGTATGAAAGAAAAATAGTCCTGCCAGTAACCACTAGAGGCGCTGTGCAATTTTCCGTATACTTTTTTTGTCTTCGCTAGAGAGTAAACCGTCGTAAACTCATGGTAACGGTACTGTATCACAATAAATATCCTTTAAATATCCTTTGGACATTCCCACACATCGCCATCTAGCCCCAAAGTAAGCTGCTCAAAGCTTGTGTTATGGGTGCCAGACAACGGATATAATACTTAAATACTTTTTGTTTGTAAATACATACATGATATACATAGAAATCACCCAGACCAATACAAACAGACAAGTTCATGCATACAAATGTTTGTATTGTGCGGGGATCGAACCCGCACCCGCTGCGTAGAAGGCGATTTCTCGACCACTACACCAGACGGGTCGCCATTAAGTAGCCAGTATAATAGTAGACTCTACTATAGAAAATCTTTTGATGATTTCGAAGTAAAAATTATCATACTGTACTGCTGTTACTTTTTAAGGAAAGATACCTGCCTTTTTCTGTCAAATCACCTTTAACATTATTTTATCTGTAAAAGTAAAGTATGTATTACAATTTCACAATGTAAGTAATAGTAGAACCAAAATTTATGAAGTAGCAAATTGTTGAAGAAATAACGTAATGTTTTCGGATTAAATGAACATAATACAAATGGAATTTCCAAAATTGAGCACCTCGATTAAAACTGCTTAAGTTATGTTTCCGGTTGATGTTTATTAATAAATATATCAAAATATTAAAATGGAATTTCCAAGATGACAAATCAAATTCGCTCATCCGAAATACCGTTTTTAGGGTTCCGTAACCGAATGGAAAAAAACGAAACCCTTATAGTTCCGTCAAGTCTGTCTGTCTGTCTGTCTATCTGTCCGTCCGTATGTCACAGCCGTTTTATTCTGTAACTATTAGCATCAGACTCGTGAAATTTGGTAGGAATATGTATCCTGTTAACCGCTTTACGATTATCATACAAAAAATAAAAATTAATAACATTTAAGGTCCCATACATGAAACTTAAACCAAAAAATTGTTTTTTAGTCAAACCTATGTGTGTATGGATAGGTCTTTAAAAATGACATTGAGGTTCCTAAAGCCATTTTCTTTTAAAGTCTAACGTTTGATAGATAGACGTTTCCAAAGTGGTAAAACGGGCGTCCCCCCTCTCTAACTTCCAAACTAAACGAGTATAAATTTAAAAAAAATGTAGATCTTAACAAATACTTTCAACGAAAATTGGTTCGGACGGGATCGAACGAGTAGTTTTTGCGATATAGCACATTTTCAACAACCGCAAACATAACTTTGTACTTCATACAAACACTATGAAAAACAAAGTTATATATGCAGTCAACAAAATATTGTGGTATTTTACTAAGTAGAAGTAAATGGATTCCCTAATACAGTTAATGTTGGCACGGAACCCTCAGTGCGCGAGTCCGACTCGCACTTGGCCGGTTTTTTTATTTAACAACTCTTTTCTATCTTACTTTTTAACCGACTTTAAGAAAAGGAGGAGGTTATCAATTCCACTGTAGGTACCTTTGTTTTCAGTTTAAAGAATATTTATTTCTCAAAAGAACACAGTTCACTTACATGAGATTTTAATAACTAAAATGATTTAACGGTCATACGAATGACTGAACGAAGCATATCAATACTTATAATATATTAAATAAAGCTATTATTAAACAATGTGGTTAGAACTTATTTTAAAATTTAGTAGGTAAGGTACATATGGTTGCTGAGCAAAGTTCTCAAGTCTGTTTGAGGGAATATTGGCCTTAGTTGCATACGTGTAAAGATTGAATTTGTTTAAGTTATACTGGTAAAATTAAAATATTGTAAGGTAGTTGAAGAAACAGTGCGGTATCAGAATACGCTCGCTTTTAGATATTGTAAACAAAGGCGGCCTTCGTGCATACAGAGTTTTTAGTCCAGGAGACAGGCACGGTTGGCGTTACATTATACGCAGTTACAACTATTTTTTTTTAAAAATATTAAATAAAAGTTTTGATATGCTACCGTGATACAAAATTGGGCAATTTATAATAATTAAGCGTAGTATTTATAATATTTGGAGGAAACATATCTTAAGGTTAAAATGTGTAATTATATTATTACTTATGTTACTTCTGCATACGAAATATTTTTCAGTGTACATGTATAGTAATATTTAAATGCACTCAAAACTACTACAAATGTTTAGCCACTAAGTTGTTGATTTAGATTTTGAATGTAGATACTTTTGTAGTTTTTGCTTGTAGATTAGTATGCTATCACTCTGTTTAATCTCATCGGGAAGCTCGTTATATAGTCGAACGCCTTCATATAAAAGATTTCTTTTTCCATAGTTCAATGTTCTAGGGTGACGAAGAACTAGTTTGTTGGTGCGTCTAAGGGAGTGTTTAAAAGTTCGTTTAGTAAGTTTAATATTAGTTTGAATGTTTTTATCCAAAATCTTCTTTATTAATAGACACATATTGTAGGTATATAGTTGTGACACATCAAAAAAACCAGTCTTATCATAAAGCAGTTTTGTTGGAGTTAGGAAGTCGTAGTTGTAAAGTCTTTTGATGAGTCGGTTCTGGGATCTCTGGAGGTAATTAATGTAAGTTTTACATGCTGATCCCCACATTTCTATTAAATACTCCAATTGAGGCTTTACTAATGTGTAGTAGACAGTTTGTTTTATGTTTGGTGGTAAACAATTACCCATCCTACGTAGAGCTCCTGAGAGTGCTACCAGCTTGGACCGTACATGCTCAATATGGGGCCCCCAGGTGAGTTGGTCATCCAGTATTAGTCCAAGATATTTCTCACTGTTAGATTTGCTAATAATATAGTTATTGACCTTTAGAGGTGAAAAGGGTAGTATCACTTTGTTTTTTGCAGCCATAAAAGTCATAAAAGTCATTTATTTATGCAAATAGGCCCTCTGGGGGCCCTTTTACACGTCCCAATATAAACCCTACCACAGCTTCGGGACAATTGTGGGCTAGTGCTGAGAAGAAGCTGCGCAACAAACTCAGTCACTATTGTCAATGCCTCTTTTCAAAAGGTTTACAATGTTTGTAGTGATCATGCAAGTCCATACATTATTATCATTTAAATAATCATCTACTTTATAATACCCTTTCGTCATAAGGGTTTCTTTAATAACAGTTTTAAATTTATTAACAGCGAATATCATGTATGATGTTTTTGATGTATTTATTGTAAGTAGGTTATGTAAGAACCAATCGTGTATTAAATTAAGATCACGCTGTGCCTCATTTATAATTTCATGTATAGATTCACTAAAGTAAAATAAACTTGTATCATCAGCATACAGAGTTAAATAGCCTTTGAGACCTATCTTATTCATATTATACCTTTGTTTTACGAGGGTCAAACTGAAAGTTCTTAGAACTGGCCACTTATAAACAATATAATAAAAAAAATATTCTAAAATTTGAAAATAGAACTCTTTGCCAATATTACTGAGTATATATTTCATTCATTTGTCATTTTTTTTACGATTTGGCGGCAAATTGAAAATTGTCTGTGTCACGTCAACATGAATTTAACACGAGAAAATTTTCGTGCAATGATTTTTTATGACTTTCGATGTCATTTAAGTCAACAAGAAAGTTATGATAGACTACGATTGGCCTTTCACGATGAAGCCCCATCTCGTGCGACTGTTTACAACTGGTTTAATGAGTTTAAACGTGGTCGCACTAATCTCACTGATGATGTACGTGAGGGACGGCCTTCTACGGCGACGACTGAAAATAACATCTGTGTTGTGCGGCGTATGATAGAGACTGACAAAAGAGTGACCTATCAGCAGATTCGGACAAGCTTAGGCATCGGTATGAGTCAAGTGCACAAAATCCTCCACGAACATTTAGCGGTCAGGAAGCTTTGCGCCCGGTGGATACCTCATAATTTGACTAAGGCTCAAAAACTCCATCGTGTGGATTGGTGCCGTAAAATGATTGAAAGATTTAACGGAGGTGACTCAAATGCTGTGTTCGACATACTAACAGGTGACGAAAGCTGGATTTACTGTTATGATCCTGAAACCAAAAGACAATCTGCTCAGTGGGTGTTTCATTTCGAGGAGTTGCCAACTAAAGTGAAGAGAGATCGAAGTGCGGGAAAAAAAATGGTGGCCTCGTTGTTTGGAAGGATAGGTCATTTCGCAACAATTGTGTTAGAGGATCAAAAAACAGTTTCTGCAGAATGGTACACTACAAATTGTTTGCCACTTGTCTTGGAAAAAGTTCGAGAGAAACGACCTCGCAGTAGGATCCTCCTTCACCACGACAACGCCTCGTCGCACACCGCCAAGCGAACGATCGACTATTTGGCGACATCAAACGTTGAATTACTGGGTCACCCGCCGTATAGCCCCGACCTTGCGCCTTGTGATTTTTATTTATTTCCAAAAATTAAAGAAAAACTTAAAGGAAAGCGGTTTATGAATGCTGAAGAAGCGGTGGCTGCGTATCGCGATGCCATTGAAGAGACCCCTAAGGACGAGTGGGCAAAGTGCTTTTCCCAGTGGTTCCATCGCATGCAGCGGTATATTGACGTCAATGGACAATATTTTGAAAAGATATAATAAAACTAATAACTGGCTAATGTAATCAGTTTTTGATTTTCTAAGAACTTTCAGTTTGACCCTCGTATTTTGCGGCTGATCTACCCCATATCGCAGTCATTATGGACAGATTTTTAATTTTTTTGCCTACCTAGAGGTAATACCTTCTTGTTGGTCCCATCGTCCCAAGTCGGGCTTTGATGATGGGATCTTGGTGCACTCTAGGGAAACCCTCAAACTTTAAAGGCACGTATAGTGTTTTTGTACTAAAGGCTTATTTATTTATTTATATATTCTTTATTGCACAAACAAAATGAAGTACAAATGGCGGACTTAATGCTTTAAAGCATTCTCTACCAGTCAACCATTGGGTGAGACAGAAACAGTTGAGGCGGCGTAAAATGACAAAAAAAACTATCAAATTGAATGAACTACATATACTTACATAGATACTTTTTAAATAAACCCACATAAACATACATTAATACAATAAAATCCATAGTTCAAGCTGAGCAGATATCATGTTATTTATTCTCATTGAAAAAAAGATTTCGTATAAAAAAGCTTCATGTTGACATGTTGTTACGCTTTGGAGTTCAGTGATTATAATGACAGAACTTATGATAGGTAATTTCTAGCTTCATAAGAAACAGAGTGGTAAAGTGCACCCCCTTCCCCCTGCAATCACTAAAAATGAACAAATATAATTAACTTTCACAAAAAAAATGAAAAATCAACTTACTTTGGGTGCAGTCCATTAGTAGCTGAAGACGACCGCATCGCATATGGTGTTGGTGATCCACCAAGTGAAGTAGTGGCACAGTAGAATCAAATGGTGAGCGTCGGAAATGAAAGATACTATAGATACATCTGATGTGTAATCAACCATTGCTATAATATGCCATCTGAATACTTTTCTTTTTATTGAAATAATTAAAGTATATTGTTATAAGTATTATATTATCTGGGGTATCATTTCCATACGAGAGGGGTCCCGGGTTCATAAACTTCCTATGATTGTCTTAATCGTCCAAAAAGATTATTTTTTCGGAATATACACTTTTATTTATAATATAAATGTATTCCGAATGTACTTGGGTTAATATCTCGAACATATTGTATCAAATAGTACTCTGGATAGCACTGACGCATCATCAGCTCGATTGATTCTTCCTGCCCTTCAATTTAGTTATAGACCATCAAGTCAGTCAAGAATACTCTTAGTAGACCTTAAATCAAAGACACAGAGTTACATTTCAAATGGAGACAGTTTTGTTTAGTGCAGCTGTACCGAAATGGAAGTACAACCCTTGGTAGATAGATCTTAAGGTAATGGAACAGAGAACAGATTTGAATGGAGACAGCTTAGCTCAATACAGCTCTACCTAAATTATAGATCTTAAGCCAAGGGAGCAGATATTAAATTTCAGTGAAGGTAACTTGTGTCACGGTATGATGTGTTCTCGACCCCTCTGGGTCAGTTATCATTATTTTATCAGTGTTTCCTATTACGTAATGGACGTGGACAAAGGTAATCTTTGTAATTGGTGACCACTGTTCAATGTAACACATCTTAGACCCTTTACTCACTGTGACTTTTAGCAGCGATGCAGTCGCGATACTAATGCGCGTTAGCATCGATACAGTCGCGATGCAGAAGCTGGAAATTGTCAAATTTGTAATGAATTCGGCGACTGCATCGATTCTAACGCGCGTTAGCATCAATGCAGTAGCGTTTCTGCATCGATGCTAAATTTAATCTGTTCATTGCGTGAGTCGCGATGCTGAAGCGCGACTGCATCGATGCTAAAAGTCGCAGTATGAAAGGAGTCTTAGTCATACTTTTTTTAAAAGACGTTAATCGATTAGAGTAACAAAAGTTAATTAGGTAGGTACACGTACCATACAGGATGTTGATTTGGTCAGCTGCGAGGTTGTTGTGCAAGCGATACTGATGCCAAAAAAAAATCAATTTACTATTGCGATACTAGCAATCGAGTCAAAACTACCAACATCAAGTCGCCTCTTCATAACTTACTAGCTACGGCGTAGTATTTCGTAGTGTTACACGACGATTCCCGATCCTAGTCAGCCCACATATTTACTTAGTTCTGTAATAGTATACTACAGCACTAAACCACATACTCACTGTGTGTGATTAATGTAACCCCTTTGTATTCACTAAATTACACATTCTCTTCGTCATATGTTCAATACATCAGTACGCTTGTGGAACTCCTTACCCTTGGCTATCAAGCAATCAAAATCTATCGCTATTTTCAAAAAACTGCTTAAAGAACATCTACTTTCTTCAAAATAATTCTATCTACTCTTATGTCTCAGTTTATTTCCTTTCATTTCATATTGGTTTGTGTATATATTATTATGTATGATTAGTACTGTGTTGGTATATACCTATATATATATATATATATATATATTTATAAATCTGTTATATTTTATAAAGATTTTTTTTTAATTATTTTATTATACAGATATATTTCTATTCCACTTTTTCAGCTCTTCATTTAAGACCGCCTAAATTGTACATTTCCCTAAAACGAATTTGTAAATCAATTTATGTAATGTGCAATAAAGATTTATCTATCTATCTATCTATCATAATTATAAATTATGATGGAAATAAATACATATAAAGATGAATACATCTATCTAGCTAGACAAACGTTTGTTATGGAAATGCCGGGAGCATGGTGGATGTTAAATGTAATTCCGTTATGATATAAGAATTACTTGGATTAATCTTTAGGTGATTTAATTATTATAATTATATTTTATAAATTAATTATTTAAAGATTATTGAGACACATGTTAGATCGTTATGTCTGCCGTATACCAAATGTTCATTTTGGCGCCAAAAGTAAGTTGACTCTGATTGGATGGTGGTGGTTAGATTTATTTCAAATATTGTAACTATTAAAATAATAATCGAAAAGGCTACCTAAAATCAGTATGATTAATAACTTAATTAATGGTGGATTTACATATTAAATGTTCAGATATGGAAACGGATGTCCTCCCCACTGTTTTCTACAGTTGTTCAGGGTTTTGATTTGTATAAAAGCGAGCTGCATGCCAGAACATGTCCATATTGTCCATATGTACTCTCTCTCACTTTGTGCCCTATCTTTGTGTTAGTTTGTTGGAATGAATCTATTGGAGAAGAACCTGAAGATTTATACATCGTGATTATTATTCAAGCATCCCACACGCGGTCACAGTAGATACGCACGAGATACGCGTGAGGGTGCGATTTTCCCCGTTCGTTTTTTTAAACTGTTGTGAAGATGTTTTCTTTTATAAAACTTACATATAATTTATTAAGCATTTGACTCGTATTATAATGCCTGAGGTGGATGTCACTAACCAAAACCACACTCTGTAGGTATAGGTACAAAAAAATGTAAGCCCCTTGACGCCCCTCAGACTTAGATTCATTTGTGAACCATGTTTCGAAGCACGGTACCAAATTTTGAATTGATAGTGCTTACATTGTAAATAGAAGGTAGTCAGGTCCCCTTTTCAATTATGATCTTCAACTGCTGACCAGGAAGGTCATGGTTAACTTACCATATACTTTAAATACCATTGAAGTAACACAGTACCAAATTTCAAATCGATCAGACAAACAAAATCTAGAAAAGAGCTGGTGATCATCAAACAACAGAACAGATTTTCATGAAACAGGGCTAAGAAAACTCGGAAGAAAATAACACAAAAAAGACGTGTGGCACTCGGAGACTGCCGCGGTAAAGCTATTGCATAGCATTTTTCATCAACTTATGTAATCACTATTTAACTACAATTATTATTTTACTAACTACTATTACAACCATTGCCACCTTAATGCGGGTTGCTGAACTAAAGAGACAAGCGTGATATTTCAGAAAGTCATTCAAAGTTCTGCTATTCATCGATAGATGGAAAAACTAAAAAGTATCACCGCTGTGCCGATCAAAGTGGGGGGTGATAGAATATTTTCGTTACCTACGGAATTTTTGGATTCGGTCTCCACGCTCAAGGCCCGCGATAGAAGCTGCAATAGCTTAAAAATACTAAATTAAAATCAGTGTATTTGTTTGGGAGCTACGATGCCACAGACAGACACTTTAAACTAATAACACCCTCTCTTTTTGCGTCAGGGGATAATAAGCGATTCTTTTTATGTTTTGGTCGCAGCATTTACTCGCACGTTCTAAATAGGTACAGTAATGAAACTGTTTTTATTCTTAGACAGGAAAAATAATAAAAAAGGCAATTTTTATACTTTGTATTATTACAATCTTCTTTATTTACGTATCTAAGAGTCGATTTTACCAACGTCAGATAAGCAATATTCGTCGAATACAAAACAAAAAACCCAATTCGAAAACGTCACCTATTTTGTAGCAATCATTTATGACATTTTGAATTCGGTCGTTTTATACTTATTCGGTCGGATAAGTCCTATCTGACATTTGTAAAATGGACTCGAATCCCTTTATTCATAATAACTCAAAGAGTCTAATAAACATATTTTAGCTATTACACTGTTTTGACACTTTCTATCAAATGATGACAGCGCCAAGAAATAACGAGACATTACAGTGTAATAGTTAATACAGGTTTATTAGATCATTTGCGTTATTATGAATAAGGAGGTAAATCTTTGTCTACGTCCTTACTTATAGGTATACAGGTTAGATTACATTTTGTAATGTTAACTTTAAGATTCCTTTTAATTTGCATAGTTTTTTTCTACTACGAGCCGTATCAACAATCATTATCTATACCAATTATTTTTGAAAATTTATCAATTTTCATTTGTCACGTAGAAACTCCACGGTGACCACAGTTCTGCTGGCTAACGATACGACTGCTTTCTTCTGGCCAATAATTAGGCATACCGACTTTGGACTGCCACTGAAAAAGAATTAACGCTGTTTATAAATAATTATTACAGTTCTAAGCTTTAAAATAGCATTATTATAAGCTCTACTAGGGGTACGATTTTTACTGATTTTCCTTTGTCATCTTATCTTAAATCGGCATTTTTTAATCATTCGGTCGAACGAAAATCCCGAAAGAGTGCCCCCGACCACTCGTTTGGCTAGGCGAGTGATAAATAAAATAAACGTCAAAAGATATGTTTTTGTGTCGAATTTTGTGTGTTCTTAGTCGAACCATTTATAAAAAAACGGCCAGGTGCGAGTTGAACTCGCGCACTGAGGGTTCCGTGTCAACTTTAACTGAATAGGGAATTCACTTACTTCCACTTAGTAAATTACCACCATATTTTGTTGACAGCAAATATAACTTTGTTTTTATAGTATATTTGCAGTTGTTGAAAATGTGCTACATCTCAAAAACTTCTCGTTCGATCCCGTCGAAACCAATTTTCGTTGATTTGTTAAGATGTTATATTTTATTTTCAAAATTTACACTCGCTTAGTTTAGAAGTACGATTCGGGTGACGCCCATTTTACCACTTTCAAAAGCGTCTAGATCTAGGGGGTCTAGGTTTATGTCATTTTAAGACGGATCCATAGACACGCATAGGTATGACAAAAAAAAACGTTTTAGTTTCATGTATGGGAGATACGGTGACATACGGACGGACAGACAGACAGACAAATAGACTTGACGAAACTATAAGGGTTCCGTTTTTTGCCATTCTAATACGAACCTTAAAAACTATCTGCTGAAATTAGAACAAAAGCATTTATGGAGTCAATAAGCCCGAAGGTACTGATATGAAAAAAATAAGAACTGTACTGATATGAATAGGTTTCTTTCAAAGCCAGGGTTTCTTATTTTCTTCGTAATGGGTTTGTTCTTGACTCCAAACAAATTCGACGATTCGTGACAGAGTTTGTGATCGTAGCATCTGATAAATTGATACCCACTAATGCGATAAAGCAAATTAATAAAGATTCATTTAAGGATACAAAAAATGGGTTTTCTACTTTAGTTCTATTATTTGTATAAAAACCGCGATGTTTGGTTTGTTAGAGCCTACTCAATTATTATTTTTTCTGGATATTTCCTTATAAAATATGATCCAGTGTAAATTGAATATGCCAATTCATTAACATGTTATTCAAATCAAATTTGAACAGCTTCGTAATATTTTTCCTCAAGGAAAACATAATAAATAAATTACTAATCTTGATTATGGATAGAAGTTTCTCTATCTGCAAAAGTAAAATAACGTTGATAAAACATGCCTATATTTAATTCGTGGTTCTAGTTGGGGTGTTAGTTTTTGTTTACGTTAAAATATATCTAATTGAACTGCAATAGTTACCATAACCTTCAACTGCCAAACTAAAAAAATTCTGATTCAAATCGATCTGCCAAACGCGAGCTAATCGCTGACAAACATGTAGTACTGGCGAAACTCCCTGTTTTTGAAGTCAAATAAAAATATCCTTATTTTCTTTGGCCACGCCCTTATTATGACTTACTTTTGCTACCTACTGTGTTGAAGTTGCAGGCTCATAAGGAAAGAAAAATACGTAAAAAATAAAAATAAAATATCACTCACCCATTATACAGCACAACGACCACAGTATCATTCGGAGTGACAAAAGCCACATTCTCCACAGTCGACGCCAGGAACGGCTTCTTCACCGTCACCTTAATTCTTCTTGACCCTCGTGGTATAAACTTTGAGAAGTGCCCTAGAGCGTAGTACATGGGCTGTTTGATGAACTCCCTCTTCTCAGGGTGCACGATGATTGGAGAATCTACGAAGTTCTTCGCCCAGTTGGGCCCGCCTTGTTCGTTTAGACAAAGGTTCCAGTCTATCCAACCGATGACGTTGTAGTTTAGGTCCTGAAAATATATAATTAAAATAAAATATAACCTACAATCGATATTAATATTATAATCTATAGTAATATTATGATCTAATAAACTAAACAGTTTGTTAGTGTGAATGCGCTAATCTCAACAGCTACTAGACCGATTACAAATAATATTTTTGTGTTGGATAGGTGTGTGATAGCTAATTTATCAAGGAAGGTTATAGGCTTTAAAACATAACGCTGAGACGGGATGGGATCGGGCAAGCTCAAATCACGCTACTAGGAAATATAATGACACTTCAAAAGATAAATTCACTTTTGATATCGATTTTATTATCCTTATTAATAGTTTTCAACTTTTCCTTCTCCTTCTCATCCTTAAAGTTCTGTCCCTCAGATCTTAGCATCGGTACGGTGATGGAATAATCTAAGATATTTAGTGATTAGTAGAGCTCACCCCTATGATGTCGACAATATAACTCTTCGCTCGGTCCCATGAACCCAAAATCACTTTCTTGCTTTGCCAAGGCGCTGAACCTGTTGACACGATAATAAATAGTTTAATAGTCCCCCTAGCCGATTCGATTTCAAAGGAGGCTAGTCATAACGACAAGCCGACTGCGCGGGACAAATCAAAGTGCACCAGTGTATGCGAAAACACAGGTGCACTCTCTTTTCTTTTCACCCTCATAGCCTGATGGGACAGCAATCTGACCATCCGGAGAGAGATGAAGGTGAAGGCCAACACGGGTTTACGTGTTATCCGAGGCACGGGGGTGAAACGCTGCCAGCTTCCAAGCTCCGGACTATCCTGAGGATTTTCAAACCAAGATGCATATTTTTGGCCCGACCCGGAGATTGAACCCGGGACTTCTGGCGCAGCCGTCGCTTTAAAAACAGCGCTGCGTCACCGAGGCAGCTTAATGAATAATTTAGGCCTGATTTAACCAACGTCAGATAATCATAAAGATGATTAAAATGATCAAAAATGTTTGTTTGGTTTCTTATTTCGTCTTTATGATTATAAAATATGACATTGTGAGAGTTAAATTTATTCTAAACCAACGTCAGATAAGACTTATCCGTCTGAAAAAGTGTAAAATAACTGATTTTAAAAAGACATTTACATAAATAATTGCTGACAAATAGGTGACGTTTTCAAATTAGGCGTATTGTATTTTATTCGACAATTTGGACCTTGGTAAAATCAAGTCTTAGAAGATATACAAATACTCTAGTGAAACAGAAGTGTACGAGCTATACCCTTGCAATTTTGCGCCTTAGTATCGTTTGCAAACAACAAACCGAGAAAAGGATTCCACCAGTGTGGATTGGCCTAAGGATATGAAGGCAAGCGACCAACTTACCTGATGTAAATTTTGTCTTTATAAGAGCTATGTATTTTGCAACAAAAGCCACAGTCTGATTAAACAACCACAAAATCACGTTTTTCTTACCTTCACAAGCCTCGGTGGCCAGAATGAATTTGTCAGGGTGGGAATTTGTGATGAATGACAACACTGAAGGTGGGACGATCTTGTCAGTGTAATAATGTACTCCCACTCCGTCTATGTACTGCAGGGCTTTGGGGTGATCTTGGATCATCTGGAGGATATAAAAAAACAGAACTGATTTGTTTAGTTCGTTATCTTAAAGTAAATAAATATGCGTTAGACAATACACCAATTGTCTGGATTCGAAGTAAGGAGTTTTGTTCCTTGCGAAGCTACAAGCAAAGCTTAGGCCGAGGGAGGGCGTCCCCCATAAAAACTTAAATTAATATAACATCCATCCATGACATAGGTACAAATGTTCGAGCTCATCACACAAACATTTGCCAATTGCTGGATTCGAACCTATAACCGCTGGTTCAGCAGTCATGAGCGCTAACCACTAAACCAAATGTGTCGTCAGTATCAGTGATTTAAAAAATAATAATAAATAATAATAATAGTGCCCCTAGCCGATTTCGACTACGGTGGCCAATCACAACGAATAACAGACATATTATAGTGCACAAGTGTGTGCGCAAACACAGGTGCACTCTCTATTCCTTTCACTCTCATAGCTTGCTGTTCCATCGGGCGATGGGACAGCAATCTGACACGACCGGAGAGAGATCAGGCGCAGGACCAACGGGTTTACGTGCTTTTCCGAGGCACGGGAGTGAAACACCAACTTCCAAACTCCGGGCTACCCTAAGAATTTCTTGACAGAAAAACTCAGGTATATATTTTTGGCCCGACCCGGGGGTCGAACCCGGGACCTCTGGCGCAGCCGTCGCTTTAAAGTGCGACCCTTCTACCGCTGCGCCACCGAGGTAGTTTAAAAAAAAACTGCACGATAAATTCTAGTCAGCAGAGATTCCCAAACTTTTTTGGTCTTGCGCCCACTTTGAGTTTTTTTTTATAGCGCCCCCCAATTTTTTTTAGGTTTATCACTTAATACAAAAACTGGCCAAGTGCGAGTTGGACTCGCGCACTCAGGATTCCGTGCCAACTTTAACTAAATTAGGGAATCCACTTAGCTACCAAAGTAAATATAACAATATTTTGTTGACAGCAAATATAACTTTGTTTTTCATAGTGTTTGTATAAGAACAAAGTTATGTTTGCGGTTGTTGAAAATGTGCTATATCTCAAAAACTACTAGTTCGATCTCGTCCAAACTATCCATTGACACCCCAAACGCATAGGTTTGACTTTAAAAAAAACTGTTTTATTTTCATGTATGGGCGCCCCTCTTAAATATCATTATTTTTTATTTTTTGTTTGAGAATCGTAAAGCGGTTAACAGGATACATCTTGCTACCAAATTTCAACAGTGTAATGCTTATAGTTACAGAATAAAAAGGCTGTGACATACGAACGGACAGACAGACAGACAGACTTGACGAAACTATAAGGATTCCGTTTTTTGCCATTCGGCTACGGAACCCTAAAAAAGGATATAAATATGATGTCGTCCTATAGGATATTAAACGTTTAGTGAATTTTAAAATATGAAGTAGCTGAAGTTAAAAATCACCCAGCGCCCCCTTAAACCACGTCTACGCCCACAATTTTTTCTGGGCCCCTTACCGCCCCCCTCTAGGCCTTCAGTGCTCACAAGGGGGAGTTATCGCCCACTTTGGGAACCACTGTCTAGTGCATTCTTTTGGAGTAAAACAAAAAAAATATTGTACTAAGTGTGACAAAAAAAGCGGATTGTTGTAATTTTATTATTTGGAGTAGGAAAAAATGTAAACTGTTAGAAAACCAGAACAAAGTGAGTGTTTGAGCATTAGCTTTTTATTTTATTTTTTAAAGTAAAAAGCCATTTTTTCTAAAGAAAAAAACTTTAAAATCCAACTATCTCAAAAAGCGTTGACGTTTGGAAAGTGCATATATATTATTGTATAAAATTCTCGTGTCACAATGTTCGTTCCCGTACTCCTCCGAAACGGCTTGACCGATTCTCATGAAATTTTGTAAGCATATTGAGTAGGTCTCAGAATCGGCCAACATCTATTTTTCATACCCCTTAGTGATAAGGGTTGTCCACCCTTAACATTTTTCTTTTATTACGTGGCTGGGCGGGACGAGGCCGGGCAAGACGAGGATGGGGGCGAAACAAATCACTGGGACCGCTAGTATATAATATATACAGGGTGACTTTTTTATCAGTACCGATATTTTGTGTAAAGACTCCACTGATGAATATGAACAACTTTTGCTACAGGGGCAATAGCGAAATCAAGAAAAAAATCAGCTGTTCCATACAAAAGTTCCATTGGCGCGCGGTCAAAATGTATGGAGCAGCTGATTTTTTTTTCTCGATTTCGCTATTGCCCCCATAGTAAAAGTTGTTCATATTCGTCAGTGGAGTCTTTACACAAAATATCGGTACTGATAAAAAAGTCACCTGTATAGTGGTCAAAATTGTTGCAAAGGAACTCCCCATCGGCCTTTTTAAAGGATCCGGTTTTATTTTCAACAACCCTGCATATTCATACCATATTAAACCAAATAGGTATTGTGGCGCGCTGGTCATCAACTGTGATGATCTTGACATCTTTGTAGGTGGAATTCCGAATCGTTGGCCCCAGGTTGTTTAAAATCCATTTTCCCTGAAAATAATAGGTACAATATATAACATTGAATTGCCACAGTTAACAGTGTTCCTTGTGCAGTAGATCTTTGGTTGATGGAAGATCATAAAATTGATACTGTTCGTAAAAACACGTAAAAATGCTAGGCTTGAAATACTTACATTTACATAAGATATAATTTATTTAGTGCAAAAATACTCAGTAGTTTGATTATTAATTACTTAAATTAACATCGGTACATGAGCACACCAGAGAGCTCAGCATTCTTAAGCCTATTTAACTATACATATAGTCCTATATACCATGATTAAGTTAGCCTACAAACATCCCACTGCTGGGCAAAGACCTTACCTGAAATATGAGATAGTATGAGCCATACTCGACCAAGCGGGCTCAGTGCTGCTTGGTGAAGGTATACTCTCATTTGCCATAATGTAGTTTGGCATAACACTTACAACATAAACTCTTTTCGCATAAATTATGATAAGCATAATTTTCATAGGCATAACTTTATTTTACTATAATTGTCTGTCGCATAATTTTAATCAGCATAAAACTAAAGGGCATGATTGCTATTCGTCAAAATTTAATTTTTATCATTAAAAACGAAATGCATAAAAGATGTATCTAAAACATTTAAAATCATTAAAATAACTGTTGAAAGGAATTAAGTGTTGCATGTGGATAAAGTTTTCAACAATGGCCTGTTTAATTTTTCATTAACAGACCCCTGAAAAATTACTGAAAATCCTAAAAAAATGTGAGATACCATAATCTCTGTGCCTGGGTAACAATTACCTTTTTTTGTCGCTTCGTATTAAAGACAAAAAATATTACTTCATATTAAAATTTTACTCTGTACAAAAAATAAACTTTATTGAAATTATGCGAAATGAAGAGTATACTAAAAAAACGTTAAACTAAAACCGGCCAAGTGCGAGTCGGACTCGCGCACTGAGGGTTCCGTGCCAACGTTAACTGAATTAGGGAATCTACTTACTTCTTCCTCTTAGTAAAATACCACAATATTTTGTTGACAGCAAATATAACTTTGTTTTAAAAATTATAATGTAGATCACATTTTTTTTTTTCAAAATTTACACTCGCTTAGTTTAGAAGTTACATGGGGGGGGGGGGACGCCCATTTTACCACTTTGGAAGCGTCTAGCTATAAAACGTTAGACTTTAAGAGAATTTTAATAGACCTTTTCATAGACACCCTACACGCATAGGTTTGTCAAAAAAAAATTTTTTCGGTTTTAGTATCATGTATGGGAGCCCCCCCTTAAATATCATTATTTTTTACTTTTTGTATAAGAATCGTAAAGTGGTAAACAGGATATATTTTCCTACCAAATTTCAACGGTGTGATGCTTATAGTTACAGAATAAAGTGGCTGTGACATACGGACGGACAAACAGACAGACAGACAGACTTGACGAAAAGATCGCAGGATCAAACTGGACCGCTATTGGTCTGTCGCTGTGGAAAGCCGTGGAAGAGACCTATGTTCAGCAGTCCAATGGTTGTTATTGATGATGATGATTTGCTAGACTATAATTTGAGATAGAGGTTAGGATAGTTAAAGGTATCATGTGTATCTAGATTTTTGTAACAGGTTAGCAGTTAAGAAGAATATTATAGTAAATATTTAATGTTAAACGAACCATATCACCAGGAGTCCAGCCAAGGGAGTTGAAATTTGCAAGATTGAAGATTCCATTGATCGGTTCGTTCGTCGTAGTTATACCCCAGATGGGTATACCTTCTGCTGCATACTTTTCTAGGAACCTAGATGGATAAATGACAGAAGATTAAGTTTTTATTGACCCCTCTAGCCAAAAAAAAACGCAAGTCACCTTTTCTCCTGGAGGACAAAGGGAGACAAAACACAAACGCCGGGACAAAGGAACCCGGCCCGACGATGACCTGATGGTCATTAGGCCGCAGATCGAAAATTTGAACACCTGATACGGCGGCTAGGTGAATTTGTTAAACTGGGTGCAGAGATCTTCCTAAATTGCAAAATCGACATAGTCAATGAGTAAATTCTTTGTAGTTCTGTCGACCTCCGTGGTGTAGTGGCTAAGCACGCTACGTTTCAAGCGTCGCCGCTCCGAGGTTCCGGGTTCGATTCCCGGTCGGGTCAATATAGAAATAAATGTATAAAAAACTTAATAGTCTCGGGTCTGGGTGTTGTGGTACCACCGTTGTGTCTGATTTCCATAACATAAGTGCATGAGCTACTTACTTTGGGATCAGAGCAATGTATGTGATTGGTGTTCAATATTTATTTATATTTATTGATTTAGTTCTGTGCCATCTTTATTCAAGTGTATTTTGTTGAGGTGGTGGTTCAAATTGACCGGAAAGAGATCAGACTCTCCTAATCTCCTATTACTGCGCTTTTCGAAGTTCCAGGTTGTCGTTATTTAAGTTATTTCTTATCGTCTTAACGACGGGCTTTCTCTGATACTGAGAAGAATCCCAACCAACGGCGATTCAATTAAATACGGACAACAGCACGTCAAGGTTAACACTGCGGTATCTTATACAATTATAATAAGGGCTATTTTGCAACAAAAGTGGGTAAATTAATGTACTGGCGACTGTACAAAGGTAAGTATGTATGTACGTATTTGACATAACGTCCTCCTGGTTGCATTCGACAACATCGTTCAAAATTAACTGAGATTGGCCATCAGAGAGGGACATTCTTTATAGTGCTCAAGAGGGTACTCTTTGTTCCATCACTCTCATTATTCGGTGAGACGGCAGGTCCGACATATCTGGCGAGAGATCAAGCGTAGGACCTACGACTTTACGTTCTTTCCGAGGCCGGAGTGTCATAATCACCACCAACTTCCTGACTCAGAGCTGTTTCCGAGTATTTTCAAGACAGAAAAACCCAGAAACAAATTTCCGGGATTAACCCCGGATTTGAACCCGGTACCTCTTAGTAGCAATCTGCGTTACTAACCACTACAATAAGTTGTCTTACTTCTTATGATATTCCGCATACGTCTGGAAGTATTTAGTCTTCAGTTTGCTGTGTCCTGAGAACTGGTTGTTCGTCTTCATCCAAGGAGGCGGAGACCAGGTCGTGGCAACGATGTGGACTGGAGTTTTTGATGTTGCCATGATCGCTTTGATCATTGGGATCTGGAATTAATACAATTCAGACACTATTAACTGCAATTAGATAAAATTAATAGGTAGTTGCCAAATAAAGGTGCAAGGTTTGAATTCATACTTTAGCATTTGCATCACCTTCTTTTACTACGAGATTCCATCAGTGGAGATTCATACGACAGCAAAATTATATTAAACGAGGAAATAACCTACGTCAAAAACATAAATCTAAAGGTAGAATAGATACGGGATAGCTACTATGTAGGTACGTTAATATTTATGAGTTACATGGTATCAATCCCGTATCTAACTATTATAATGTTAGTGACCATGAAAGTTTAAAACAATATGAGTCTAAAGGTTTCTCCCACAACACTGTTGCACACCAAGACCGTGCTAGGACCGTGTCAGGACAAATAAAATATTTGTATTGGGAACTATAACACCGTGGCGTACAATGCACGGAGCATGTCAGCACCGGCAAAATACGTTATCGTTTACTCTGACTCTTGCTCCCAATAACGTTCAAAGGGATAAACACGTTATACACCAACATTAAAGCATTTTATAGTGGCGCAAAGATTAATAATGATTGTTTTATGAATGATTTCGTAATACACAACTATACGAACGACACTAAGCGCTAATAGAGACAAATGACTGGGCATGCCTTTTGATAGGAAGAGATAAATATATAACATTCGTTAGGTACTGATTGCTACTGAGCGCTCATTGGCGCAAGCGCGTGACATCTCGCTCTATAGCCTAATGTCAGCCATTGCCAAATTATGGTAAAGACTTAATACGTGTTTTAAGTTTTAATACATTTAAATAAAAAAAAACTATACTTATGAATGTAATGACACGATTTTCTTGTCTCTAACAGTTGCACTGTAATTAGTACTACTCCTAAAGACGCAGGAAGGCATTTTTACCGGAAAACGAGAAATAATTTAAGGCACTGTCGGGACGTTTAGCCATAAAGAGAAAGCGTGCCCAACTGAATGCACTCCAGGCAATTACCTGCCTTTCGTGTACCCATTTTATGAGCGCGTACGACGTATCTATAATATAAAAAGATCTTAGCTTGCTACATATAACGGTAAGAGGTAAGACAGAACGCTGAAAACCCGTTCAATGGGCAAGGTAAAGCGTATGGTGTTGCTTATTGTGCCTGACACGTACCCAGCACGGTTACGGTATGATACGGTGCATTGGGAAAAAACCTTTACTTCGAAGCTGCTTTTACTTTCTGTAACAAATTGCGTCATTCCTAGACCCATTTGAATGTAATGCTTCATGTATCAAATCCTTTTTGGTCTTCCCGGGATTGGAAATGAGCTAGAACTGCAATTGTCATTGGATTTAAGTGAAGGACCAAAAGTAATATTTTTAAACACTCGCGTTCATTATCCTTTCATAAAAGTATCGTTTTTAATTAAAAAAAAGAACAATTAAAAATAAACTACCATAAAGCACATAAAATATCGACTCAAGTACTTACAAAATCGTGTTAGTGTTTTTTAAATCAATTTGAGTTATTTTTACCTGATTTCTTACAAAAATCAAACATTAAAATCAACGATAATATTACACCATATTGAGGCTAGTGATTCGAAAATAGGCCTGGGCTCCATCTTCGAAAGCCCGTACTATTTTTTACTGTTTTACCAAAATGTTAGGTTACTAAAATAGTTACTTCAAGTAGTTTTAATTTGTTTTTCTTTGAATACAAAACTTAAACTTGACATTCTGTTTACCAATAATATGTACAAGTAATTGCCTTGTCAATCACCTGTAACCCCAACCAAATGTCTTGTTTGGCTTTGTCAATCAAAAACACAAAGGAAAATATTTTATGACTCAGAAGGCCAATACCTTTATTTCTCGGAAAGATTTAAAAGTCAAAGAAAACTCACGTGAATCAAAAGTAGGTGGACTAAATGTTTTCTTGACATATCTATACTTCTTTACTAATATTGTAAATCTGAAGAGATTGTTTGTTTGAACGCGCTAATGTCAGGAACTTCAGGACCGATGTGATTTTTTTATGTGTTGTAGAACTTAATTATCGAGGAAGGAATTAAGATATCATCATATGAATTATGAAAGCAGGGAAAAATGTTGCAGAATTGAAGGTGAAAAATTCTTCTTGAGAGCTTCCATCGCGTAAGCAGCGAAACCATTATCTTAATAAGTACATAAAAACAAGTATGACAAGTTTGTTCAGCTTTAACAGTTCTACAATAAAGTCCGCGACGGCATATGATAAAATCTGATATAGTTTACTCATTTAAAATTGTTTCATCAATAATATAAATATAATTATGTATTTATTATTTCATTAATTTAAACCGCCTTTGTGGTCAGTTTTTTGGAGAGGGTATTTTTTTTTATTTTCCTCTTTGGGAAATGTAGAGCTTATTTAAGTAGGATAGAATGATCGAACACTATCAAGTTACCTTATACTCAAAGTCCTCATTAGCTAGTGAGAAGTTCGATAACTTGGTATCATTCTTCGGCAGCTCATTGTAAGCATATGGATGAGTGGAGAAGTCTGACCCTCCAATGGGCACACGTAGCATGCTGTACTGAAGACCAGAATCGCTGAAGTACGCACTAGAATAAATACATAAATACTTTTATTGTATTGGTTTAGAATGTTTTTAACACTCACAGTGTCATATTTTTAAATTCATAAAGATGAAATTACGTCACGCATAATGACGTATCCGTAAGAGACCACAAATTTCGCAAGGTCCGATAGACACCACGGTAGCTCAATTGGTAGAGCGTTTGGGCCGGTTAGCCAGAAAGTGCTGGTTCAAATCCCTCACGGGCGGGATTTGAACCAGCACTTTAACAAATTATATTATTTTATTATATTTATCTTTATGAAATAAATTTATTTCATATTTATTAAGTAACTCAACTCTGTAACAATGACACTTAAGATCGTTATGGTTAATTAATTACATATTTAATCAGCGGGCGAAGTCTGAAGCATCATTTTTGAAATTTTGTGTCGACAATTTCAATTTTATGATTTACTAATTCATCAAATATCATTTTAACTTACGTAAGTTACATCTTTAATAAATCTTAAGAAATATTTGTGGTTTTTTAAGCATCATTGAAAAATTCTTCTTTATCAATAAATACTCGAAAACACCAATTTAGTCTCAGCATTTTTCGAGCGCCACCTGGTGGTTTTACACGGAACTATATCGAGACTTCCGACATAGGTAATTTAGATTGTGAGTCATCCCGAGCGGGGCCTACCTCTTCACACAAAAACCTGCAGCTCGGAATGCCTTCTAAAAAGCTTGTACCGTTACCATGAGTTAACTCGATACTGACGACGGTTTTGCTAGCGACGACGTAAAAAAAGTTTATGAAAAATTAACCGACAGAACTAAAATTTTCCTCACAAAAAGTAGGTAACGTTGTCGCTAGCAAGTAAAACCGTTGTTGCCATCGAGTAAACTCATGGTAACGCTACTGCATCCATCCTACTAGCTATCATCTTCTAGACCTTGTTACTGCTCTCCACACAATGGTCACTCTTGAGCAGTGAAAAGTCATCTACAGTAGCGCCTGCAAACATATTAGATGCGCTGAAGAAACGCGGAAACTGCAACACGACTCTGTACTGTTACCATGCGTTTACGGTTGTTTCACTCGCTAGTGACGATGTTAAAAAAGTCTATTTAAAATTGCACAGCGCCTCTTTTTATTTTATTTTTATTTTTTTATGGGACACCAATCACATACATTGCTCTGCTGAACCCAAAGTAAGTAGCTAATGCACTTGTGTTATGGAAATCAGAAACAACGGTGGTACCACAAAACCCAGACCCGAGACAACATAGAAAATTTTGGTTTCTATATTGACCCGACCGGGAATCGAACCCGGGACCTCGGAACGGCGACTCCTTGAAACCCAGCGTTCTTAGCCGCTACACCACGGAGGTCGCCTCTAGCGGTCACTTGCAGAACTAATATTTTCCATAGACTTTTTTTTACATTGTCGCTAGCGAATAAAACTGCTGTAAACTCATGGTAACGGTTCTTAAGATGTTATTTTATTGAACACGCAAGATATAAAGATACGTGCATGTAAATGCTGGTTGAAGATGTATTGGTTTCATAGACTGAAAAAGGCAAAATAAGTCAAACAGGAGGCGAAATCGCAATTTCTATTACCTGTTGTACAACTAAGTAAACGTATAACTGGATATCGTTAAGCTAGAAATGTTTTAACGACAATTCAGAATCGACACGAAAAAAATATTGTAAAGAAAAAAAAAAACACCTGATAAAGTCTAGCCGTTACCTAACTGCATCAAAAACACCTGAATACCATCAGTATTTAGTATATGGTTCTCGTTTCTATTTATTTCAATAATTATTAAGTTCTATATGTGTTATCTAAACTACTATTATAAGACTGAAGAGTCTGTCTGTTTGTTTGAACGCGCTAATCTCAGGAATTAATGGATCGATTTGAAAAAAAAAAAGTTTAGTTCGATAGATTATTATCGCAAATTTTGTAAATTTTCTAACAAATAATGCCTCCACTTTTTAAGGTGTCATTTTGTTTTTTTTGTATTGCAGTATGATCTTTATAAGTTAAATGTACTCAGATAAAATTATGAGCTAGCTAGAACTAATAATCAATAAACCTCCGTGGTTTTTAGATGTTAATATTTCCTATATATTCTTGTAATTTTGTTAATATGATAATAAATAACTAAGACTAACAAAAGATTCAATTAAAAAAAACTCTAAAACTACAAAAAAATAGTTATCATAAATGTTGTATATTTGGATAGCCCTGGATGAAAAAAAAATGGTCGTCTCTGTTTTCGCCACCTTGTAAATGTGACAGAAATGGGTCCAATGACTGAAGAAAAATATAATATACATACTCAATAAGAGCCTTTTGCAGCGTAGCATCAGATAAATTCTTCCAATTGATCCCTGCAGCATCCGTGACCGCCCCACCAAAGCCTTCTACGGTCTGGAACATCGTCGACGGATCCAGGGTTAGGGAGTAAGCACAGCTGGCTGAAATAATATTAAACACTGTAAGTGGCTTAAAAATTAGCGATGATAAATTTGGAATTTGCATTCTTAGCACGAATTTGTATTTTTTTTGTATTTGTTTTTAAATGTTTGTGCCAATGTTAATATTATTAAAAAAACACTTGAGCTTTAGTTGTTGTTACACAGCAAGCTGAGTCGGACTTGCGGCACTGAGGGTTTCGTGCCAACTTATACTGAATTGGGAATCCACCTACTTCCACTTACCTAAAATACCACAATATTTTGTTGACAGCAAATATAACTTTGTTTTTCATAGTGTTTGTATGAAGAACAAAGTTATGTTTGCGGTTGTTGAAAATGTGCTTAATCTCAAAAACCACTACTTCGTTCCCGTCCAAACTAATTTTCGTTGAAAGTATTTGTTAAAATCTACGTTATGTATACTTTTTTCAAAATTAGCATTTGCTTAGTTTAGAAATTAGAGTGGGAGGACGCCTATTTTACCACTGTGGAAGCGTCTATCTATCAAACGTTAGATTTTATAAGAAAGTGGTTTTAGGGACCTCTCTGTCGTTATAAAAGACCTACCCACAAGCATAGGTTTGACAAAAAAAACAAGTTTTAGTGTCATGTACGGGAAATAAATATCATTATTTTTTATTTGAGAATCGTAAAGCTAATCGCTTTACAGGAGACATCTTCGTACTAAATTTAAACAGTGTGATGCTTATAGTTACGGAATAAAGTGGCGGTGACATACGGACCGACAGACAGAAAGACTTGACGAAACTATAAGGGTTCCGTATTTGCCGTTCGGCTACGGAACCTTAAAAAGTACATCACCGATTGGTGAAGGAAACTAGCCTTTTGATGTTGCCATGTCCACTATTACTTAATAGATCAGTTTACATATGAAAGTAAATAAATACTTTTAAATAGATACGCCTTAAGCACTCACTAAGGGCACGCAGAAACGACTCCTCCTTGCTTTGCAAAGGCAAAGTTATTATTATGTAATATACCTACTTAATTACTTTCTTTGTTGGAAAGTTTCTGCGGTAGTTTTTAATTGTAATTAAATTAAGCATACGCTGAGTCACTTCCATTTGCCATTTACGTATTACAATCAACCTCTTATCATTATGTACCTGTATCTTGTAAAGGCAATAAAAAAATTTTTCATTTCATTTTCATGTTCAACACTTTGTGTTTAAATTATTTTTTGTAACCTGTTCTGAACATCGGTTCAGAAAAATAAATATATATAGAGGTTGCAAGTAATAAGTACTTACCTTCATTTGTATTGTTCATCAAATCTCCAATTGCTTTCTGAAATCTGTATCCGGCCTGTAAAAAACTGAAACTTAGCTTTGTCTAAAATATAGCTAAATATTAATTTGACATGGTTCAATGAGGCTCTATACTATTTCGCATCGCATATGTTCTTAGAAGTAGTAGACCTTGGGCTATGAATATGGATAATAAATGTATATATATGTATAATAGGTTTACCGATAAATATGGATATATCTAGGCCAAACAAATCGATATCGGCGATACGCTTACATCAATAAATATCAATATCGAAAAACTTAATGTATCGTAAGGAAATATCTAAGAACCGTCTTTAATTAAAATACCTATTAAGATTATCATGTGCAGGCAGAACCAGGCGGGATTGCCTACATTTGCGGTCGAAATATGGTTTAGATAACGTTTTTTAACCTGTAAACCTGTATGGAATAATACAAATTAGGTTTTATTCTTTTTCATACATCCTCTACTAAGCTTGTACGTCTAACGTTTAAACATTTTTATGTATAAAAGTTTTTTTATTTATTTACATAGATAAATGCATAAAAACATATATACAGTAAACGTATAATATTACGTATATAACTTCATTTAATAATTTACAAAACAAGAATTAATATCGATATATCGGTCACCTAGACCGATATATCGGTGTAATATCGACCGAGGTCGATATTCTGTCGATGACGATAATTTTAAAAACCTTGTATCCCTATTTGCGATTTACGGTCGCGTTCTCTCACTTAAAAACCAAAATCGCTTAAGGTTTGTAAAGATATTTATTCTCATTAAAGACAATATACAGTCACTTACACGAGAAGAGTTAGCTCGTAAAACAAATTATCTCTTGGACCTCGCATCGAGGCGTCTGTTTTTGTGTCGTGTGTGCAAGCGGTTTCCGTTGAAAAAAGTAAGGCAAAAGGGGCCTCGACCTTATAATATGCTAACTTGCCACTTAATGCGAGTAGTTACAAGCCATTTAATAGTTTTGGGACACTTTAAGCTGACACATACCTTTTAATTTGGTCACGAATAGTACGACACCTAATATCCATGCCTCCACAAAGTTGATTACCTGAGAAGAAGTATATCTGACGAACTTCCCTTGCTCAGGAGTTTCCCTCGTCATCTCATCGCAGTAAGTGGCGTTGCATACGCATACTACCGATTGCCCTTTGATCTGACGCGCTAAACATGGCTTGTCTGAAAAAAAAATTGTCACTCATATACAGGGCGTAACAAAAAGCTTAACGAAGTCTTAAACCTCGCATTAAGTCTAATCAATCTAAATAGTTTGTAAAAAATAATCACTAAGAAATTATTTTAATATTTATGCATATTATTTTGTTACGGACACCCAATCATATGTTAGTGATAAGTTTAATTATGTTTATTTATAAGGTTTTGGATGAAGAAAAATATATAGCGAGTAAGCATTGTATGTGTATTTAGCTTAGGGCTCGTTTTCTTACAATAATAAGAAACCGGTTCGTTAGGAATTCCCAATTGCAAATTAGGGAGGCAGGTAGAGTAACTATTAACTAGCTAGGAAATATTAAGAAATATGTAATTAGTTTGGTACAGGGGCGAGGGAGACCCTGGTAGGCTGTCTTGCTCAGGTGGAGCAAGGCCGGTAAAGTCTTCGAATTTCCTGACCCCCATCTCGCACTTTCTGAGGGTAGGTAGGAAACCCATAGAGTGGATTGTCGCGGGTGGGAATTTTATGACAATTAATGTAGGTAGGTTACAAAAACGTAAGAAGGAGATAGGTACCACAACATTTTCTCCCTTGAAGAATAAGGATATAAGAATAACCTTCCAAGAATGTCAAACATCTAGAAAGCCCCATTCAAAGTATCATGTAACCGTTGCCAACTTTCTGCATGACCTAAGGGTCATATTGGCAGATAATGCTTTTTGCATCAAGTTTGCCTTTATACACTCAATTTGTGCAATTAGGTACTAATATACATAATCAAATCACTGCGTTTTAACGCTCAATCTGTCTAATCGCTCAATTTGAAAAGGTTATGCATAATAAACTAGTATTTTTTATCGACAAATTTGACATCTTATCTAAAATCAATACGGTTTCCAAAAAAATAAATCGACAACTCTTACAACCTTTGACCTAGTAAATAACATATTACAAATTATAAATAATAATGATTATGTAACCGTTCTGTTCTTTGATATGTCAAAGGCATTTGACTTTGTATCACATGATAGGCTAATTATAAAACTAGAAAGCTACGGTATTAGAGGTAATGCCTTAAGCTGGATCAGAACGTACCTACTTAACAGAATGCAATTAGTTGAAATAAGTCAAATAATAAAAATAACACTATCGAAACATACCAATCGGAATTTAAAAATATTAACTCGGGAGTTCCGCAAGGCAGCATATTAGGCCCGCTGCTGTTCTTAGCGTACATAAATGACCTTCCAAAATGCATAAAACATAGGACCATATTATTTGCTGATGACTTATCCGTGATTGTAGCAACGGAAAAAATCAAAGGAATACGTGATCACGATCTTGAAGTAAATAAAACTCTAGGGATTGTGATTGACTGGCTAAATGCAAATAATTTAAAAATAAATATTAACAAAACATATTATATGAACTTTAATAATTTCGGACCAAACTTAAACATACAGTATCAAGGACAAATGCTTAAACATGCAGATAGTGTAAGATTTTTAGGTACAGAAATAAATAATAATTAGGACTGGAAGCAAAATGTAGATATTGTATGTTCTAAGATTAACAGATTCTCATTTGCGTTATATAAATTAACCAAAGTAGCAAATAAGGCAACAGCTCTCACTGCTTACTTTGCGTATGTTGAATCAGTACTTCGATATGGACTTGTTATCTGGGGAAACAGTACCAATTCGCACAAAGCATTTGTAGCCAAAAAAAAATGCGTTAGAGCAATCTGCGGCGTAGCACCGGATAAATCCTGTAGACCGTTATTTAAGTTACTGAACATCCTGCCATTACCCTGCCTATATATTCGAGGTGGCTAAATTTGTAAAAAAAAACAAACCAGTTTAAACAGGCTACGGATTTATATACACGGAACACGAGGAACGGCAACAGGCTAGTGTTTGACTTTATACCAAAAAGTGCTCGAATGCATAAAAACAGTTTTTGTATGTGTGTAATAATTTATAATAAGATACCTAAGTTTATAAAGGATCAGTTGTTTAATCAATTTAAGAAAATATTACATGAATGGTTAATAATGCGTGGATTCTATTCGGTCCAAGAATTTTTAAATCACAAAGATTAAAAATCGATGACATTTAAATCAATTTATCATATTGTATAATTATAACTAATCTCTTAATAATAATGATAAAAAATATCATTTTTTCAATAAATTGTTGATTATAGACGATAAGAAAGAGGTTCAGTATTTGCATGCTATTGACAATGGCTGGATAGGCGCTTATTTTCTTAACTGGCATCTTCTGTACACCCTATACAAACGCAAATAAACAATATTTCATTTCATTTCATTAATCAAAATAACTTGTTTTTTTTGTTTCGCTGGAATAGCTTTACGCCTAATGGGGAGGGCAGCAGGTTATGTGAAACTGACCCTGATTGGGGCATACCCACTAAAAACCAGCGTCGTTCTCGGGATTCACAAGTCAACGTGATGCGCAACCATGAGCACACATCGGCGACCCGTCATTGACAAGACTGACACACGATCTGAAGAGGGCAAATACCCAGATTAACCTCCAGAGCTGAAGGAGACTATCATTCGGTTGTTTTTCTGACGATGTGTAGAACGCTCTATACACCATCGCGCCTCTTATGGCCTTCCCACATATATCACAACTACGCCACATCGCAGCGACAAAATGTGTCCGAGCAGCGGTACGTGTGAATAGTGTCGCTGCAGCTTTTTGTAGTTGCGTTGTGTCCGACAAAATCGATTTAGTTCTCGATTCTTTCTCAGTCATTAGTTCTCGGTGTCGCTGGTGGTGGCGTTGTGGTTGCGATGTCGTCGTAATCACACAAGAAGTCGATAACGGTTGCAAAATGTGGTACGTGTGGATGGTCCTGTTCATTTTCAATACAAAATATACATATAATAATGCTGAATAATGTCAAAACTGTTGAGTTCTTACCTCTCAGGCAGACTACAAACAGTTAACGTTAATGGCATTAACTCTTCAGGTGCCCCGCTTCAAATAGGAGTGCACCAGGGCTCAATATTGGGACCTTTGCTGTTTTTGATCTATATTAATGACCTTCCTTTTTATTCAAAGGATAGTTCTGTTTGGTGATGATACTTCTTTAATCTTCAAATCAAGAAGAGGCGAAGAATCATTTGACAATGTTAGCAGAGCTCTTTCTAAGGTATTAAATTAGTTCACTAGCAATAACTTGCTTCTTAATACAAAAAAGACTAAATGTATTAAATTTACCATGCCTAACGTGAAGCAAGCTACCACAAAAATTCAACTCAACGGTGAAAAATTTGATCTATCAAACTCCACAGTTTTTCTGGGCATTACATTGGATTTTAAATTGCAGTGGGGACCACATGTTGACGCTCTGGCTGGGAGACTCGCTTCAGCTGCCTTTGCGGTTAGAAAAAATAGACATTTGACTGATGTTGAAACAGCAAGTCTTCTGTATTTTAGTTACTTTCATAGTATAATGTGTTATGATGTTTTCTTGTGGGGTTCTGCTGCGGACATCGATACCATCTTTATTTTACATTGCCATTACAAACTTAGTCACCGCGAATCCCTGAGAGAATTCTTTAAGGAAATTAACATCCTACAAAGAAATAAAAACAAACTTGTCATTCCAAACAACAATGAATTCATTCCTGGGAAATTGTGTCAAATTTTTCAAAAATATACCTAATAATGTTATTGAACTACCTATTCATAAATTTAAGTAACATGTCAAAACTACCCTTATGTCGAAGGGGTATTATAAAATTCAAGACTATCTGAATGACGAGAATGTATGGACAGTCTAGCCTGCACCAAACTGATGTACCTACCTGTTTATTTTGATTTGTATCATTTTTGTGGCAGCTAGTGGTGACTGAGTTTGTTCCGGCGTTTCTTCTCAGCACTTGCCAAATTGTCTGTGTCTTTTCTCGAAGCGCTAGTAGGGCCCAAAAGATAAGGAGACATGTTCTAGCCGCATATGGACCATAATTGATTGATATTAATTATTGACGTTCATAAGTGGCATTTTGTGTCCTAAATTGAATCATTTTTTTTTGACTTTGACTTTGACTTTGATGTAGGAGGGTGGCTGTAGGAAGCGTAAGAATGAATACGCAGATGTTTGTTTTGTGTCCGTATTTATTTGTAACTAGTCTGTATTAGTCGATAGGTGAACAGTGTATTTTTGAATAAATATAAGGCCGTGAGTGGGCCAGTTCGTACGCGCTCTCAAGTTCACCGATCTCAAGAAGAAGTGTTTTAATTGGAATCTACAGTCTACACATCGAAGGAAAAAGATCATCGGATCATTTACTCAGCCTGTAGTCAATACATTTATTTGCTAGCCACAATGTACACACACGGGCGCTTCGGCGTAGCGACGCGCGCGCAAATAAAGGTCGCGATTACTTGTGTCAGCGCGATACATTTTAGTGTACCGTTTAGGATCTGTTTATGAAAACAGTTCTTACTCAAAATTTTGATGCTAAAGGGTCTTTGAGGTACCTATGTACTTTCACTCGTAGCATATGAAATTTCTACCTATCAATTGTTTTTTAGCTAAACGTCAAAACAATCATATTTGATATCTTTCTAATTCCACGACGGCCGAACCAAAAAACAAAAAACGGAGTGGTACGAGTAGGTATATATTCAGCGTTCACGTATGTACGCTTTCGACTTAGTTTTTAATCCACCGTAACTGGAGAACACCTGTACCAATACAAGATAGAAATGTTGTTAAAATAATGGTATGTCACTGTGGGTAAAATAAGCTACCTGACATTTTAAAATACCGTATGGTTTAACGTCAGCGTGTTAAGAGATGCGCAGTTTTCATGACAATTCTAAATGTCATATTTTTTACATATTTTATTGAAATAAAGTACATATTACTTTATTTCAATAAAATATGTAAAAAAGATATAAAGGCTTCTTAGATATTTTATAATTTCTGATTTTTTTCTCTGATTCCAGTCATGTCAGATTCATATTATCAAACAAAATAAAATACAGGCCACATTTGTTAGTTGGTTTCAAAATAAGTTGCTTAATTGTTACTTGAGCCTTGTAACTCATCATCATCATCATCATTATCAGCCAAAGGACGTCCACTGCTGAACATAGGCCTCCCCCACGGCTTTCCATAGCGACCGATCACTAGCGGTCTGCATCCAGTTTGATCCTGCGATCTTTTTCGACGTCCTAAGCTGCATCTTTGGTCGAAGGGTCTCCAATCTAGAACTTTCCTGTCCCAACGGCCGTCAGGACAACGTAGTTTTTTTTATATTGTCGCGGGTCTGGGTACTGTGGTACCAATATTGTGTCTGATTTCCACAAAACAAGTGCTAGATACTGACTTTGGTATCACAGCAATGAATGTGATTGGTGTCCAATATTCATTATTATTAATTTTAAATCAACATACACAACAGATTTAAAAATATTAAAATCTATACAATAAATCGTGCATTTATTGAGCAATTCTTCATTTTAATACATAAAATAAATAAATGCATATATTATTATGTTGAAAATATTTTGAAAGAGACATTTTAGTATCAATTTTTTTTGTAAGAACAGGAACACTGATAAAGTGGTACCTACTTAGTTCATCGTAAGATAAACTTTTATACCACTTATTTGTACGAGTAAATAAAAATATTGATAACATTTTGATCGACCCAGTCTTCATAGAAACAAGAGTAAAAATTACTTACCGGCGTAAACCGATTGCGTAACCAACACGAACGCAACGCACAAAACAGTTTTATAAAACACGTCTTGTAACATTTTCACTTGTTACAAACGTCGCATAATAATTTAAATTTCTAAACAAGTGGCGTCTGTACTCCTGTAGGGACAAATGAGTACTAGCTGCAAATACTTAGAGGAGGCAGATTCCTGTGTTGCCAGCTTTAAACTGTTGAATATGCTCTGTGCAGCATAATATAACCTCCCGACCGGTGCCCGCGTCCATGACATCATTTAGTACTAAATATAACTAAGAAATTGTATTTTTTTACAGATAAATATTTGGGTATGAAGTTGAATATTCCAAGTACATTTTTGAATCATCTGCTATGGAGGTATTGTGGTATTTATTAGGATAAAATGACTTACAAGTACTCAACTTAAAGTCCGTTATTATTTGCTGGTCGAATATTGCAAACAATCTTTACATTCTTTTTTTGCGAAATGACTAATTTTAAAATAAGATAAACACAAAACTTACATAGGTTATTATTTTTTTAATAAATCAGTGAATTAATTTTATACATTAACTAGCGGTCCCCCGCGACTGCGTCCGCGTTTTTTGAACTTATCCCGTCGCAGCGTGATGTTTTTTAAGCCTGAAGCTCTCTTCAATAATAAGCTATCCAGCACAAAATATTTTTTCATATCGGCCCAGTAATTCCTAAAAATAGCAATAAAACTCAAATTGACTACGTTTTAGTTAGAAAACATTTGTATGGAAAAAAGGGCTGTTTTTATGGTTTTTCCGGCAATTATTCGATTTTTTCTCGCCGTAAAAACTATTCTTGAACTTCAACGAACATTATATTATAAAAATATTTGGCCAAATTGCTCTAGGCGTTGTTGAGTTATGCGCTTACCAACACATTTTGCGATTCATTTTTTTATTATATCCTTTATCCTTTAAATATCCTTTGGACATTCCCACACATCGCCATCTAGTCCCAAAGTAAGCTACTCAAAGCTTGTGTTATGGGTGCCAGACAACGGATATAATACTTAAATATAGATATTATTATAAAAGTTATGAAAAGGTTATTTACATTATTAGACTATTAAAAAAAAACAGATTTTAGCGATGTAAGGGCACAACATACATATACATGGTCTGCTCAATAATGGAGATTGAAGAGATGAAAACAGCCACGCAAAGAATCATCTTAAATTTATTAACGAATCATGATTTAAGAATTTAACTTAAACTTATCTAATAAATAACACAAATAAACAAATCACATATTAGAATTCTTATTATTATTAATAATCATGTTATTTTCGACATTCCTATAAAGCACTGTAGGTCAGTAAAATAAGTATTGTAAAAGATTGTAGAGAGAATTTAAAGGAACACGATTTTTGACTTCGTTACTTTGTTTGGACTAGTAAAGAGGTCAACATAAGAGAAGTCCCAGCCCGTGGCTCTTGAGCCGGGAGGAGGAGGAAATAAAGGTTTTTTCGCTTTGGTATTATATTATCTGGGGCTTAACTATCAGAAACTATATGCTTTAGCGACATGAATCGAATGCGAATATGCGAATCGTCTACATAATTTTGCCACAAAATAAACTTGTTCAATGTTTTATTTAACCAACTTAAAAAACCGGTCAAGTGTGATTCAGACTCGCACACTAAGGATTCCGTGCCAACGTTAACTGAATTAGAGATCCACTTATTTCCACTTAGCCAAAATACTACAATATTTTGTTGACAGCAAATATAACTTTGTTTTTCATAGTGTTTGTATGAATAACAAAGTTACGTTTGCGGTTGTTGAAAATGTGCTATAACTCAAAAACTACTAGTTCGATCCCGTCCTAACCAATTTTCGTGAAATCGATTTGGACGGGATCGAACGAAAGAATGACAGTGTTTGTTAAGATCTACAAACTATTTTTTTTTTCAAAATTTACACTCGCTTAGTTTAGAAGTTAGGAGGGGGGGGGGGGAGGGAAACGCCTATTTCACCACTTCGGAAGCGTCTATCTATCAAAAACGGTTTAAATTTCATGTATACGGTTTAATTTAAGAAGGGTTTTCAACCCTTCTTAAATATTATTATTAGACAGACAGACAGACAGACTTAACGAAACTATAAGTGTTCCGTTTTTTGCCGCCATTCGGCTACGGAACCCTAAAAAAAGATGTTATCAATTATACAAGTGTTTCATGTTATGTTCTTTGGAATTTGATAATATTAATATCTGAGTATTATCATCTATTAAGACACGAAATATATTATACTATCCATATTTTATGTTTAAAAGGCTTCCAAGCACGTGTGCTAAATTTTGTGCGTGTATGTATGTTTGTCTTTCCATATTTGTATATTTGTAAAATTTTAGGTTTGTTTACAAATATATTTGAAAAGATGATGTATCGAAACCAATTTTTTTATTCGATTATGTATATTCCGATTCAGAAACTTGTACAAGTTTAATAAAAAACCGGCCAAGTGCGAGTCGGACTCGCGCACTGAGGGTTCCGTGCCAACTTTAACTGAATTTGGGAATCCACTTATTTCCACTTAGTAAAATCCACGATATTTTGTGGACGCCCATTTTACCACTTTGGAAGCGTCTAGCTATGAAACGTTAGACTTTAAAAGAAAATGGTTTTAGGAACCTCAGTGTCATTTTAAAAGACCTATCTATAGACATCCCACACGAATAGGTTTGACAAAAAAATTTTTTTTTGGTTTTAGTTTCATGTATGGGAGCCCCCCCTTAAATGTCATATTTTTTTTTTTGTATGAGAATCGTAAAGCGGTTAATAGGATACATCTTCCTACTAAATTTCAACAGTGTGGTGCTTATAGTTACAGAATAAAATGGCTGTGACATACGGACGGACAGACAGACAGACAGACAGACTTGACGAAACTATAAGGGTTCCTTTTTTTGCCATTCGGCTACGGAACCCTAAAAATGCTTCTGTAGTTTTTGTGATAGGCAAAACAAATACTATGGAATAAAACATATCATGCACAAACTTAAGAACCGGTTAAAAAAACTAGTTAGGTATATACCTACCTAGTTTTTATATAAGAAGGATTAAAAACTCCAAATTGATTGGTTCCTAAAAAGAACACAAACGTGTAATTACAGCTATTGCATTGCTTTTTATCGAGATTTTTAAAGAGAGTTTTAAAGTTTGAACATATTTTTTTCATTCCATAGTATTTATTTTTGCTTAAATCTCAAAAACCACTGAACCGACTTTGATGATACTAACACTGGTCCTTAAGTCGGAATATACTTAAATGAATACCGAATCTTGACACAATATACAGTTTCCAATATATTAGTAAATAAACAAAAAACTTTGAATTTATACAAATTCAAACATACGAACGAACATACATATTTAACACACTTACTGGACATCTAAATAGATCATCATACCCAAATATAGCCAATTCCAACGATGGCAAAGAAATACAGAACGGATAGAAATCCTACTTTTTTTGTAGTCGGTTCTAAACTTGACGTGTAAAGCTAGTTTAGATTTTTCAAAGGTCACATGTCGCTAGGACGCATAGTTTTCGATATATATGCAAAAAAAACTAGAAAATTTTACATGAAAACCTCCATAAAGATGAAATAAGAAACCAAAAATTTGCGCACGGGCGGGACTTGAACCAGCAACCTTTTGGCAGACCGGGCCAAACGCTCTTACCAATTGAGCTACCGTGCTGCCTGCGAAATTTGTGGTTTCTTATGAAAACGTCAATTGCGTGACGCTTAGCGCCATCTAGCCGTCTGTTTTTTGAAAAAAATGGCCCAAGCAGTTATTCTTTACAGAATAAATTCAACTGGTTGCTGGGTCAAGTCCCGCCCGTGCGCAAATTTTTGACATCAGTATCGTTTGTACAGCCACCCCTGAGTCGCTGAGGATAGTTTAAATCCCATTCGACGGGGCCAGGGCTGAGACGGGACGGGGCTGGGGCAAATCAATGTTTGCTGGGACCGCTTAAAACTTTTTAAATTACGGGGCTGGGCGGGACGGGGCTGGGGGTTCGCTGGGTCCTCTGGTTAAAGATATTTTAAAATGACGCTAACTGTTATGTAGAGGTACGAGTACTTTGTAATACACAATATTTGTTTGTCTACGTCCTTTCTCACCATAATAAGCAGAAGTCATCTTATCACTATCCATCATTATTGCCATAATAATAATTATCTCTGAGCAAGTAGATTCAGGTTCTAAGAAAAATGATATTTTTGTCAATGAAGGAAGGAAAATGATTATATTTATTTCATATTTGACCTGTAGAGCTCGTGTGAATGATATAAATACTAAAGGTAGGTATTTCTATAGATACTAGGTAGAAAACTAAGAAACCTTTTCTTCTCAAATATGTCGGCGCGTGGACATTAATTTGCTGGGCGTGAGCGAAAGAAGTAAGAACACAAAAACCAAAAAAAAAAAAACAGAAGGTCAGGAAAAGAAGAATACTCGAGGGAATCGTTGCGCATAAAATTTTGAACTTCGTGATTTGGTTTGGACTAGGAGGTTAACATTTTAAAATTCGCAGGCCGTAACTCTTGAGCTTGGAGGAGGTTTTCATGCTTTAGAATGTTTTTAACACTCACAGTGTCATATTTTATATTCATAAAGATGAAATAAGAAACCAAAAATTTGCGCACGGGTGGGACTTGAACCAGCAACCAGTTGAATATATTCCGTAAAGAATAACTGCTTGGGCCATTTGTTTCAAAAAACAGACGGCTATATGGCGCTTAGCGTCACGCAATTGACGTTTTCATAAGAAACCACAAATTTCGCAGGGTTGGACTGACAGCACGGTAGCTCAATTGGTAAGAGCGTTTGACCCGGTCTGCCAAAAGGTTGCTGGTTAAAGTCCCGCCCGTGCGCAAATTTTTGGTTTCTTATTTCATCTTTATGGAAGTTTTCATGTAAAATTTTCTAGTTTGTTTTTTATAATTTAAAAAAGAATAGGGTGGTAAAATCGAAAAAACTACTGAAGCAGTACCTACGCAAAGGGAGGTCACAGAAAATTTTTGTTTACAGATGAGAAAATCTTTACAATTGAGCAACATTTTAACAAACAATATCACCGTTTTCATGCTCAAACCTCTAATGAAGGTTCTCAATTAGTCGGCAGAGTGCAACGTGGGCATTACCCGACTTCAGTGATGGTTTGGTGGGGTGTGAGCTATGAAGGAGTGACTGAGCCATATTTTTGTGAAAAAGGTATCAAAACAATATATCGGCACAAGTGTGTCAAGATACCATTCTTGAGAAGGTAGTTAAGCCCCTTAACAACACCATGTTCAATAACCAAGCATGGTCTTTCCAACAAGACTCGGCGCCGGGTCATAAAGCTCGGTCCACGCAGTCTTGGTTAAAAGCGAACGTTTCGGACTTCATCAGAGCTAAAGACTGGCCGTGGTCTAGTCCCGATCTTAATCCGCTGGATTATGATTTATGGCCAGTTTTAGAGAGTACGGCTTGCTCTAAACGCCATGATAATTTGGATTTCCTAAAACCATCCATACGATTGGCAGTGAAGAATTTTCCCATAGAAAGAGTGCGTGCTTCTATTGATAACTGTCCTCGACGTTTAAAGGACTTTTATATGTATGTGTGTGTATATATATATAATATATATTTTTAAATGGAAAAAACCCTACAAAATCAATTTAATAATGCGATACAGTGATAGGAGTCAAAACAACCAATAACAGGTAGCCTCTTCAAACTCAAACTCAAATATTTATTTGCTAATATTTGGGTAGTATACATTCAGATCTTCTAAAATGTAAAAAGCTTCGCCAAAATATGCTCTATTGTAGCGTACAAATATTTGGGAATCAAAATTAATATTTAACGATTTTATAGTAAATTAATAAAAAACTATCAAATTACTAGTATTTAAGGAACTATATACCTACTACAAGTAGCTTACTAGCTACGGTATTTCGTAGATCTATACGCGCTAGCTATGCGCGAGGGTGCAGGTTTCCCCATTCGTATTGTCATTTTTTAGAATGTTGTGGAGAATTTTTTTTTTAAAATGCATTTAATTTATAGTTTTTTTTTTTTTTAATAAGTATAACGCATATTGTCATCCCTGAGTTGGATGTCACTGACCAAAACAATACCTTAATACATTATCACTTAAATTTATTGTTTACTCTAATGAGCTTTAACTTAGTATTTTTTTGACTCTAACTTTACTCTTCAAAATTAAATTGTAAAGTTAACTTTAATTTCCTCATCATTGAGAAATAAAACTTAAATGAGCAGATCAGTCTGCTAAATTTGAAGAGTAAAGTTAGAGCTCAAAATAAATACTACGTTAGAGCTAATTAGAGAGAACAATTGAAGTGATAATTTGTATACAGGATTTTCTCTCATACTTTATAGCTCTAACTAGATGGCGTTAGGATAGCTTTAGGAACATTTCTCTCACGTCGGCAGAAAACCATAGAGAAAAAAGTGCGTATGTATGTAATGAAGGACTTCATTGATAAATATTTATGGTTTTATTTATTTTTAATAATTTGACAACTTTGACTGTTTTGACACATTATGCCAAACAGACAAAGTTTATTTTGAAAGTTACGATGTGATTATTTTATTTAAAGATTTGTTATAACATTTGGAGTATCTATCTGTAAATTTTGTTTCTCTATTACAGGTAAATATTGCAGTTCATTAGTTGTGTGTAGTTTGAAGTTTGAGTTGTTATTAAAACAAATAAACTTCCCTATTACAGAGCAACACATTTCGGATTTTATTCTATGAAATACAGGCTGAAGCCTCATATAGGGTGTTAAAGTAGACTATATGTATATATTGTAAAATGCCTACCTGCTATGCTATACCTTTAGATTAATTAAGATACTTATATTTTTATTATTCACGCTGAAAAAAAACAAAAACCCACTGATATAATACTTTAACAATGTTTTAAAAGTTATTTCCTATAAAGTGACGCTAGCGCCATCTCTCGATTATATTTATAAGGCAAGAAAACTGCTCATTAAGCTTAGATTCCCTTGCCTTTTTTTGACGAATCATGTTCGTCTGTAAAAAAATGCATCAATACTGTTAAAGTTTCATTTATTATGAATCAGTTTTGTTACATGCATTGCTCGTACATAAATTCCACGGTAGTGATAGATTTCTTCTCGACGTCCACTGAGGCTATGCGATTACATGTTACTAAGTCCACCTTGGTAGCTTCACCACTGAAAAACATTAGATGTTTAAATCATAACTGTCATCTTAGGCATTGAGTAACCGGGTTAAAAAAATACTGGAAACATTTAAATCAGAGGCTTTGTATCGGGTAATATTCAATCATCTATCAGTTTTATTATTACATGCACAAAAGACCAAGAGTTTACAGGCTTGGCGATACCAACCATAATATCTCTGGTGTATTTCATTTATATAACAACGTTTGATTACACGTCACATAATGTTGACAAAAAGTAGGACATATCAGCTCACGGGCCAAAATATTGTATGAAAATCTATCACAGCCCATGGGTGTAATGAGATTTAAATTTGGAAGACCAGCTCGTTTGTTTTGAAAATACTGATAGGTACCACAAACTGTTATCCTTTCGTTTCGCTCGTGACTAAAATTGGCACCCCTGACGTATGATACTACATTATGCCCATCATGAATACCTAATCTACTATTATCGTCCTTATTTTGCGATTGATTAACAACATTACTTATACAATGCTGCTCCCAGCTCATTTAGATTCCACAAATTTTATAATCGTATTCTTTTCCACACAATCCATCTATTTCTTTGCTTTGGCCGGCCTGTTCCCCTCCAGCAATCAGTATTTATGCTCATTCCTCACTCTTCATGTCTCATGATTCTCATCTGTGTTGTGCCAACCAATACCCGTCAATACAAAATATGAAAATAAGTACTTACGTATTATGCAGAACTGTCACAATCGTGCTATGTGGTGTTAAGAATGACACGTTCTCAACGGTCTTTTGGCAAAGACTCTGCACATGGATCCTTCTAGACCCTCGTGGTATAAACTTAGAGATGTGCGCCAACGCGTAGTACATTGGTTGCTTGTAGAACTTCAGTTTGTCGTCAGAGATGATGATAGGGGAATCCACGAAGTTTTCGACCCAATTCGGACCTCCTTGCTCGTCTAAGCACATGTTCCAATCTATCCAGCCAGTAACGTTGTAATTTAGGTCCTGAAAAATATTTGTTTTTTTTTTGTTGTAAAAGATACAAAATATAAGCGACTAAACGGATATGTACCATGCTAAACCTCAACCTTAAATCAGATGTGATCGTTGTCAAATATCTGCTTAGCAATAAATAAATATAAATGTCATATTACTAAGATGCTTTAAGACTACACAGTCCTGTCCTACGCATTGAAGCCTGGATCTTATTCTATACGGATCGTGCGCAATGACAGCTTAACAAACTATTGAAAAAACCGAACATTATGGCGAGTGGAATTTAATTATATGTACTGTTATTACAGCAAGCCCTTAAAAGATATTGATTATTAATAACGTTATCTATACTAATATTATAAAGCTGAAGTAATTGTTTGTTTGTTTACGCGCTAATCTCAGAAGATACTGAACCGATTTGAAGAATATATTTTTGTGTTGAATATCTAGGATAAAACAGTACGATTTTAAATGCAGAGCCACAATGAAACTGTTGCAAAATCGGGGGGAGAAATATTCCTTTTCAGAGCTTCCGTTGCACGCACGTACGCACCTAAACCGTTTAGGATACATAAAAATCATCTACATACGACGGGATTGTTTCGCTTTAAAAGTTCTACAATAAAATCTGCGGCAGCATATATATATCTATCTGATATGGTTTACTCACTACAAACGACGACCCGTCTGGTGTAGTGGTCGAGAAATCGCCTACTACGCAGCGGGTGCGGGTTCGATCCCCGCACAATACAAACATTTGTGTGCATGAACATGTCTGTTTGTATTGGTCTGGGTGTTTTCTATGTATATCATGTATGTATTTACAAACAAAAAGTATTTAAGTATTATATCCGTTGTCTGGCACCCATAACACAAGCTTTGAGTAGCTTACTTTGGGGCTAGATGGCGATGTGTGGGAATGTCCAAAGGATATTTATATTTATTATTTATATTTTTTACGTTCACAAATTTACAAATTTGATAAAAATAATGTTTTACTTCCAAAGGTGCTTTGATGTTCACAGGTATTTATTCTTATCAAAAAATACAAATTCATCACCAAATGAACATTTCATTTTGAACAAAATTGTCATTAACATCATTCGATTACAATAAATATCTTAGAAGCTATCACAGTTTTAAAATAACTCCGCACCAAAATATTGCTCGCAGCTTTAGTACAACACGCGCTTTGGCTAACCGCTAAGGTTGGAAGTCAGAGGTCAGGGGCCCTATTTTTGAATCACTCGCTTGAAATTGGCGAGTGAATTTCGTTTTAAAAAGAATTAAAAATCAATTTAAATCACGCGAACTATATATGTTTGTAGTCACAAAATTCAGTTCTATTTTTTCGAATCCCCGCGGTTTAGAATTATACTAATTTTCATTGGAAAATCGGACATTAATCAATGAATATCACACGCCATCTTGACGCGAGTGATTCAAAAATTGAGGGCCAGGAGCTCTATTTTTGCATCACTCGCTAGGATATGGCGTGTGATTTTCGTTCGAAACCAAACTAAATTTCAACGATAACCGAGCAAAATATATACGTAAATACAATATTGAGTAATATTTTTTTCAGCACTCCTGTGTGGAATTAAACTGTTTTTTATTCGATAATCGGACAATAAATAAATGAATATTACACGCCATTTAGGCGCGAGTGTGACAAAAATAGAGCTCCTGAACTCTTACTCCCAATGAAATCCAAAATTTACGCGGGCGACGCCACGGGGGACCGTAGTATTTATAATTTCATACCTCAATAATGTCCTTGATGTAGAGCTGCGCCCTGGACCACGACCCCAAGTCAACTTTTGGCAAATCATTTACAGCAAAACCTGAAGGTAAAGGTAATGGTTGTACTCGTATTTGAAAGAAGGAAAGAAAAAGTATTTATTGGAATGTGTGTGTGTGTGTGTGTGTGTCTATGACGCATATACCCTCGAGGTCTCGAGGTCCTCAATCAGCATAAGCCAGGTCTCCTGGAGAACCTGACGCTGGTTTTTTCATTTATTTTTCAACTTCAATATTAAAAAACCTGATGAGGGATGTCAAATTGGTGTAATTACCGGCACAAGCTTCGGTGGAAATGATGAATTTTTCAGGGTAATCCTGAACAGTCAAGGTGAGAATCTCAGGAGGAACTACTTGGTCGAAGTACCAATGGACCGCGATCCCGTCTATGTACTCCGACGCTTTTGGGTTCGATGATACGAGCTGCAATAATGGGAAACATTATAAACCTTTTGAAAAAAGGCATTGACAATAGTGTCTGAGTTTGTTGCGCAGCTTCTTCTCAGCACTAGCCCACTATCGCCCCGAAGCTGCTTATGTTTTATATTGGGACGTGTAAAACTGCCCCCAGGGGGTCTTTTTGCATAAATAAATTTATTATTAGTAGAAATTTAGATCTAGTATCCAGATAAATATGCTACTAACGCAAACTGGCACCAGCATCTTGTGCTAGATGGTGACAATATAATTTTGATCACCGGAATTTAGCTCAAGATTATACTACTCGTAATAATGATAAACAATGACTAAATGGGACTAATTTTAATGTACCAAACAATTAATAAGCAATCTAGGTTAAAGATAATTGTGAAAAATCTGAAAAAATAGAAACAAAAAAACGTGAGTCGGACCGCCCACTGAGGGTTCCGTGTCAACTTTAACTGAATTAGGAATCCACTTACTTCCACTAAGCAGAATACCCCAATATTTTGTTGACAGCAAATATAACTAAAATAAATAAATAAATAAATGTTTTTCATAGTGTTTGTATGAAGAACAAAGTTATGTTTGCGGATATTGAAAATGTGCTATATCTCTAACTTCTAGTTCGATCCCGTCCAAACCAATTTTCGTTGAAAGTATTTGTTAATATCTACATTATTTTTTTTTTTTTTAAATTTACACTCGCTTAGATTAGAAGTTAAAGGGGGGACGGACGCCCATATTTTTGGTTTTTGTTTCATGTATGGGAGCCCCCCCTTAAATATCATTATTTTTTATTTTTTGTATAAGAATCGGAGAGAGGTTAACAGGATACATCTTCCTACCAAATTTTCACAGTGTGATGCTTATAGTTACAGAATAAAATGGCTGTGACATACGGACGGACAGACAGACAGACAGACAGACTTGACGAAACTATAAGGATTCCGTTTTTTGCCATTCGGCTACGGAACCCTAAAAATACTCCCCTCTCAATTTGATGATGATAAGGGCAAAACTAGAAGAACTTACTGAATAAAAATAGTTAACGATGTAGTGCCGCTGGTCGTCCATGGCGAGGATCTTGACGTCGTTGAACTCTGAGTTGCGAATGGTAGGGCCCAGGTTATTTGCTATCCATCTTCCCTGAAATTATTGAAGTGAAAACTTCTTTAGCGGCGTTGAGCACTTTTGTGGGATGGGGGAAAAATGTGAAACTCGCGTCAGGACACGTGGGCTGATCGAAAAACCGTAAGACGGTTGGCGAAATTATGGATGTAAGTTGATTTTTCTGACAGATAAACTTTTTGATGTAATTTAATATAATATAAATTGTAATGTTTGTGTACGATAGCGCAATAAATAAATATTGTATTCTATAAAAATATATGGGAAAATATATGGGATGGGACGTAAGGGAGCTTAACCAAGACCCAAAGCTCCAAGCCAACCTCACCTTCACGCGGTGCGTCCTGTTTCAACAGACGAGGCTCTGGCGACCGACCAATTGCGGGATAACCATCCAACAAAAGGCGCAGTAAAATGTTGAGCTGTGATGGGCAGCAGCGTCACACTTAAAAGATACTGCGCCTCTGCGCTCGCCAACCCGCCTGCCAAGCGTGGCGAGTACTGGCAAATACCCCTCTCATATGTTAGTACACAAAAAAACCAGGCCCCCAGTCTCCAGCAGCCCCGCTATTCCTGATTCCGGTAGCGGTCACGGTAACGGCGGGGCAGGGGATGCTAAGAATCCCCGGAGGCGATCTCGCTACCACCCCCAACGACAACTGGCCCTGGTAACTTATAACGCGTGCACACTGAGGACAGACGAGAAGTTGCTCGAGCTGGAGGAAGAATTGAGCCGGTTACATTGGGACATTGTGGGTTTATCAGAAGTCCGTAGAGAGGGCGAGGACACGATAACTCTGAAGTCTGGCAACCTGCTCTTCTACCGGGAGGGTGACCAAAAGTCCCAAGGTGGTGTTGGGTTTCTTGTCCACAGGTCCCTCGTAAACAACATCGTAACCATCGAGAGTGTGTCGAATAGGGTGATATACCTTATACTCAGAATAACCGAAAGGTATTCGCTGAAGGTCATACAGGTATATGCACCGACCTCGAAACACCCGGATGAACAGGTGGAGGAAATGTATGAGGACGTAAGTAGAGCCATACACACTTCCAAAACCTATTTCACTGTTGTTATGGGGGACTTCAACGCAAAACTCGGCAAGCGAGGCGAGGATGAGTTGAAAGTGGGACCTTTTGGATATGGTCAAAGGAACGCCAGGGGAAATAGGCTGGCCGACTTTCTGGAGAAGGAGGGACTCTTTGCGATGAACTCTTTCTTCCAGAAGCCGCCTCAAAGGAAATGGACCTGGCTGAGTCCGGATGGCAAGACGAGAAATGAGATAGACTTCATCATGACCACCAAGAGACGGTTATTCAATGATGTCTCCGTGATCAACAGGGTAAAAACCGGTAGTGATCACCGTATGGTCCGAGGCATATTGAATATAAATGTCAAATTGGAAAGGTCCCGCTTGATGAAGTCCACGCTCCGACCTACTCGTGCCCATATCCAAAATCCCGAGAGCTTTCAACTCGAGTTGTCAAACCGCTTTGATTGCCTAGAGAATTGCGTATCAGTGGACGAAATAAACAACGGGTTTGTGGAAACTGTCCAAACGGTCGGATCTAAGTTGGCATCTCGACCTTATGGCAGAACGTCGATCTATGGCACTGCAGACCTCCGTTAATGCTCAAACCTACAGGCAGCTTAATAGACGAATAATGAAATCTCTGCGACATGACATTCGTTCCTTTAACACGACTAGTGTTAAAGAAACAATAGAGCGAAACCAAGGCTCCAAAGTGTTTGCAAGGGACATGTCTATTGGGCAAAGCCTGTTGACGAAGCTTAAGACGGAGGACGGCAGTGTAGCGTCGACGAAAGCAGAGGTTTTGAGGGAGATCGAAAGGTTTTATGGACAGTTGTACACCTCAGTAGCCAAACCCGTTGATAGCTCGACCGGAGACCCACGAGCTATCCTGACCCGACACTACACTGAAGACATCCCGGACATCAGCCTCTACGAGATTAGGATGGCCCTGAAACAGCTTAAAAACAATAAGGCACCTGGCGAGGACGGAATCACAGCAGAGCTCCTGAAAGCGGGTGGAACACCGGTACTTAAAGTCCTTCAGAGACTCTTTAATTCCGTTCTGCTAGAGGGCATCACGCCTGAGGCATGGAACAGGAGTGTGGTGGTGTTGTTTTTCAAAAAAGGAGACAAAACCTTATTGAAGAACTATAGACCCATCTCACTCCTGAGCCATGTCTACAAGCTGTTCTCAAGGGTCATCACGAATCGTCTCGCACGTAGGTTTGATGACTTCCAGCCTCCCGAACAAGCCGGATTCCGAAAAGGTTACAGTACCATAGACCACATTCATACGCTAAGGCAAATTATACAGAAGTCCGAGGAGTATAATATGCCTCTATGTTTAGCTTTTGTGGACTATGAGAAGGCCTTTGATTCGATCGAAACTTGGGCGGTGCTTCGATCTCTTCAGCGGTGTCACATAGACTATAGGTATATAGAGGTGTTAAAGTGTCTATATAACAACGCCACCATGTCGGTCCGAGTACAGGAACAGAATACGAGGGCGATTCCATTGCGAAGAGGTGTAAGACAGGGCGATGTTATATCTCCGAAACTGTTTACAGCGGCATTGGAAGACGCCTTCAAGCTCCTGGAATGGGAAGGATTCGGCATCTCCGTCAATGGCGAATACATAACACACCTTCGGTTTGCCGATGATATAGTCGTTGTGGCAAAGACGCTGGATGATCTAGGCACTATGCTCGAAGACCTCGACCGAGTATCCCAACAAGTGGGTCTTAAAATGAACATGGAGAAGACGAAAATTATGTCGAGTTCCCTTGTTGTACCCACTCCAGTATCCATTGGGAACTCACCTCTCGAAGTCGTCGACGAGTACGTCTACCTGGGACAAGTGATCCAATTGGGTAGGTCCAACTTCGAGAAAGAGGTCAATCGACGAATCCAACTCGGCTGGGCAGCGTTCGGGAAACTGCGCAAGAGCGTCTTCTCGTCTCAATTACCTCAGTGTCTGAAGACGAAAGTCTTCAATCAGTGTGTGTTACCAGTGATGACATACGGATCGGAAACGTGGTCTCTTACTATGGGCCTTATAATGAAGCTCAAAATTACACAACGAGCGATGGAGCGGGCTATGCTCGGTGTTTCTCTACGAGATCGAATCAGAAACGAAGAGATACGTAGAAGAACCAAGGTAACGGACATAGCCTTGAGAATCAGCAAGCTTAAGTGGCAGTGGGCAGGGCACATAGCGCGAAGAACTGATGGCCGTTGGGGCAGGAAAGTTCTAGATTGGAGACCCTTCGACCAAAGACGCAGCGTAGGACGTCCACCAACAAGTTGGACAGACGACCTTAAAAAGATCGCAGGATCAAACTGGATGCAGACCGCTAGTGATCGGTCGCTGTGGAAAGCCATGGGGGAGGCCTATGTTCAGCAGTGGACGTCCTTTGGCTGATTATGATGATGATGATGATAAAAATATATTATTATTATTATTATTATTATTGTATTCTATCACAAAAATGATAGTACTTTTATATTCATATATATTGATAATAAGAGCAATTCATTCAAAATTATTCCCTAACTATTCCAAAAAATCAAAAATGCACAACGTTGATATTCAAGTTTTCACTTCTGCCGGCACTCCCGGAGTGCATTTTTTTTTTATCTACACTATTCAAATTTGACATTCAAATAGTTGCAGGTACAGTCCGAATAATACCTTTCTTATACAAATGCACTAAGGGTGGATTCGACCAAACCAGAATAAATATTAACCTTAGAATAAAACGCTAGCTATCCGAGAGTACATCAATTTTTCATTTTACAATCTTCTGTTCTAGAATATAGCGTTTAAACGGAAGTAGCACTTATACCCTCCATTTTGCGTGAAATAAGAGCTAATCAAAGTATATGTAATGAATGACGTCAGCTTGCCATATGATATATGTCATAAAGTCAAAATGTTTTGCAAAAAATCAAAATTTTAGACATATTGATACTTTCCCACGGTATAATACGACATTGTTTAGTTGACAGGATTTTTACTTTTACACCATACTGCTTTGGTACAGCATTGATTTGCCGGATAATAATACAGTTAATTTTTTCGTTTTGATAAGTGAGTTTATTAATTATTGTTAAATTTGTACATCAAAAAAACGACTTTAAGATATTTCAGTACAAAATCGAGGAACAAAATAATCCTTCGTAGGTATAGTTACGCGCATTAAGCCTATGTTTGATCGAATCCAACCGAAGTGCTCAGTAATTAGGTACTCTGTGGTAGCCCCAAACCCATGCATGTGTTATATAACTGTGTGATCGAGTGGTTAAGGCATGCATCCAGATAGCGCAAGATGCGGTCGCCACCCGATAAAAGTTGATTTTTTCAATTGCAATTCATAATCTTACAGTTACTTAAATTTTTGCCAAACTGCAGGTGTCAGAACTCTATGTTTTCAACCATACCAGATCGGAGACGGTCCAGCCCAAAGTGTTCCAGTTTACTGCGGTATCGATGATACCATTTGCGGGCTCATTTGTGGTCGTCACTGCCCAGACAGGGACGCCCTCTTTGGCATATAGCTGTATGAACCTGTAAACATAAGGAAGCGCTTTAACTGTGCAAAACTTCCTTCTGTAACGAATTCCACCTGAGAACTTCTTCTTGACATTCTTAAAGACTTGATCGACTTCATTCTTCATTCAATTTATGTGGAAAACTTTTTCTCTCTACCAACTCTCTTCCGTCTTTCTGTCTGTACGTCTAGTGTATACAGAAGTATCTTAGAAATCGTAACAACTGGAGTGCCTAGCTACATTCTCTATTTTTCCCAGATGATAATACGAGTATGATAACTTGAATTTAAAAGGGCCAATTAGTCGATAATAGATCAGTACCACCATCTTACTTTGACCTAACTCTACCTAATCTTTAGTAAAGTTAGTCTGTAACGTCCCACTGCTGGGCAAAGGCCTTACCTCAACTATGACGTAGTTTGAGCCATCACGCGGGCTCAGTGCGGGATCCGCCCATAAGACCTCTGACTAGGCTTAACGACTAAAATCAACCGATATTAGCCGGGAGCAACGGTTTAACGTGCCTTCCGAGGCACGGAGATGCTCGTGATATACGTCACTTATATAGTCGGAATGGTCAGCCATCCAAACACGACCGCGCCGTAGGTTGCTTCACTTCGGTATCACTACTAAAGCGCTGCTACCACTACGCTACGAGCACCTCCTTCAGTGGCGTAGCTAGGTAACCAAGGGCCCTGGGGCAAATCAAAAAATGGGGCCCCACTGCTATCTAAACTGGACCTGAATTAATGCCGAAATCTATAGATTTGACATGATTGATTGACATAACAGACATCAATATGAGTGGTACTAAAATCAAATAAAATTGAATCCCTATATTGACCAGTACTAAAAAGTTTATTAACATCAGCTTACTTATTCCTGATACAGCATTAATTTTTTAACCGTTCTCGAAAAAATAATCTTGACTCGAATTCACAATAAAACGCGCATATCACTATCCGTCAAATTGACAACACTGCCAACGAACAGAAAGAATTTAGGGGAAATCCCTAGGTATAACTTTCGAATTCCTCTCAACTGAGTTGCCATGATTAAAGTCGGGTTGCCATGCCATATTTATTTTGAAAATGGGAAAAAATTTCAAAAGTTCAATTTGAGCTGAGCTTGAGGGCCCCAGGGCACTGCCCCGCCTAGCCCCTAGGTAGCTACGCCACTGACCTCCTTCCTAACCTTTAGCCATGGTTTTTCGTGAAGAGATATGCGACACCCATGTCTACTTATTAATTTGCACCCATTACGAAAATAAAGTCAAAGTAGGCACGGTGCCAAGCTTCACTTCCTTTGCTTACTTCAAATGATAGTCAGCGTAGGTCTGATAGAAATCCTCCTTCAGATGGCTGAGTCCGACCAAGGCGTTGTTGGTCTTCATCCAGGCAGGTGGAGACCAGGTACTGGCTACCACGTGGACTTGACTGGTAGCGGCGTCCATGCAGGCTCTTATCATAGGTAGCTGATAGTATAATAACTAGATGTCAATGATCCCTAAAATATCTCGAGCAATTGGGCGTAGTTTTATTTTTTAACGGCATTTAACCGAGAAGCAAAAATTTCAAACTTAAGTAACCAGTAATAATAATAAATATTATTTATTGTAAAAGTAAGGACACAAGAAACAATCACATTACAGACAAATCATTTGTACAATATTGGCGGTCTTATCGCTGGAAGCGATCTCTTCCAGACAACCATTGGGTAGAGGAAACAACGTTTATTTGTGAAGTAGAAAGCGGTAGGAGGCAGTAATTCATCGGAAATGGTTTTAACTTATTATAATGCAGAATAGATGTATTATCACTTTCTAACATAAAAATCGAACCAGCAATTTGCAAACAAATGTGTTTATTGTTTACATTTACAAATGTGTGTATTACAAACGGCGTTATTTAAATCGTCACGTTGTGACGACTAAGTAAAGTATATCAACTAAAATGTACCTTGAGCTCGTGATCTTCAGAACTCAGCGTATAATTAGAGAGATCGACATCGTTTTCAGGAAGTTCGTTGTAAGCGTATCCGTGGGTCGAGAAATCTGATCCACCGATAGGAACGCGGATCATGTTGTATTGAAGACCGGATTTGCTGAAGTAAGAGCTGGAAAGTATACAGGGTGTTATGAGACACTAACTTAAACAGGATATTGAGATTATCAGTGGAAGAAAACCATTATCATGACTGAAGAAGAGCGAAGCCATATTGGCGTTGCGTTGCGTCTCTGTTGCGAATAGTATCTATACTAATATTATAAAGCTGAAGAGTTTGTTTGTTTGTTTGTTTGTTTGTTTGAACGCGCTAATCTCAGAAACTACTGGCCCGATTTGAAAAAATATTTTTATGTTAGATAGTCCATTTATCGAGGAAGGCTTTAAGCTATATGTATAACATAAAGATACGACTCATAAGACCACAGCAGCAATGAAAAATGTTGCGAAAACGGGAGAAAGATATTCCTTTTGAGAGCTTTCGCTGCGTACGCTGCGGAAACCGCTAAAGTTACACAAAAATCATGTATCACAAGATTGTTCAGCATTAAAAGTTCTATAATAAAGTCCGCGACAGCATAAGTCTATCTTTTATGGTTGACTTACTACAACCTTTTTTATGTTAATAAATTTGTAAAAAAATAATGCATTATTTTTAGAGGTGCATTATACACACAGGTATTTATTCTTATCAAAATAAATACATTCATCATCACGAGCATTTCATTTAGAAACAAGTTGCCCTTTATATCATTTGATTCCAATAAATATCTTAGGAGCTATCACAGTTTTAACATAACTCCGCACCAAAATAATGTGTACAACGTGCGCTTGCGCTAATCTATACTAATATTATAAAGCTGAAGAGTTTGTTTGTTTGTTTGAACGCGCTAATCTCAAAAACTACTGGCCCGATTTGAAAAATTATTTTTACGTTGGATAGTCCATTTATCGAGGAAGGCTTTAGGCTATATAACATAAAGATACGACTCATAAGACCACAGCAGAAATGAAAAATGTTGCGAAAACGGGAGAAAGATATTCCTTTTGAGAGCTTCCGCTGCATACGCTGCGGAAACCGCTTAAGTTACACAAAAATCATGTATGACAGGATTGTTCAGCATTAAAAGTTCTATAATAAAGTCCGCGATAGCATATGTCTATCTTTTATGGTTGACTTACTACAACCTTTTTTATGTTAATAAATTTGTAAAAAAATAATGCATTATTTTTAGAGGTGCATTATACACACAGGTATTTATTCTTATCAAAATAAATACATTCATCATCACGAGCATTTCATTTAGAACCAAGTTGCCCTTTATATCATTTGATTTCAATAAATATCTTAGGAGCTATTACAGTTTTAACATAACTCCGCACCAAAATAATGTTCGCAGCTTGAGTACAACGTGCGCTTGCGCTAATATATTATAAAGCTGAAGAGTTTTTTGTTTGAACGCGCTTATCTCAGGAACTGCTGGACCGATTTGAAAAAATATTTCTGTGTTGGATAGCTTATTTATCGAGAAAGGCTTTAGGATATAAAACATGACGCTGCGACGGGAGGGGAGGGAGCAAACTCAAAACGCGCGGACGAAGTCGCGGGGGACCGCTAGTTAAGGAAATAAAAGATGGATTAAGTAGCCCATACTGTGATTATTAGGGATGGGCCGAAATTCGTTTCACATTCGGTTTAACCGAATTTCGGCGGCTTGAACCGAACTTCGGTATTCGGCCGACTTTCGTTTCAAATGCCGAACATTCGGTCCACGATAAGATTTAAATACCTCATCTATTTTTATGCAAATAATTCAAACAAATTCATAATCAGTCATTTATTAATTTTTGTAATGCGTTACTTAACAACAAAATCTTTTTTAAGAAATCAAAACAACTTTGGTTTATTAATTAACGAAATTATAATTATTATTAACGAAGTTATTGCCCTCTTGACACTAAAACAATAATTAGATACTTGTCATATATAATGAAATAATAGTCATATTAGGAGATTTTGAAACAGGTGTTTTACAAAATTATTCATTAAATAATATTTTCAACACACTTGCTCAAAACTACGTTTTTATTCCACCGATTTTTGGCTCATAATCATAGATATTAAACACGCGTGCTTTTTCAGTATATTATTGCACTAGTGCTTTTAGTTTATAAACCCGACCAATTTACATTTGTACCCTAGTACGAAGTCGTAAGTAAGAAGAAGAAGAAGCGATATAATTTGGTCGGGTTATAATTTTTATTTTACCAACGTAAATGAATTTGTTGAGCCTTAATATTATCGATCTTCCACTCACTCTTAGATGGTTTGTTAACGCAGAAGTAGACTTTGTACGGCCAGTACCACCACGAGATATAAGTGAACCGCACAAAGTACATTTCACTTTACTTTGTTCATCAGTTTCGGTATAAAATGTCCAAACACTTGATTTTTTTCTACCACTCATTTTTGACCTTTGCAACAAGCAGATATTGAATGTTTATTAGTTTTATTAAGTATTAATAATTATCTGTGACATAACGTCACACTTAATCCACTAAAAATCACGTAACTTACGTAATGTAAACAATAACGCACGTGTCGCGAAGATGACGAATTTGCTAATGACAGAGAGACGCGGGGTGCGGGATGTGCAGAGCGAGTCGAGACCTGTCCGCTCCCGAGAAAGCGCGGCAAAAATAACCGAAGTTCGGCCGAAGTTCGGCCGAATTTAATTTTTTTGCAGAATGTTCGGCCGAAGTTCGTATTCGGTATAAATTACATTCGGCCCATCCCTAGTGATTATACGATTTTACTCCGATATCTAACCGTACGGGCGTCTACTGGAGCTTTTAGTGATATGTTTTAGATACGTTACACACTCAGACTTTTAGCACCGATGCAGACACAAATTTAATGTGGAATCGATGCAGTCGCGCGTTAGCATCGATACAGAAGCGCGACTGCATTGATGACAATATTACATAATTTGTCCAGCTTCTGCATTGCGACTGCATCGATGCTAACGCGCGTAAACATCGCGACTGTATCGATGCTAAAAGTACCGCAAGTGTGTAAAGTTTGATATTTTGCGACTGCATCGCTGCTAAAAGTCGCAGTGTTCAAATGGTCAGAGGTATTTTTTCACGTACAATAACAATCCACTAAATTATTATAAACTCACTTTATCAGGTTCTGCCTCAAGGCATCATCCATGCTGAGCCAATTGATAGCAGCTGCATCGGTGACCGCTCCTCCGAAGCCTTCCACAGTCTGATACAGCCTGCTGGCGTTCAGGTAGACAGCTGGGTAGCAGAGGTCCGTGATGCATGCTCCGGCTGGGGAGGAATAAAGTGGCATCATTATCATTATCAGAAGCAGGACCTCTACTGCTAAACAAAGGTCTCCCATGATTTTCTATAGCGATGGGTTTAAAACTATCTACATACAGTGTTATCCTGCGTTTTTTAGGGCCTTCAGTCAGTCCGTATTGCTGATAAATATTATTATTATTATTATTGCAGATAAATATATAAAATATACATAAATATAGATATTTGACACCAATAACATACATTGCTTTGATTCCAAAGTAAGTAGCTAATTGAAATTGTATTATGGAAATCAGACACAACGGTGGTACGACAACAACCAGACACAAGACAATATAGAAAATTATGATTTCTATAATGACCCGACCGGGAATCGAACCCGGGACCTCGGAGCGGCGACGCCTTGAAACCAGCGCACTTAACCACTACACAACGGAGGTCGTCCACCGGGAGATTTTGAGATTAATGGTTACACTTACGTTGAGGTTTATACTTAAAGGTATGAAGTGATCTTATCGCTTTCTGAAACCGTAGTCCTTCCTGAAAGATGAGAGCCATATTGTTAAAAGAAAATAAGCTTTTACTTAGTAAATAAATAGCGGTTATATAAAAGTAAACGGCATTCAATTCAATAGATCAGTGTATTTTTTTGTTTATTAAGGGAAATTTTAAATATAATAACCTATGTGACTTCACTTAAACTGGAAAATTGACGCATCCGTGTGGTTGAGCCGCTAATACTAGATACGCTTGTCTAAGATGAGGTCAATCCCGGGTTCGATCCCCGATTGAGTATCCGATCAACCTGTATGTCACGATACCACTACCACTGTATGTGGTGATTGATGACATGATTTTCTTTAATAATCATTAGTATATTGTTCCGTTTTCCTTCACTTACACGTGACTTCCAACACCGACTCGCGTCGCAAGCTCTCACGACGATAACCTACGTCCATTCTCGCCCGCGGATCTCGTTTTATGACCAAAGACATCTAGACTAGACTTTAGAAACTTCCATTAACGTAGCATCCCATGCGGCCTGCCCCAAGACTATATGTAAGTATCTATTTAACTTAAGATACCACATATATTCTACGTAATCGTTTTAAAAATATATTTATGTTACTTCAATGAATTGTCTTGATTTTTTTGTGCACAAAATAACCCATCCATGAACTCATTATTTTTTTACCCAAAGGCTGTCTGCAAGAGACCGCTTACGGCGATAAGACCGCACAAATTGTACATTTCCTCTTAATTATCTTATCTTACAATATAAAAACTCACCTCAGACTACTCACTACAAGATTAAAACTCACCTCAGAAGATGTGTAAACTACAAAATTCCCTAAGGCTGGTTCTTCCCTGACCAGCTCATCACAGTATGCAGAAGTGCACACGCATACTGTCGATCTGGTTTCGTTGAAACGTTCTGACAAACATGGCTTGTCTGAAAAAAAAACGAAAACAGTAGACCAGCATACTTATAGTATGTAACTGTGATTTTACTGTGGTACAACCGCTAGCACATCAGGTTACCCACTTTTGTTGGAAACTAGCCCTTACTACAATTGCATTAGATACCGCAGTGTTGATCTTGACGTGATGTTATCCGTTCAATAAGTATACAGCGTGTAAAAAAAGGTGCAGTGGAAATTTATGAGAGCGTAGAGTCACCTTCAAAGAATAACTTGCAGGTGGTATTTTTTTCCGTCTGAGGAGGAGGATTTCGTGCTGACTTTAACCGAATTAGGGAGCTAAAATACCACTATATTTTGTTGACAGCAAATATAACTTTGTTTCTCATAGTATTTGTATGAAGAACAAAGTAGTTGAAAATGTGCTATATCTCAAAAACTACTAGTTCGATCCCGTCCAAACCAATTTTCGTTGAATGTGTTTGTAAGATCTGCATCATATATTTTTTCAAAATTTTCACTCGCTTAGTTTAGAAGTTAGAGGTTAGAGACCTATCAATAGGGACCCCACTCGCATAGGTTTGACTTCACTTTTTTAGTTTCATGTATGGGAGCCCCTCTTAAATACCATTATTTTTTACTTTTTGTATAAATACCAAATTTCAACAGTGTGATACTAATAGTTACAGAATAAAGTGGCTGTGACATACGGATGGATAGATAGACAGACAGACTTGACGAAACTAGAAGGATTCCGTTTTTTGCCATTCGGCTACGGAACCCTAAAAAATTAAAAATATCCCCTTCAAAAAACTTACAAACGCATGTGTCATAGATTTCAAATTCATTTGGATTCAGTGCTTGACGAGTGTTGGCTGTTCTGTTCTAAATTTTCCCTCATCTGTTCATTTCTAAAGAATTCCCTAATTCTGGTAAAATTGGCAAGGAACCCTTGGTGCACGAGTCCGACTCGCACTTGGCCGGTTTTTTTTTCTTGCAGATTTTATATGATGAATGATGGATGATAGATGTCTTCTTGCATAAAAGTAGTATTCTCATAACAGATAAAGTTATAGCAGTGTTCGTAATATAATTATTTATCTCATATTTCTCGTCGTCATTTTTCATCTTGAATGATAGTTGAGGTCGGATCCTATAGACATTAAAATAATACCTTGAACTAGAATGATCCATAGTTTACAAACATTACATTTACTACCTATTTAGTTTAGTTTATTTTTTTGTATTGAAAAAAGACACAGATACATAAAATTACCTCGATGCAGAAACGAATTTATTTCTGACCTTGGAATATCTACATGTGCTGTAATTTACACAGTATCTCTGTAGCCCAGATAATATAATACTCTGTAGTGTTCTACTTTCGATACACCTAAATGTTAGCTTTCTATCTCTACTATAAGTTTTTTTATAGCTGAAGAATTTTTTTAAATGTTTGTTTGGTTCAGGGCCTGTTTTAACATAAACAGAGAAGCACTAACTAACGAATAACTAATTCTAATTTGTATTGGACAGATAAACGGATCCAGAAATTATATGGACATTGTGAAACAAGCCGTAAACGTGCTAATCTTGAAACAATTTTGAATCTTGAAAAAAGCGGCCGCTTCGCAACATTTTTATTACTGCTTTACGTTTTTTGTCGTGATGTGTTTTTATAGCTTCCTCAAAAAATACTGCAATTAATAATAAATTAAATAAAAGCCGTTTTCCTTTCTCGTATATAATTCATATGGTCCTTTGACAATATCTACTCGTACTTTACTCTATTTCATTTCCTTATTCTTTTCTTACACCGAGTGCAAAATCCTTCTACTCTACAGTGGCTCCAGGATCCACTGGTTGCAACCGATAATGCATTTATTTTTATCTGCTTATTTATATAGTGTATATATTTTTAAACGACTTTGGAGGTTATGCTTTAGAATGTTTTTAACACTCACAGTGTCATATTTTATATTCATCTGTTTCATAGACAGACGGCTAGATGGCGCTAAGCGTCACGCAATTGACGTGTTCATAAGAAACCACAAATTTCGCAGGGTTGGACTAACAGCACGGTAGCTCAATTGGTAAGAGCGTTTGGCCCGGTGTGCCAAAAGGTTGCTGGTTCAAGTCCCGCCCGTGCGCAAATTTTTGGTTTCTTATTTCATCTTTATGAATATAAAATATGACACTGTGAGTGTTAAAAACATTCTAAAGCATTAGATAGCGAAGCGACATCAATTTCCAAGTTGAATTTATTCTGTAAAGAATAACTGCTTGGGCCATCTGTTTCATAGACAGACGGCTAGATGGCGCTAAGCGTCACGCAATTGACGTGTTCATAAGAAACCACAAATTTCGCAGGGTCGGACTAACAGCACGGTAGCTCAATTGGTAAGAGCGTTTGGCCCGGTGTGCCAAAAGGTTGCTGGTTCAAGTCCCGCCCGTGCGCAAATTTTTGGTTTCTTATTTCATCTTTATGACTTCGGAGGTTATCAATTCGGCTGTTTGTTTTTTTTTGTGGCTGTTTTACCACATATCACTGTCATTTGTAGACCGATTTGAAATTTTTCTACGCTAACCTAGAGGTTATACATTCTAGTTGGTCTCAAGTTGCCAAGTCGGGATCTGATGATGGGGTCTTGGTGCAATCGAGGCAAACCCTCAAATTTTAAAGCCACGTATAGTGTTTTTGTAATAGAATCTTAATGTTGACATATTGTTACGTCTTAAAGTTAACTTTGTGTGGATCTGGCTGATGGTGGAACTCCCTTAAGACTTAAGAGTTCAGTGATTATAATGACAGAACTTATGATAGGTAATTTGTAGCTTCTTAAAGAACGGAGTCATAATATGCAACCTCCCCTCCCCCTCCATAACCACTGATAATTAGGAAATAAAAATAGGTTTAAAAAAAATAAAAACCGACTTCAAAATCAAATTGGACTAAAAGATTTAAATAAACTGACCTAAACCTAAAAATGGATCCCTGTCCTTTAAAGGGTCAAGAGTATATTTGCATTTTGGTTTTGAAGTCTGTTTTTATTATATGTGTATCATGCAAATATGTTTAGTATCATATGTATTTTTGATGTGTATTTTATAATAATTTATTAACATGCAATTTTTAAGTACGGACAACAGCACGTTAAGGTAAACACTGTGGTGTCTTATGCCGTTGCAACAAGGGCTAGCTTGCAACAAAAGTGAGTAAGTTGATGTGCTGGAAACTGTACTTTGTGCTTATTATTATTCTATAATCCCTCTTTATAAAATCTGTACATTTATATATATATATATATATATATACAACACATTAAACAGTGAAAGTACACTTGACTTTTGTTTACAATATCTCTTCGCCTGTCGATTCCATCTAAACTGTACCCTTTTTCATAAGCAAATAAAATTTAAGCAAATAAAATTTCATTTCATTTCATTATATTTCATTTCATGTCGCCATGACTCTTCTTCAAATCGATTAATGATTTTTGTTATTGATTGGTAGTCCTGAAGAAATTGCTTCAAGACCGCCAAAATTTACTTTTGGCGGATATCTTCTGTGTAAATGTGAGTACGTGAATGTGCTTTATCTAAAAAAACTTCTAGTCCGATCTCGTTCCAACCAATTTTCGTTGAAAGTTTTTGTTAAGATCTACATTATATATTTTTTTCAAAATTTACACTTGCTTAGTTAAAAAATTAGATAGAGGGGACGCCCATTTTACCACTTTGGCCGCGTCTAGCAGCGAAACGTTAGATCACAGATGAATAATAATGTATCTAGATCGTTAGACTTTAAAAGAAAATAGTTTTGGGAATCTAAATGTCATTTTGAAAGACCTATCCATAGACCCCACACACAAAGGTTTGTCTAAAAACATTTTTATCGGTTTAAGTTTCATGTATGGGAGCCCCCCTCAAATATCATTATTTTTATTTTTTTGTATAAGAATCGTAAAGCGGTTAACATACTACACCTTCCTGCCAAATTTGAACAGTGTGATGCTTATAGTTACAGAATAAAGGGGCTGTGACATACGGACGGACAGACAGACAGATAGACTTGACGAAACTATAAGGGTTCCTTTTTTTGCCATTCGGAAACGGAACCCTTAAAATATTATATTCGATCCAGAGGTGGAATTGTGTAAAACAATCGTATTCATTTGACAGTTCTAAACGTACGGTATGGTCTGTCAAACGGCAAAGAACAAAACGTTTGACAGATCATACCGTAGCCTTCCTCGTCAAGTCCGTTTTCTTTGCTTGTCGAAGTTTGTAAACAATCTTGACATTCCTTTTTCACAAAATGATTCGTTTTAAAATAAGATAACAAGACTAATTTTACACAGGCAACTAATTGTTAAACACAGACATATTTGTTAATTAAAAAGTAAATAAGTTTTAATCACAAATATTATTTTAAAAAAGTTATGAAAAGATTGTTTACAATATTGGTCTAGCTAAGAAAATAGGCTTTTGGGATTGTATGCAGATAACTATAGTTTCTTACCAGCATAGCAGTATAATGACAACTGTGCAATCAAAAATGCCAAAATTGATACGTTTCTTCGAGTCATCTTTTTGTTTCTACAGACACCTGAAAACATATTGATCTGACAAGTCGTACGTAAGTACTCAATTTTAATCATTAAGGTCGGTTAAATAATGGAGGCGGTTAAAAAATGCCGTTCAAATTTTGTCTTTCGATAAGTTTACCTCATAAATATTATTTCTCGTTTTATTGAAACATTTGAATTAAGAAATAGTAGCCTAATTTTATGCTCTGTAGCAAAATTATATGATCTTTAGGTACATACATTGTAGCATTTGCTACATCTTAAATATCAAATTCTCGTTTATTTATTTTGTAACGGACACATGAGTCTCAATCGGAACAATTTAGTAGGGATATCTAATGGTCGTTTATAAGTCTGTTTTTTTTTGCTTTTCGATTGTTATCTATCAGTCTTGACATTAACTTCAACGAACAAAAAAATCATTTCAAAAATCAGATAATCACAAAATTGGCATCTACATACGTGAATCGTCGTTAAAGACTGAGATTTTATAAATCAAATATTTATTTTCATTAATTTAATTTACTGATATTATTTTAAAAGATATAAAAATGTTCTTTTAATTATTTTACTAGTAACCACTACTTCTGAAATCGCGTAATTGATTGCACTAAAACTTAGTTTTTTGTATTAAGAGAGCTAACGACAAAATTTTCTTACCTCTTCTCCTTGTGTTGGTTTTTTGTCTACTAGCCCCAAAAAACTGTTACAATAACAGTTTATGTGGCACTAAAGACCCGAATTTCAATATTAATCGCTTAAATAGTGTTTAATATGTCTTAAATTATTCGTAAATGAGGCAAAGAAGCAACAGTTTTAATTACTTTGTTACCGTAGCGCTATTTACTTTTAAATTTAAGGCTCACACTATGCGATACAGGCGACTTTTCTCGGGAAACACATTTTTGTAACGTATCGTCAATAAAATAAGACCGAATAGATCGTTTTAAGGGTCCCGTAGCCGAATGGCAAAAAACGGAACCCTTATAGTTGAGTCAAGTCAGTCTGCCTGTCTGCCTGTCTGTCCGTCCGAATGTCACAGCTACTTTATTCTGTAACGATAAGCACCACACTGTTGAAAAAATTGGTAGAAAGATGTATCCTGTTAACCGCTTTACGATTCATATACAAAAAATAATGATATTTAAGGGGACACATGAAACTAAAACCGAAAAATTTTTTTTGTCAAATATAGTACACGCATAGGGCGTGTCTTGGATAGATCTTTAAAATGACAGAGGTTCCAAAAAATCATTTTCTTTTAAAGTCTGACGTTTGATAGATAGATACTTTCAACGAAAATTGGTTTGGACGGGATCGAACTAGTAGGTTTTGAGATATAGCACATTTTCAACAAGTGCAAACATAACTTTGTTCTTCATACAAATACTATGAAAAACAAAGTTATATTTGCTGTCATCAAAATATTGTGGTATTTAACTAAGTGGATTCGCTAATCTAGTTAAAAATGGCACGGAACCCTCAGAGCGCGAGTCGGACTCGCACGTGGCCGGTTTTTTAGGAACCTAAGTTTATTATGGTGATGATGGTTGTATTTTATTTGATACAGAACATTCAAGCATTAACTGACGAACAAACAAAAGTTCAATACAAAGTAGTTGTAGCATGTCATTTTCTCGTTACATTCAGATTGACACAAGTGTTCGAAATTCTTATATTTTGAGCATGCATCGTCTTTATCGTCACTTGAGTTTGCATCTCATTTCACCTACGTTAATAAGATATTTAGCTTGGAGCATGCAAGGGAGGGAGGGAAAACGACAACACTGTTTGTGTTGTCGTTTTTCTCTATGGGCTGATTTTTAAATAGTCAGATAAGAAATATTCGTAGAACAAAAGACAATAGACGAGGTCTTGACATGCGGTCATCGAGGAAACTCTACCTTGAAGCCCCCTGTCACACATCGAGCTATTATTCTAATTCTTTTACAGTTCAATCAGTACGACTGAGGAACTTCTTACCTCTTGCTATTAGGCAGTCAACTTCAAAAGCTGTTTTTAAAAATCGCTTAAAATAACTAATTACATTAATTTGTTTTATTTATAATTATGTATTTTGATTTTTATGATTGTATTTATTAATATATATACGAATATATGTATGTTTAATATAATATCCCAATAATATATTATCAATTACATAATTTGTCTTAATTTATTATGCACATAATACCCCTTCCTATAAGCTCATTATTTATTTACCCAAATGTCGTCTGGAAGAGATCGCTTACAGCGATAAAAGACCTAAATTGTACATTTTCTCGAAATGAATTTGTTATTAACCTTTCTGGTGTACAATAAAGAGAATTATATATTATCTTAATATGGGTAATTTGAAAACGTCACCTAATTATCAGCTATCATAGGTTCCTGTATTTTTAAAAAATCTGACGCTTTATAATTTATCAGTCTGATAAGTTGTATCTGACCATTGAAAAACCGGCCAAGTGCGAGTCGGACTCGCACACTGAGGGTTCCGTGCCAACTTTAACTCAATAAGAGAATCCACTTACTTCCACTTAGTATGAAACCACAATATTTTGGTGACAGCAAATATAACTTGGTTTTTCATAGTATTTGTATGAAATACAAAGTTATGTTTGCGGTTGTTGAAAATATGCAATATCTCAAAAACTTCTCATTCGATCCCGTCTAAACCAATTTTCGTCAATTATTTGTTTAGATCTACATTATATATATTTTTCAAAATATACACTTGCTTAGTTTAGAAGTTAGACGGGGGGGGGGGGGGACGCCAATTTTACCACTTTGGAAGCGTCTAGCTATGAAACGTTAGACTTTAAAAGAAAATGGTTTTAGGAATCGCTATGTCATTTTAAAAGACCGTATAGTACACACATACACGTATAGTACACACATACACGTATAGTATAGGTTTTAGTAAAAAGTATTTTTTTTGGTTTTAGTTTCATGTATGGAAGCTCTCCCCCTTAAATGTCATTATTTTTTATTTTTTGCATGAGAATCGTAAAGCAGTTAACAGGATTCATCTTCCTACTAAATTCAAGTGTGATGCTTATAGTTACAGAATAACAAGACAGACAAACAGACTTGACGAAACTATAAGGGTTCCGTTTATTGCCATTCGGCTACGGAACCCTTAAAATCGGCCCTAAGTAGTTTTGTGTGTAAGCGGGAGGTAAGGTTGTAAGAGCGAAGCCACATCAGCCTTGTGTTATTTGAGATGCATCTCCGATGCGGTGCGTCAGTCAATATCCGCACACACGCTTTCCGACAACGCAACGCAATGCACAGTGTCTCATGTCGTTCAAATTTGTATGTCAAATGTCGGAGTTGCACTGATCCGACACATCACAGCAACAACGCAAGACAACACCAATGTGCGTACGCACCATTAAACTACTTTTACTAGCATAGGACTGACACCTTCAACCATATACGATCAAATTTCGTGCTCCATGAATTGGCCACTTGTCATCAACTCATAATAAATATCAGAACTTACCGAGTTCTTTCTTTTCTTCTGGTGGATCATCTGCCTTTGCATAGAGTCCGCCTAATGAAAGCTGACCAAGAGAAACTGCGGCAAATTCAAAAAATCCACAGCTGACAACTCTGACTATAGGCTGAATAAACAGACTTGATACTATGTTTTATTTTTTTTAAGGTGCACGCCTCGATACCGTTTTATGAAGTCAATAAAATAATTTTATTGCCTAAACTACACGCTTTCGCATAAATATAAAGAAACCTTTTGTTTAAATATGTATATGATATAAGAATTAACGGAGTACGTACGAGTAATTTATATCAATTGCATTTGCTATCGACGCACGCATCTTGGCCTTCAATACCATATTTTTCCCAGGAGGAGGTTAAATTTAATCCAAAGGTTTTACAAATACATTTATTTAGAAACAGACTAAATAAACAAATTAATCTATGAATACACTGTCTCACATCTTTATTACACCATGACATTAATCGTCATAATCAAAATCTGATTCTAAGTATTCTATACCTGATAATAATAAATCAGAATCACTGCTTTCTTCACTGCTGCTATTGCCAACGTTTATTATAAATGTTTCTAGCTCGTTTTCAAGAATACCGTCCCTCACTTTGTACTGATTTTCAACATTTATAACATGATCAGTGTACTTCTTCCAGTCAGTAGCGGTTACAGATTGAAAACATTCTTTTATTAAATTTTGCATTTCAGACCCTGGTCTTCCTATGTTTTTGCTTGCTACTTTTCTTTTGGCCTGACTCCATACAAGCTCAATTGGATTAAGGTCGCAATGGTATGGTGGTAACAACAAAATTTCATGATTAAGAATGTGACTGTATTTTTTTAGGATTTCTTCAGCTCCGGTAACAGGTGCAGGCTTATTGTCCCTGACTTAACACATTAATTCATCTTTAGTGTGATATTCTTCAAAATGAATATTATTATCTCGGAGCCATGTGCGTATATTATCTTTAGTATTAGACATAATAGGGGGTTTGTTCACTTGTTTTACATGGTAACTTGCATTATCCATCACAAGTACACTGGGTTAAGTTAAATTTGGTACGAGGGTCAAACTGAAAGTTCTTAGAAAATCAAAAACTGATTACATTAGCCAGTTATTAGTTTTATTATATATTTTCAAAATATTGTCCATTGACGTCAATACACCGCTGCATGCGATGGAACCACTGGGAAAAGCACTTTGCCCACTCGTCCTTAGGGGTCTCTTCAATGGCATCGCGATATGCAGCCACCGCTTCTTCAGCATTCATAAACCGCTTTCCTTTAAGTTTTTCTTTAATTTTTGGAAATAAATAAAAATCACAAGGCGCGAGGTCGGGGCTATACGGCGGGTGACCCAGTAATTCAACGTTTGATGTCGCCAAATAGTCGATCGTTCGCTTGGCGGTGTGCGACGAGGCGTTGTCGTGGTGAAGGAGGATCCTACTGCGAGGTCGTTTCTCTCGAACTTTTTCCAAGACAAGTGGCAAACAATTGGTAGTGTACCATTCTGCAGAAACTGTTTTTTGATCCTCTAACACAATTGTTGCGAAATGACCTATCCTTCCAAAGAACGAGGCCACCACCATTTTTTTTCCCGCACTTCGATCTCTCTTCACTTTAGTTGGCATCTCCTCGAAAGGAAACACCCACTGAGCAGATTGTCTTTTGGTTTCAGGATCATAACAGTAAATCCAGCTTTCGTCACCTGTTAGTATGTCGAACACAGCATTTGAGTCACCTCCGTTAAATCTTTCAATCATTTTACGGCACCAATCCACACTATGGAGTTTTTGAGCCTTAGTCAAATTATGAGGTATCCACCGGGCGGAAAGCTTCCTGACCGCTAAATGTTCGTGGAGGATTTTGTGCACTTGACTCATACCGATGCCTAAGCTTGTCCGAATCTGCTGATAGGTCACTCTTTTGTCAGTCTCTATCATACGCCGCACAACACAGATGTTATTTTCAGTCGTCGCCGTAGAAGGCCGTCCCTCACGTACATCATCAGTGAGATTAGTGCGACCACGTTTAAACTCATTAAACCAGTTGTAAACAGTCGCACGAGATGGGGCTTCATCGTGAAAGGCCAATCGTAGTCTATCATAACTTTCTTGTTGACTTAAATGACATCGAAAGTCATAAAAAATCATTGCACAATTTTTTCGTGTTAAATTCATGTTGACGTGACACAGACAATTTTCAATTTGCCGCCAAATCGTAAACAAATGACAAATGAATGAAATATATACTCAGTAATATTGGCAAAGAGTTCTATTTTCAAATTTTAGAATATTTTTTTTATTATATTGTTTATAAGTGGCCAGTTCTAAGAACTTTCAGTTTGACCCTCGTATAAGCATTTCTTCTAGCCATTTTATAAAGTTCGTTGAATTCATATCATCGTGGTAGTCAGCCGATTTTGATTTTGTGCTGAATGTAAGCATTGCATTTGGCACAAACCCTTCTTCCGATCCTGCATGCACAATAATGTGCCTTTTTCCAGACGAAATGTTACTGGTGACACCACTTTGACTGATTTTTTTATTTTATAATTTTGATGAACATAAGTTATTAATTAACTAAAGTAATGTAATTAACATAGATGACTATGTAAATTATCTGTTTACCCTCTTGTCTCCTCTCATGTATTGTTCTTAAGTACCTGTGTCTCCATGCTGCAATTTCATATTTTTCTACAAGTAAAGCGCGTTCATTTTTATTGATTTTAAACTCAAATCCATTGTTGTGCAAAATTTTTCTTAAAGTTGCACAGCATCCCCTAAATCCTATTGATTCCATCAGCTCATAGTGCAGGGTTCTCAATGTTGGAACTTGTTTTTTCACACAGTAAAATTCATTAATTTTGTTTCTTATTGCTGAAATATCAAAATCATCCAAGTTTGATACTGTTGCTGCACGTGGTCGCTTTTTTCCTGGAGTATTCCATTTGCCTTGATTGACCAAACCTTCCTTTTTAATTCTTCTTAGTGTCTTGACTCTAACTTCTGAAAATTACAAATAGTACAAGAAACTATTAATATAATAACAGACAAATAGTAAACTATTATCAATGTAAATTAAGGCATTGAAATATGTATGACTTGTTGACCTATTCATATGAGTATTTGAGGTAGGTAATGATAATACATACCTGTCATTTAAAAAATATTTTCTAAATATTGTGTTTCACACGTCATCATTTCTTTCTCTTCAAGAGTTTCTAATGCCTCTACTGTTTTTAGTACTTTGGTTTCAATCTCCTCATTGTCGATACTTGCTGAAAATAAGAAAAACGAAATTCAATCAATACACTATAAAACATATGGCAAAATTGATGAAAAGTATCAAGATGTTTTCGAGTTTTATCAAAAAACTAACCGATCAGTGATTTGATTAAATTACTGTCGTAATTTTTCAGCATATTTCTCATTATTATCCCTTTGCACATCTTTGAATTTGTCAATCATAGTAAATAATATTTTTCTTGTCCCACTTTTTAATGTTTTCGCCATTATTTTATACAAATCCAACCAAAATATTTTGATAACGAAGATGATAAGCAAATGTCAATCTGACAGTTTTGACAGTTTTAAAATGTTGCCATGCGTATGTTTCGTCAACAATTCGTGGACAGCTTTCATTAGGCAGAGTCTATATATTAATCACTTCCTTCCAAAAAAAAAAATATATTTATTTCTGTCTGCATGATCAGTGCATTCGCTATCCCATATTGCGGAGTGATCTTTAATTTATAATTAATGATTAAACGAACTTACCTGTACGTGAAGTTCTATTATAATTATACGAAGTATTCGTCCAAAGATATTAGTATTATACACATGTAGTATCGCTTGCACTTATCACCACATAGCACAATTTTAGAGCTAGAAAAAAAATAATTACAACAAAATACAACCAATTTCCGTGTCTGGAAAAAATAATTAAATAAATTATGAACACTTCCGTTACGTCACATCCTCCACGCCATAGTTTTCGAAGTCTTCATTTAGTTTAGAGATAATAATATGATGATATTTCCAAGAGGGGTTTTTGTCAACACAAAAAATATGCATCGGGTGGGTGGGGCTTTCTACTAATATCTTCGACGAATACTTCGTATAATTATAATACAGGTAAGTTGGTTTAATCATTAATTATACTTCAGTATTCGTCCTCGATATTAGTATTATACACATGTAGATGTTTAGGAGGAGGAAATGTCATCTATGAGTAATTTTCTGTGATAAGGGCTAGATCTATTCTTTTAAAGAATCATAGGAAACAAATTAGGTACTTATTATTATATGTATATAGTAAAAATGCCCCTAGTGGAAAACCAGAAAAATATGTACTGTCAACAATGACTATTTTTAAAATAGTTTTACTGCTACGAGTTTTTACCCGTGCGAGGGTATTTTGGAGTTGTCCAACCAAGTTACTGTATTAGGTTGTCATGAACAACTAGACTATGGGCTGCGGACGTCGATGCATGCCTATGCGCTTGGTATTGCGTCAGAATAACGTGATTATTGGTTCTGTTGTTATCATTCTTATCTTACACGTTTGAAAAAATATGAAACTGAAAAGTTTTGAAAAAAAATATAGATGTATTAAAGACAATTGCAACCGCTTCCAATCACGATTCATATTTGGCACATATTTTATTGATATGTATTAGAAAATGCGGTTAGTCAACAGTTATAGGTGTACCAAATTAACAAATCACGCACTGTAATGTAACCCTGTGTAAAATAATTGCTTATCATATTCAGGTGACAGCGCGTCACTAATTCCTATAAAACAGGATTATCAACCAACGGATTTTATATTTAGCAGAATTGCAAATATTTATAGAAATGTAAATGTGGGTATTATTGTTTACCCTCAGAAGTTTTATGCGGCTATCGCTATGTTACCTAATGAAGGTATTTCGAAATTATGCACTAAATATTCGAGCTCCACAAAATTCGATATGATAAAAAATAGTGTTTCTAGTTGTAATCACTGAGCGCTTGCTGACCCGTTCTCACAGGCCGCGCCCTACCTAACCCGTAGTTGAGGCGTCAGAATAATCTCGCAACCAAAGTAATATCGCTAAGTTTCTGAATAGAATTTATAAATAATATCTAACCAGCAATAAAATCGGATAAAATGTATATCGGTATAATATTCATATAGCGATCATAAGCGTCATAGCCTTTTAAATTTACATGTATGATTTCTTTCATAGTCGAAACCAGCTGAGAACAAAAACAAACCATGCAGATTTTGCATGTTTTTAGAAAACAAATAAGGAAAAGGTGAGCAAAGATAATAATTAACTTGATTCTCTAAGTTTAGATATTTAGCCTTGTATACTAAATACGTGTAGCTTTTTATTCCTGTATTTAGAATAAAGTAAAGATATCATTATACTTAATTATTGTGTCTACTGTGTCTACTGTCTAGTTATTTTTGAGGTCTTTTATGTACTCCAAAAAATACTTGTAGTCTAATTAGTCGGGTACGTATTATAATACCGAAAGTTCATAATACCTACAAATGAAATACCTACGCTTGAAACGTCGAAAATCAAAATACCAAACGAATGAAATACGTTTACGAATTTTTAAAATCCCGAAGATTAATATACCTACATTTAGTATACCGAAGTTCAAAATCCCGAAAGTAAGATTAACTTTGCGGTAGGCATGCAGCATGCAAGTAATCAAACAGGCATGCATGTAGCAAGCAGGCATGCAAGCAATCAAGCAGGCATGCAACATGCAGCATGCAAACAATCAAGCAAGCAGGCATGGATGCATGTAGCAAGCAGACATGCATGTTGCAGCATGCATAGGTTTTGCTCTTCTCCGGCGCTGCGGGAAGTGCAGCCCATTTGCCCTCGCCCGCTGTAGCAAATCTCAGGCTCCCGTGCGAGCTGGAGCGGCTGAGGCTGGTCGCCGAAGGCGACCAGCAAGCCGAAGCTGCGGAGGCGAGCGCGCCTCCGCGCCTCTGGCTTTTGAATTACACTCTAGTATCGGGCAGACTAGTACCACGGCGATTCGGGGTCAATCAAAATTTGTTTTTCTTAATGAACCTCAATGTCAATGGTATACAATTTGTATGGCGTTTCGTCGATAGGTCTTGTAAAATTCGGTATTTTTAATCTTCGGGTTTTAATTTTTTCGGTATATTAAACTTTCGGTCATATAAACAGTCGGTATATTGAACTGTCGGTCATATAAACAGTCGGTATTTTAAAATTCGCCATTTCAGTATTCGGCATTGCAATCATAGGTCTTATATGATTCGTTAATTTGTATTTTCAGGATTTCAAACTTTCGGTATTTAGAACTTTCGATCATATAAACATTCAGCATTCTAAAATTCGGCCTTCCGTTCGTAGGGCTTATGAAATTCGGTATTTTGAAATTCGGTATTGTAATACGTACCCAATTAGTCAAAGTATACAAAACCACGGTTGTAATTTAAGTCAACCTGGGTAATATATCAAAATGTAATGGTTAAATGGCGTGCACCAAACAACTTAACAGTAATATTTGACATCTAAAACTCTTGTAAAATTAGTTATCTCTTCTATTGAACCAACATCTATACTTAATATTATAAAGCTGAAGAGTTTGTTTGTTTGTTTGTTTGAACGCGCTAATTTCAGAAACTACTGGCCCGATTTGAAAAATTATTTTTATGTTGGATAGTCCATTTATCGAGGAAGGCTTTAAGCTATATAACATAAAGATAATAATATATAAATAATAACAGTAAATAAAGTTACACAAAAATCATGTATGACAGGATTGTTCAGCATTAAGAGTTCTATAATAAAGTCTGCGACAGCATAAGTCTATCTTTTATGGTTGACTTACTACAACCTTTTTTATGTTAATAAATTTGTAAAAAAATAATGCATCATTTTTAGAGGTGTATTATACACACAGGTATTTATTCTTATCAAAATAAATACATTCATCATCACGAGCATTTCATTAAGAACAAAGTTGCCATTTATATCATTTGATTCCAATAAATATCTTAGGAGCTATCACAGTTTTAACATAACTTCGCACCAAAATAATGTTCGCAGCTTAAGCACAACGTGCGCTTGCGCTAATCTATACTTAATATTATAAAGCTGAAGAGTTTGTTTGTTTGTTTGTTTGAACCTGCTAATCTCAGAAACTACTGGCCCGATTTGAAAAAATATTTTTACGTTGGATAGTCTATTTATCGAGGAAGGCTTTAGGCTATATAACATAAAGATACGGCTCTTAAGACCTCAGCAGCAATGAAAAATGTTGCGAAAACGGGAGAAAGATATTCATGTATGACAGGATTGTTCAGCATTAAGAGTTCTATAATAAAGTCTGCGACAGCATATGTCTATATTTTATGGTTGACTTTCTACAACCTTTTTTATATTAATAAATTTGTAAAAAATAATGCATCATTTTTAGAGGTGTATTATACACACAGGTATTTATTCTTATCAAAATAAATAGATTCATCATCACGAGCATTTCAGTTAGAACAAAGTTGCCCTTTATATCATTTGATTTCAATAAATATCTTAGGAGCTATTACAGTTTTAACATAACTCCGCACCAAATAAATTTTCGCAGCTTAAGTACAACGTGCGCTTGCGCTAATTGCTATGGTTGCTGGCTTCTTAGTTACAATAAAACTGCGTATGTTTTGCGTTAAAATATTTTACTATTTTTATTCGAACATTATTATTGAAGGTGTTTTATACACACGGGTATTGATTCTTATCAAAATAAAAACATTCATCATCACGAGCATTTCATTTTGAACGAAGTTTACATCATTTGATTTCAATAAATATCTTAGAAGCTATCACAGTTTTGAAATAACTCCACATCAAAATAATACTCGCAGCTTAAGTACTTACAACGCGAGCTTGCGCTAAGTATGGTTGGTGGCTTCTCACTTACATTATAATATGTGTTTTGCGTTGAAATATTTACATATTATATTAATTTAGTCGGCTCCCTACGGAACGGTTGTCCCGCGCAACTGCTTTTTTTGTGATACTTCAAGTGATTTTAGCGCGTACAACATAGTTTTCCTTTCGCTACTGAGGAGTAAAGGACTTGAGTTCATTATTTTGATTGCAGATATTTTCTATCTATACTAATATTATAAAGCTGAAGAGTTTGTTTGTTTGTTTGAACGCGCTTATCTCAAAAACTACTGGCCCGATTTGAAAAATTATTTTTACGTTGGATAGTAGTAGATAGGAAGGCTTTAGTTCAGCATTAAGTTTTCTATAATAAAGTCCGCGACATCATATGTCTATCTTTTATGGTTGACTTACTACAACCTTTTTTATGTTAATAAATTTGTAAAAAAATAATGCATTATTTTTAGAGGTGTATCATACACACAGGTATTTATACTTATCAAAATAAAGACATTCATCATCACGAGCATTTCATTTAGAACCAAGTTGCCCTTTATATCATTTGATTTCAATAAACATCTTAGGAGCTATCACAGTTTTAACATTACTCCGCACCAAAATAATGTTCGCAGCTTAAGTACAACGTGCGCTTGCGCTAATGTATTATAAAGCTGAAGAGTTTGTTTGTTTGAACACGCTTATCTCAGGAACTGCGGGACCGATTTGAAAAAATATTTCTGTGTTGGATAGCTTATTTATCGAGAAAGGCTTTAGGATATAAAACATGACGCTGCGACGGGAGGGGAGGGAGCAAACTCAAAACGCGCAAACGAAGTCGCGGGGGACCGCTAGTATATTATAAAGCTGAAGAGTTTGTTTGTTTGAACGCGCTTATCTCAGGAACTGCTGGACCGATTTGAAAAAATATTTCTGTGTTGGATAGCTTATTTATCGAGAAAGGCTTTAGGATATAAAACATGACGCTGCGACGGGAGGGGAGGGAGCAAACTCAAAACGCGCGGACGAAGTCGCGGGGGACCGCTAGTCTCCATATAAAAAGAGAAAAAAGCAACAGAATTGCTGTGGAAAATAGTTCAAAAATATCTTAAAGAAAATTGTAAAAAACGTACAATATTCATTGCCTATATAAAACAAGCAATATTATAATAAAGTACAAAATCCGCCACGACAAGGATATTCAAGGTGATGATGGCTATAAAACAATGTTTTGAAATGATTTACACTGTACAGATATCATCTGTTTTAAGGGTTAAATTGTGTTTTAATTTTTCTCATAATACATATTCAATTTAAAAAAGAAATAACTCGACTTGTAAGATGTTTAGTTTATAAAACTGTGTTCGCTCGATATTCGAATTTTTAATACGGTGCGACTCGCATCTTGTCAAAAATATTTCAATAACCCTTCACCTAAGATAGTGTCTTATCATATTATGCTACTATTTTTCAAATTACTCAAGTCGATTCACGTAGCTTAGGTACCTCGTGTTCTGCAGTCTGCGTTTTTGTGTTGCGGTCCGATGCGATCCCACGCTCGAGGACGTCACTTACGACGGCGATGGAGGTAGCTGGTGTTAAAACCATTAGTAGCTGCCTTCTACCTGTGCGGTGCACTCATTGTATTCCAACTTTTCTTAATTGGTAATAATACCTGTTTGTTCATGACGAGAAAGTTATAATCGAAATAAAATAAGAAAAGTGCAAAAAAACATTCTTAACTTAACCAGGGCTATTAATAACCTGCAACCTTTGGCAACTTATCGAGCTGCGCTCTCACTAATCGAAATAACACTATTTCAAAATTGTTAAAACCATTATAAATTATATACAAGACACTTGTGAAAAACAATGTTGTCAGACAAGGTATCTAACTCTGTGTTCTATACAAAGTTTGTGTAGTGATAAAACACTACATATAGTTTCAAAAAAGTACCTAGTAGGCGTGATGTAGAAACGGCTTTGGCAGTTTTCTTCGTTACTTTGGCGGTAAAAATGAAATAAAATAAAATGTTGATGAATGGTTAAACTGCGTGTCGCACAGTAGGCGAGGGCAGTGGCTTGAAATAAATAGTTCAGCTTTCGTAGCCAGGTTTGGCCGTGTTCAGATGAACACACATAAATAAAAAGATATGTGTGGCGATTTTCATGCTTAGGCAAGTAGTAGGATCGGTCCAGAGAAAATATTTAATAGGTTTGGAATGGAAACCGTCCATTTATTGCAGGATTTGTAATGACTCACATAATGACTCACCGGTTGTATCCCGATCTCTGGTGGTGTCGTCGACCGCCCTCTGTCCCTGCTGCATTACACATATATACATGCGAGACGTAGGCGGCTCGGCGGTGTTGATGGTGGCAGGACTACATCATCTTTGGATGTAAGGGGCAGATGCGACGCCGCCCATGCGGGATGCACATGTGTAGCTTTTTCTCCGTTGCCCGTCAATTGCAGCGGCCGTGTTCAGTCAAGCTAAGTCTTGAGACGAAGCTAAATGATTTTAGCGTGGAAGAGTCCGAAATACAAATCCGAGTCTTAAAAAACCTTATAGTACGCACAAAACACTCCAAAATACTGTACGATGCGTATTGACTGAACAGTAAAGGCCGGAATGGTTTAAGCGTGGAAAAGTCAGAAATACAGTTCCGAGGTGCTATAAACCTTGTTTGTATTTACGCACAGACATGTGTATTTGTTCAACAATCCGGAAGAATCCGGAGTTCAAAGAATCCAATCTTGATAGTTCACTAAAAACTACTAAACTAATCACAAAAATATTAATAAATTAAAATTTATGCACGAACGAAAATAGACGTGCTTTAGTGGCGAAGCACAATAAGCGAATGAAGACTTCGAAAACTATGGCGTGGAGGATGTGACGTAACGGAAGTGTTCATAATTTATTTAATTATTTTTACCGAACACGGAAATTGGTTGTATTTTGTTGAAATGTATTTTTTTCTAGCTCTAAAATTGTGCTATGTGGTGATAAGTGCAAGCGATACTACATGTGTATAATACTAATATCGAGGACGAATACTGACGTATAATAGTTTAAAACTTTAATAGTTTAAAAATGCCTCGGTGGCGCAGCGGTTAGAGGGTCGCACTTTAAAGTGACAGCTGCGCCAGAGGTCCCGGGTTCGATCCCCGGGTCGGGCCAAAAATATGTACCTGGGTATTTCTGTTCAGAAAATTTTCAGGGCAGCCCGGAGTTTGGAAGTTGGCGGTGTTTCACCCCCGTGCCTCGGTGCGCACGTAAAGCCGTTGGTCCTGCGCCTGATCTCTCTCTCGTGTCAGATTGCTGTCACATCGGGCTATGAGAGTGAAAGGATTAGAGAGTGCACCTGTGTTTGCGCACACACTTGTGCACTATAATATGTCTCGCGCAATCGGTTAGTCGTTGTGGCTGGCCACCGTAGTCGAAATCGGCTAGGGGGACTATACTAATAGTTTAAAAAACTAAAAAACACGTTTTTTTTATTTTTGTCGTATCCCATTCAGCAAACCCATTAATTTAATACCTATATCATTGAGGTGCATTTCAAATGCCAAATCCGCCATCTTGGATGTCCTCCATGTGGGATTAAGATCACGTGACTATTTTTGTCGTATTCCTGACAACAAACCCTTTCATTTGATACTCATATCATGGAGATGCATTTCAAATAGCCTGTCCGCCATCTCGGGGAGGCCGCCATATTGGATTTGTAACGAAGTTTCTTAGCTAGTCATGTATTGTCAACACCCAGTTTGCAAAATTTCGTCCTAATCGAAGACCGGGAAGTAGGTCAATTTAAGATTCCAAGATTTTGTTACATATACAGTTACAAGTGAAACTAATATAAGCAAGTTCATATTCGGAATCAAAATTTTAACGAATACGTCACAATCTTGTCGTCGTATTTAAATCACATCTTTTGCTTGGCATAGCTTCTCTATACTTACTTATCACAACTCACTACTTGGCTCCGCAGTCCGCAGTTACACAATAGGAAACAGGTACAAAACTGAAATCACTTAAATTTTTGTGACAATAGTGTGAAACTTATGATGATTTTAGGGGAAAATCTTGAGCGCTTGTGTTCAGTAGCGGAACTCCTTTGGCTGACTAATGACATCAAAAAAAGAAATTATTTATAAAATTTGTATGTATGTGATATCATTAGAATGTGATAACATTTGAGTATATCGATCTACACTTCCAACGTGTAGCAATGAAGGTTTATTTAAACTGTACTGACGGGAAGAAGTCCCATCCGTTCAGTATATAAAAGATTAAGATGGAAACTAACTCCCTAGTAGTGTACATATCCATTTCCCTACGTTACAAAGTCCCTAGAACCCTAGCCCAGCCTAACAATAGAAACGTATATATAATATACAGAGTACAATTTTTGAGATATGGGTAATAACTTAAAATTAAGAAATAAAAAAAATATTTAAAAACTGAAACCGACTTCAAGAAACTTAATAAAAGTCTCAAATCAACACATTTGCCCCCTGTTTAGATGAAACAAATTCAGTTGGAGTCGTTGCATGATCTCACTACTTAAGCTTCTAAGCGTTCATCAATAGTCTACGCAGATCTAAACTGTTATTTTGGGCTTTTAAGTCAGTTTTTGAAGGCGGTGTATTTTGTTTTCAGATTCCGTTAAGATACAAAAAATAACATGACACCAAACAAACATAGAGGTTATTTTATTACGTATCATATTTCTTATTTAGCGACAAGGCTCATGAAGGAATTCAACTGTTGTGATTGATTTCTTCTGAATCTCCAACGATGCTAGACGGTGGCATGTCACAAGATCCACCTGAGTTGCTTCACCCCTGAAAAAGCATGAATCCAAGTAAATTTTTACAAAGTTAATCAAATGTATGAGAAAGTAAAAAAGAGCAGGGGTAAAATAAGGTATTATGACAATAACTGCGCTGATCACTATTAAGAACAAGAATGATCTCATAGTGCCATCATCTGAATACGATTGACTGCCGTAAGCTACCCAAAAGCGAGTAATGGGAATTAACAAAATATGCAGTAATATTTGCACTGTGTGGACTTATATACTTTTTTATTCCATTCTGTAGTTTCATCATACATTATTGCACTTAGCCGTAAAATGGTCACTATTGGAATAAGGCCTCTCAGATTGATATTTTTTTCAGATAAGACCTAGGTGCCTATACGCAAATAGTTCATCAGGACAAAAAAAAGACGTCATAACAAAATAAAATACTCACGGATTATAAAGCATAGTCACAATCGTATTATGTGGCGTTAAGAAAGACACGTTATCTATACTATGCTTGCACAAATGATTCACGTGGATTCTTCTTGACCCCCTCGGGATAAATTTGGAGAAATGAGCCACAGCGTAGTACATGGGTTGCTTGAAGAACTTCAGTCTGTTGTTTGAGATGATGATGGGAGAATCTACGAAGTTGTTGACCCAGTTCGGACCTCCTTGCTCGTCAAGACACAGGTTCCAATCTATCCAGCCAGTGACGTTGTAGTTTAGGTCCTATAAAAATGTTAGTGTTAACAGTTTGGAATCAGATATCTTCTGATATCTAATGAAGTGGCGTTTATAAATCCAAACTCGACGACCTCCGTGGTGTAGTGGCTAAGCACGCTTGGATTCATGGCGATTCGAGGTCCCGGGTTCGATTCCCGGTCTGGTCAATGTAGAAATAAAAAAAATCTTTACTGTCTCTGGTCTGTGTGTTTTGGTAACACCGTTGTGGCTGATTTCCATAACACAAGTGCGTTGGCTACTTACTTTGGGATCAGAGCATGTATGTGATTGCTGTCCAAAATTTAAAAAAAAACTTACTTCTATAATATCCTTAATGTAGAGTTCTGCTCTTGCCCAAGACCCTAAATCGACATAAAGCTGATCAGTAGCTTTTGCACCTGCAACAATAATATTCATCGTTATGTCTCCCATTTGCTGTTTTACTGGTTTCCTGAATTTAGGTATGGTGTCCTGAATTATATGCTAGCCCCCTTATTCATAATAACTCAAACAATCTAATAAAACTATTTAAGCTAGAACACTGTTTGTTCATTTTCTGTCAAGTAATGACAACGCCAAGAAAGAACGAGATAAAACAGAGTAATAGTAAAAACCTGTTTTTAACTATAACTCTGTTTTGTCTCAATCAATAAATCAATCAATCAATATTTATTCATAGCAAAAAAGACACATTGCGTTGAACATTTTCAGAAAAAAAAAATACACCGATTACAATACAATAAAATAAAACTTAACACCAAAACCTACCTACGTAATATTACGAAAAAAGGATTAATTAACAATGTCAAGATTTGTAAATAATAAAGAATAACATGTCATAGAAAATTTAAATAAATAATTAATCTTAAAATTAATTTAAAATGTCACTTTTATTACAAAATTTGTTAAACTATTTATCTGATCCATCCCATCTCGGTTTGGTTGATACATGTTTGCATGCAATAAAATTTCAGTAAAAACAATGAGCAATCAATCTTACACTTACAAGTTATGGTTTTTACCTGCACAAGCCTCGGTGGAAATGGTGAATATTTCTGGATGGTCTTTCATAGCATATGTAAGTATTTCCGGCGGCACCATCGAATCTAGGTAAAAGTGCACAGCAACTGCATCTGTGAACTGCAACGCGTCTGGATTTGAATATGTCATCTGTGAAATAAATATAGTTTAACTGTAGTTTCATCATGATCGCAGTCAGCCGTAAGATGGTCACTATGGGAGGTATGCCTCTCTCACAGATCTAAATAGTAGTTTAAACAAAAATGTTGGTGTGTAGGATACCCACAGTTTATAATTACATTTTTTTAATAAACTTAGTATAAATTACGGAAAACTATTTAGGACCCGATCAGTATGGATTCAGGAAAGATAGAGGAACCAGAGAAGCAATACTAGCTCTTAGACTGGTGATAGATAGAAGGCTGGATTTAGATTTGGAAACACACATAGCATTCATAGATTTAGAAAAAGCATTTGACAAAATTAATTGGAAAATAATGATGAACATTTTGAAAGTTGCAGGTATAAATTTCAGAGAAAGAAAGATAATTTTTGAGCTTTATAAAAATCAAGAAACCATAATTGAAGTAGGGGAAGAAAAAGAGACGGCTAAAATAAAGCAAGGGGTTAGACAGGGGTGCCCACTTTCACCACTAATTTTTAATATTTTTATTGAATGTGCCATCAGAAAACTAGTAGAGACGGGAATCGGGGGGGTTAGTATGAATGGGAGGAAAATTCAGTTTATTCGTTTCGCAGATGATATAGCAGCGGTGGCCGAATCATCCAAAGAGCTGGAGCATTTGGTACAGGAAATGGATGACATCTTTAGCGAGTTTGGGTTGAAGATTAATAATGCTAAAACTAAAACTCTGATTGTAACAAAAACAATACCCAAACACGAACCGATAAAGTTGAATAATATCAATATAGAGCAGGTTAAATGTTTTAAATATCTTGGCAGCATAATAACGGATGACTCCAGGTGTACAATGGACATTAAAACAAGGATAGCCATGGCAAAGAAAGCTTTTAATACCAAAAAACATATATTCAAAGCCAGAATATCGAGGCGAATTCGCAAAAAACTTATAAAATTGTACATCTGGAGCATCGCTTTGTACGGCAGTGAAACGTGGACGATGACGCAGCGTGATAGAGAGAGAATGGAGGCGTTTGAGATGTGGTGTTGGCGAAGGATGGAGCGGATTAGTTGGACAGAAAAGAAGACGAACGAGGAAGTGCTAGGAATTGTGGGTGAAAAGAGACATATATTGAAAACAATTGAAAACCGGAGAGGAAAGATGATAGGGCACTTGGTACGACATGACGACTTTATAAGGATCATCATAGAGGGGAAAGTTGAAGGGCGGAGAAAAAGAGGAAGACCTAGAAGGGCATACATAACGCAAATTAAGGAAAAGTTAGGAGTCAAGTCGTACCAAGTAGTCAAGGAAATGGCATGGGATCGATTAAATTGGAAAAAACTCCACCGACAAGAGCATAGCTCTTAAATAAGAAGAAGAAGTATAAATTGCACTTGTAAAAAGCAACTTTGGCTGTGACAGGCGAGGAATCAAACCCCGTGTCTTATGCTATACGGATGTATGCCTATATCACTCGGTCATCATCACATTAGCAAACCTGTTTAATTATTCAAGCGCTTAGTTTAACGCGTAGGCGGCGTGACATCATTAATGTTGCGAGATTGCTCTCACAATATCCGACGGAAATATTTTTACAAATATTTAACAATCGGTTCAGATGAAGGAAGCCAATTTATAATTACATTTTTGTTTTTATAGTGTTTTGTCACTATTAAATCTTTATAATATAAATTGCACTTTACACAATTGAGAAATTGCACACCCACAGTTTGTGAGAATCATTGTGATAGGGTTAGGCGATTAGGGTGGTTAGCTGAGTTCCTTTACAGGTGCCAACAATGAGATGTCACATCAACTTACAGTTGAGATGAATTTGAGGTTAAGCTGATATGCTTTGATTTACTAACCAAGTTAAAATAACTGGTGATTTGATTGCGCTGGTCATCCACAGCTAGAATCTTCACATCTTTGAATTCTGAGTTGCGTAACGTTGGGCCTAGGTTATTTGCTATCCAGTTAGCCTGAAAAGTATAAACCAGTGTATTAATAGTATAGATATTTCTCAAAATTTAAGCAGATAGCATCTCACCACGAAAAATCTTACTGCCACACTCAAAGTCATCATTCAAAATATTGTTTGTTAACAGTTTTTTAAATCGGTCTTATGCATGATGGCATAAGTGCCACAAACTTCATGAATGTCTCTGAATATTAGCTGTAAATAAGGCTGTGTTGTGTTACAGTATGCGAAAGTAGCAGTGTAGTCTTCATAGAGAACAAATAGCAGCAATTTTTTTTAACAATTAATGTTTAGCCTTGAAGCCTTTGCTTGCCTATTTTACCACGACGGCCGAAAAAAGACGGATTGGTATGTATTCAGCAATCATGTTTACTCGTACTCTTTCGTTATGTTATTTGATAATTAGATGACCACGACTGTATAAAAAAACACAAACTTGGTCATCGATAGTCCAGCCCAAGGAGTTGATATTCACGTCGCTGTTCAGAACAGAATCCGAGGGTTGGTTGCCAGTGCTCACGCCCCACACCTTGACACCTTCTTGCGCGTAGTGTTCTATGAATCTGGAAAAAATACGAGGAAGTTTTTTTTAAAAAAGTTGTAAAAACAGCGGTTGTAGGGCCCACGCTTTCACGAAAACAGAGGTGTATTACTTTACACCTTCCTTTATCATCATCATCATCATCATTATCAGCCAAAAGACGTCAGTCACACTTGAACATAGGCCTCCTCCACGGTTTTCCACAGCGAACAATCACAAGCGGTCTGCATCCAGTTTGATCCTGCGATCTTTACAAGGTCGTCTGTCCATCTTATCATTGGACGTCCTACGCTGCCTCTTTGGTCGAAGGGTCTGTAATCTAGAACTTGCCTGCCCCAACGGGTATCAGTTCTTAGCGCTATGTGCGCTGCCCATTGCCACTTCTGCTTAGTGATTCTCAGGGATATGTCCGTTACCTTAGTCTCCTCATTTCTGATTTGATATCGTAGAAAAACACCGAGCATAGACCACTCCAACGCTCGCTGTGTGTTTTTGAGCTTCCTAATAAGGCCCATAGTAAGAGACCATGTTTCGGATACATATGTCATCACCGGTAACACGCACTGGTTGAAGAATTCAGAATTGAGACGAGAAGACACTCTGGCGCAATTACGCAAACACCTTCCCTGCTTGTCTATAATTTATTAATAATAGAGTAACAATCAAAATCGCAGTGAAGCAGTAGAATATGACCTTGTAAAGATTTCAGAATCGCATCAGGTCATATTGCTTGCCGGCCGCAATGGGGGAGGCCTATGTTTAGCAGTCGATAACGATTATGATAATAATTTCGATAATAGTAGTTGACTTACTTCAAATAGTAATCAGCATATGTTTGATAATACTCTTTCTTCAGCCGGCTCTCGCCAGTAAAGTTGTTGTTTGTCTTCATCCACACGGGAGGAGACCACGGCGTTGCCAACAAATTGACTTCTGATGACGCTGTCGCTAAGCACTCTTTTATCATTGGCAGCTGCAAAATAAGATAATAAAGATTTTTAAAGAAAATATTTAATGCACGAGTAATTATAAAACACAACCCATTTTGGACTTTGCCACCCATAGTTGAGTAAACTACGTGATGGAAAGGACAAAGCCTGTGATCATCTCATGGACGTGGAAGATATTGCCTATAACTGTATAAATTAATATTTTTTTTTATTTATTTATTTTAGTTTATTACTTTACAATTCTAAGACTAAAAAAAATAAATATTTATATTACCTACAGCCAATAAAGGATTGTCAATTACATTGACAATTCATCAATACAAATTGATCATTTAAAGTAATTACCTACAGTGAATAGTTGTGCAAGATAAAGATACATTAAGACGTAACAAACTAACGCACTGGTTATCATTAAAAAAACTAAACATGCTTACAAAACACTAACTTACCTACAGTTTTAAACAAAAAAAGAAAGAAATTTATGAAGAGAAAAAAGAAATAAAGAGAAGCGTTTTTTTTACATAAACGTTTATGTCAGACCATACCTATTAAAGATCAGTGACGGATTAAGACTACTAAGAAATCCATGCATGTGGGCCCCCCTTATCCGTATGTCAACTAGAATCGGTCTTATCACCTATAAACATTAGTATTTTGTAAAATAAGATGATGAGATGTAACGAACTTCAGAAGTAGAGTAGGGGCGACAACAATAAAAACCAAAGTGTAGGAGATGAGGAAATGACCAATCCAGCGCGGCTATATAAGCCAGAGCGTGCCAGCGCACGGGTCTATTCCGCCGCCTGCCGTCGTCGTGTTCGGAGCTCTCTTAATTTGCGTAGTTTGCGTCTAGTTGCTAGCCTAATTATTTCTCGTGATTTTGTTACTATTTTTCTTATTAATTAAAATCATTTAGCCGTTTTTTGACGTGACAACGTCTTAAATTAGGTTGCGGCTGGGAGTCACTTATGAAAAAGTGTAACGCTCGGTAACGTTACGATGAGTCACCGAACGAGAGAGAGGCCCGCGCGCGCAGCACTGAGAGCGAGTGAGAGGCACGCGTAAGAACGAGAGAGACAGACATAAAAAGTCGTTGTCACGTAAAACTTTCGCCCGTATACCGGCTTTACAGGCAACCAATTTTTTTTGTCTTTTTAAAAAAGTCATCTCCTTCGGCATTCACAAGAAAAACATAATTTATTTATTTATTGAAATGCGCCTTGCGGCTCTCCCAAGCATTGAATTCACGCAAGTATTAACGCGTAACGTTTTTTACTTATCGGACTCTATGTAAAATATCGATAAATTATCGAGCCTTTCTTGTATCAACTTTGTAGAACGATCCGCTGAGCAATTTGTGCTGTTTCGACAATAGCCAAAGCTGATCCAATCTTATCATTATGTATTATTTTACACAATTGTGCGTTAGTTTAACGTAAACTTGTGCGAGCCGAATCACTGGGTGTCTAGGTCGGATTTTCAAATTAGTCCTATTCTTTTTTGATGTGGTTTTTGGTGACGTGAATGTTAGAAGTGATTCCCGAAGGACGGATTTTTTTGTGCTTCTACTGCCGCCCCCTCAGAAGTGATGGGCATCACGGCATAAGCAATTTATTAAAATATATTAATAAATAAATTGCTTATATAAATATATATATATATATATATATATATATATATATATATATATATATATTTCTTCGAGTTTGTGTCATATACAGTTTTGTCGAAATATGGCTTCCTAGATATATCCTCGAGTTGATAATTTAAGAACTTGAGGTTGACCACACAATTTATAAAACATTCAAATATAATTTGATCTCAGCAAAGTTGATAAACCTTGGACATGGACAAAGTACAAAAAATGAAGCCAATATATTTGCGCGCTGTGACACTGTGTATTTGGTTTCTGAATCGATCGAAAAAATACTAGCAATCGCTTGAAGCGGAGGCGCCTGATGCAGAAAAAAGTTTAAGACTTCGAAGAGCAACGGAAATCTGATCTAGAATCGAAGCGCGATGCGATGATAGCCAGAAATCCACGACTATCCGTTTTAGGGTTCCGTAGCCGAATGGCAAAAAACGAAACCCTTATAGATTCGTCTAGACTGACTGTTTGTCTGTCTTTCCGTCCGTATAGCATAGCTACTTTATTTGTAGCTATGCCATACGGACGGAAGAACCACTTTTCAACGGTGTAATGCTAATGCATTACACCGTTGAAAAGTGGTTCTCCCTAAAAAAAACAACGAAAGTTGGTTTGAACGAGATCGAACTTGTAGTTTTTGAGATACAGCTTATTTTCAACAACCGCAAACATAACTTTGTTCTTCATACAATCACTATCAAAAACCAAGTTAGGTATAGGCGTTGTCAAGAAATTGACCCATTTTGGCTTAGTGGAAGTAAGTGGATCCCTAAATCAGTTAAAGTTGGCACGGAACCCTCAGTGCGCGAGTCGGACTCGCACTTGACCGTTTTTTTTTTTAAATATATGATCGGTGCCCAATCGTGTCGCCAAAGTTAGCGCACATTTTCTAACAAGATTAGCTAAGTAGCCATTCTAGGGCACACGATAGGGCCGCCCAACGTAGCTCCCATATTGCAGAATAAGGGGATTTGGATCAGTTACCGCGTAACAAAAATTGGCTTGGATATGTAGTAGTTCTTTAAGTTGGTCTATGCCACAATATTATAAATAAATACATTGCTCTGATGCAAAAGAGCTAATGCATTTGGGTTATGGAAATCAGACACAACGGTTGTACCACAACACCCAGATCTGAGACAATATAGTAAATTTTGACCCGACTGGGAATCGGGATCACGGAGTGGCGATGCCTTGAAGAAACCCAGCGTGCTTAGCTACTACACCGCGGAGCTCGTCAATATTACCTTGTATTTATAATCTTCAGGGGCAAGACTGAAGTTACACAGCGTCACATCGTGTTCAGGATACTCGTTGTAGGCGTAAGGGTGAGTGGAAAAGTCCGATCCACCCATAGGCACGCGAATCATGTTGTATTCCAGACCATGCTTGCCGAAGTATGAGCTGAAACAGATTGAAAAATTGCTTTAGTAATGAACCATCGACCAAATACTCACTTGATACATTCTAACTGACGAGCAATGTCTGCCAACGATCAATGTATTTACTCGTAAGTAAAGCTGTTGCGTTAAGTTTCGACCACTCCGGTGAATTGTAAACTCGCGATTAGTAATAAAATATATGAAGTTACGTAAGGACCAAGAACTGGAGGAACTAGTGTCTGAGCCGAACATCATTAGGGTGATAAAAGCAGCAAGACTCCGTTGGCTCGGGCATTTGGAAAGAATGCCGGATGACAGGGCGGTACGGAAGGCGTACATTGGGCAGCCTGTAGGTCGCCGACCGGTCAGCCGACCGCGATACCGGTGGAGAGATGAAGTGGCCAAGGACCTACGCGCCCTGAATGCAGAAAACTGGAAGGAGATCGCTCAAGACAGGGCGCGCTGGCGCCATCTCGTATCGGAGGCCAAGATCCTCTTCGGGTCGCTGAACCAACGGAGTAAGTAAGTAAGTAATAAAATATGATATGATAACAAATACAGAAAAATGTCACGCCTTTGCTATTTCCTTCAAGTAGTTTATTTAAATCAATCAAGCATAATAATCTGTCGGTTATGTGTTCGATATAATCAATGAATCGCAGAAAACACTGAAGCACTATTCGGCGTCGGGTTTATGAAAATTTTGAGCTTTTTATGTATCATCATCATACCACATAGAACACACTGATATTAAGTTACATGGCAACATCCTCGTACGTAAGGTATTACGCAGTCTGACATGGATCTACCAAAATACGTTTAATATGATCCTCAGAAAGTCAGTACTATCCTTCATAAAAAGTTACGGAAAACTTCTCTAGTGTAATATATACTTTTATGAAAACCGCATCAAAATTGTTTTAGCCAAACCGTAGACAAACATTCATACATACAGGTCAAACTGAGAACCTTCTTTGTTTCAAATCGGTTAAGTGCTCACTCTATCAAATGCTGCTTCAGTGTATCATTCCTCAAGCTCATCCAATTGATGGCAGCGGCATCTGTGACTGCTCCTCCGAAGCCTTCTATCCTCTGGTACAAGGTGTTGGTGACCAGGTGCAGGGCTGGGTAGCAGTAGTCGGAGAGACAGGCTGCAGATGGTAATAATTTTTGAAAGAAATTGAAATTACTCTCTTAGTATCCGACTAACGATTTGGTAAGCTACGATCACAGTTTTAAAAGTATTTTGTGGTGCTATAATTGGACAATGTCAAAATGAGATAATACCCCCTCCACTGTTGACCCCGAATAACGTAATTTAAGAACGTAGCAAATATATATGATTTAAATATTCCGTTGTGAAAGCAGTCAATTGTGGATGTTGAATCTTTAGCATAAAGAATGTGTTAGAAAAAATAACTTATTTCATTTGCATGTTGCATGTCTCAGTTTTAATTTTTTCTTGTACTTACATTGACTGCGATTATAGTAATAAACCTGAAGTGGCTTGACTTTCTTGTGGAAACGAAGACCATCCTGGAACATCAAAAATGAGATTAAATTAGAGTATGTGTGCGCATAAAATATCTACTATCGATAATCAAGTTATAGGATTTCTTTTGCAAAGCGCATAAAAACTTTTTTTTTTATTTTCCTCATTCCATTTAACGAGACGGCTGATCGCATTGTTGCTAACCAGTCATTAATTACGTACCAGGTCTACAATACCTACAGCCTAGAAAAGATACAATCATTTCATTCGTTAAGATAACTAGGAACTTACTGCAGATGAGGTATATGAAACGTAATTCCCCACTTCGGGTTCCTCTCTGACCAGCTCGTCGCAGTATTCGGAGCAGCACGAACAAACCGTCGATCTATCGTCGTTAAAACTTTCCGCCCAGCATTGCTTGTCTAGAACAAAACTTTATTTTAAATTGATTTAGGGGTTATTTTACAAACTTCAGATATGAACTATTCGTCGATTAAAATACAATACGCCTAATTTGAAAACGTCACCTGTTTATCAGCAATCATTTATGTAAAATTTATTATAAAATCGGTCGTTTTATACTTATTCAGTCGGATAAGTCTAATCTGACGTTGATAGAGTAGGTCCTTAGAGTCAATTTAACCAATTTCTAATAAGGAGTACGAATTCGTCGAATAAAATACAAAACGGCTTATTTGAAAACGTCACCTATACCTAATTGACAGCTAACATTTGTAAAAATGACATTTTAAAATCGGACGTTTTATACTTATTCGGTCGGATAAGTACTAGGTATCTGACGTTAGTTAAATTGTCTTTAGGGGCCATTTTTACCAACGTCAGATAAGACTTATCCGGCGAAATAAATATGAAACGATTGATTTTAAAATGAAATTATTATAAATATATTCCTTATCTAAATATAATAAGGCGAATATTCCTTATCTGACGTCATAAGTAAGTAATTATATGTAGTCGGCATAGGCGCGTTTGCAACTAAAAAGAAGTCAGTATAACATCAAGTCTGACAAACTCCTAATTTACTAAGTAAGTAATGCATGGTATAAGGAGTTGCTTTGCGGAAATCCATTATTAAGTTGTATTTTATTCTTGCTCCGCCAAGGTGACAATAAGAAACGCATCGAGGTTTTTTGCACGTGTTAGGTTTTCATTATCTGTGCCGCATGCGTGCTGAGGGAGGGCGGGCGGTGCATGACCGTACTAGTAACGTGTTAGGCAAAAAATATATATTTGTATTGAAAACTATGACAAGCCTACTAGACCGTTTCGTCACCGACCAACACCGTAGCATGTCATGCACAGAGCGTGTTGGTACCATAAAATTATTATCCCTTTGGAATAAAACGACAAAAGCGAGATGTCACTAGCAGCAAACTGTGTGATAAAAAGAGATGGGAGATACGAAGTAGCAGAACCATTTTTGGCAGATGTCAAACAGTTGACCGCCCCGCAGAAGCTCGCTGAAAATTACGTGCATTTGATTTTTTATATTTAAAAGTGAAATTGTGTATATTTTGGAGAAATAATGCGTCTGAAACATGGTGACTTGATCGGTGATTGATTGTTATTCATTACAGCGGCATAAGCCCAACAAATAATCATTCAACAGGTAAATTAGTCCAAATCGAAGCCTCTTAATATACGACTTATATTCACCACTGCGCTTCAAATTTAAAGTACGCAGTTTGATTATTCTATTCTACAAACGTTAATTTACGTAAAAAATGAAGACAGAATAACACAGGGAATGTATATCGACGAATATTTTGTATAATGTAATAATATTTAGTTTTGCACTAGAGCTGCATGTTCAATATTTTGTGTCGACTGTTTATCATGCAGTAAACTACTATATTTAACTTAGGAACATTGTTATAAATCACCTGATGGAACGGTTATCTCATTTAAAGCTACAAATGTTACTTACTTAAGTTAGTTACTGACATCTTAAATCGGTTTCGTTTGACAGCTTTTACTTGTCCTTCTATTCCGATAGGAATATTAATTTTATGGTTGGTACTGGCAAAATGCGTTCTCACTCTCTCTCGCTCTCGCTCCATATAACGGTGAGACAGAACGCTGTTAATCTGTTTAGTGGGCAAGTTAGATCGTATCGTGTGGCTTTTCGTGTCGTGCCTGACATGTTCCTAGCACGGTCATGGTGTGGTACGGTATTCATATCGATTTTTTAAAGATATTTTTTCTGCACATTTAGATTTAGGTTTGGATGTCTACCGACAGACGACCTTGCAAAGATCGAAGGATCAAACTGGACGCTAGTGATCAGTCGCTGTGGAAAGCCGTGGGGGAGGCCAATGTGCTAAACATTCGACGTCCTTTGGCTGATAATGATGATGATGATGATGACATTTAGGTGCTCAAAGTAAAAGTGTTTTATTTTTCATACGAAGAATGAATTTTGGCGGAAATTATAATAAAATATCACCTTAAGATGAAATAACTCCTTTATAACTTTATAAGTACTGAAGTACCTACTTAGCAGTAGTTATGATGGACTATTTTATAACGTCTTCAGATCTTACCCGCATAACTTGTCGACAACAGCTGCGCAAACATAAACATCGTCAAAGCAATGTTCTCTTTTCTTCTTTTTTCCATTTTCTGCTGTATGCACCTGTGAAATTAAATTCGCTAGAAACTCTCCATGGCTATTTTACAATTATAAACTTAGTTGGTCTTTATTATAACTCTATACCTACTGACACAAATTAAATGATTAAAAAGTACTTACAAAATTGCAAGTAAAGAAGTATTATGTACTTAAGGGGCTTTTGAGAAAGTGCACTAGTTGACTTTAAGCACTAGGACCCCAAGGAAAAATGAACGGGCAACAGCACGTCAAGGTAAACACTGCGGTTTCTTATTCAGTTGTAATAAGGGCTAGTTTGCAACAAAACTGAATGTGCCGACTGTGCTGGCCACTGTACTACCGCGGTCATCGCCGCCCATTCACCTTGTAGGCGGAGCAATAGAAAGAATTGCCTACATTTGCGGTCGAAATATGCTTTTTCTTCTTCGAGTTGACTGGTAACAATCATATTTTCGCCCAGTGTTGTGCAACGTCAATTGCGTTGGCGTTTGCCTGCTGTAGGTCTTGAAGCATGCCTGAGCTAGGACATTTGGGACAGGACAGGAGATAGGCCATTGTCTGCACCGCGCCGCTTGTCATTTCCGGAGAAACCTTACCTCATCCGGTTTTATTGGCATCTTCCAACACCTGCCCGAAGGTTATTGAAAAACTTCTAGGTAGCCCAGGAGAGATCACCAACCGGTAGGAGTGTCTCAGAAGATGGGAGGCGTGAGGCTGCAGGTGGGTATAGCTTTGTCCACTGCTCAAGCCGGATCTTTGATGGATTGTTTCCTACATAATACTTCAGGAAACTTTAATTTGAAAAATACAAGATATTTAATAAATAAATGAATAAAAAAAACAGAACTCATAATAGATAAATGTTATAATAAAATATGTAAACATTAAACAAAAAATACACAATGATAAAATAAAATAAACTGATGCCCAAATATTAAAACAAAAATTAAGACATGCATAAAAACTTTACACTCAAATAGATAAAAACAAAGACATAAATGATAACATAATAACAAAAAATAAATAACCAACTGTTTATTTTTATGGCTTAAGTTGTTCTGATATTATCGAAACTTTAAGAAGTCACTGTAACTGTAAGTCCAAAATGTAATACTTTAAGTGTTATTGTTATTATTATAAGATAATTATTAAATAATGTAATATAGCCCTCAAATAATTTTGCAATACCCAAACTGAAAGGGTTACTAAGTCATAAGTGCAATGTCTGGCATAAGACCTGCTACACGCAGAGAAATTGGTGACAAACAGAACTACTGAATCGAATAGTAAAATAAGGTTACAACATTTCTAGTTTGAAATACTTGGTTCTTGTTAGCTCTACGACTAATTATTCACTCTTACTAATCGTATGTTTCATTATATTATTTGATTAATGTAGCACACAAAAAAATATTATTGAACTAAAACATCAAAAATTATTGCACCTAAAAAAATAATTATGTTAATAAGTACTTAATGTATTGCATGTACTAAGAAATAGTGATTCGCAGTAACTATATGATCAAGTTTCGTTTAATGATTTACAATGTAACTGGTGGACTACGAGTGTGTCTGTAATCAAAACAATAAACTTTTTATTACAACTACATTATTGTTTGCAGTACATATCGTCGTATGTGTCGTATAATAATCGTTTAGTATGGTTTACGTTTTAAGTAGTGATAAGGCTTAACAAGAATTTTATAGTAAAAACCACCCCGGAAAAAGTAAAAGGTACAATGTATGTATTAATCCGTGCTATTCTGTTATCGTGTTTTAAAATATTAAAAATAATAATGTTACAATAACAATCGAGGTGGTATTCATCGCTAAGTATCTTGTTCTGTTTATTTAAAACTTTGTTTTTGTAAACAATCAAAAAACTTACACGACAAAACGATCAGTTGACAGTCCACGCCGCCACTCTGCTAGCCGTCATTGTGTTTTCGACCGCGCTCTGAGACATAGTCTCTTAGACATAGACATCTCTGAGAGTTTGCTTATTAAATTTATTTTTGTGTTATTATATTTGACGGCATGTCTGATGACGTGGATGAAGATATCCCACAGTTATTGCAGCAGTGGGGTTTGCCACAATACATCGATACTTTTGAAGGTAAGTTGGTACCTCCATTCCATAGCTTATTAAATGATTTGGTTGATTTTGTATCGGCTATAAGTATATTATTGTACCATGGTGCCGTTTGTTTACGGCCACGGAAACTGCTTTAGTAGGTAGATACTTTCTTTGACACAGTCATCTCATCTTAATCAGTTTGGCACATAGGTCACGGAATGTGTCACCTCAGCTCTCAAACAGGCAAAGTGAATAACTAGTCAATAGGCTTGTCCTCCATCCTGTAGGAGGCCTATATCCAGCAGTGGACAGTAATAGGCTGGTGATGTGAGGCTTGTTTTATAAAACCTAGGTTACCAGGTGTTGTAAAAAGCGACGAAGGACTTATCCGAAAAGTGGGCAGCAGCGCCTGCCGTGAAGACAACACAGTCTCTACAAATATTCTGGTCACCAACCCGCCTGCTCAGTGTGATGACTATGGGCAAAACCCTTCATCCTAGAGGAGGCCTATGTCCAGCAGTGGATTGTAATAGGCTGATGTTGTGTACCAAGCCAAGTAATCGATTCCCCCTAGGTCAAAAATTATGCTTTTTGCGTTGGGACTTTCTTGCATGAGTGATAATAATCTTTATATTTTTTTATGATTTTTAAGTAAATAACATAACACTATCGACACTATCGATGCTAGACAGTAGTCTAGTTAAAGAACTAATCCCACCAATTGGAGATCGAGCCAAATTTTTAAAAAACTTGGAAAATTGGAACAAATTAACTAATCCAGAAGAGTGCTCAGAAATACCATTTACCAGCAGCAGCCCTGTAAGTATCTCCTATTTTTAACATGCTTTTATTAGCTTCATAAAGTAATGTTAACAAATCATAGAAGTTAAATTAAGCCAAGTTATACTGTCAAATCGATTTGAAAATTTGCAAATGTATGTAATACTGATAATAGTAATGTAGGTACAGTCAAAGACAAAAGTCCATGGACATCTCAATTCGTTTATCCATTGGGCCATTTGCTCGTCTCGTATTCGTACACATTACACACACACACACACATGCAAAAGTTATGAATTTGGACCCAGGTGGAACGAGGTGCCGAGTTTCGGCAGCTTTTCTAACAGCCTTTCTAAGGTGGAACTCTTCAACAGTTACTAGTAAACCGTTCGAGTTTAGGCTCATTTGGTTTGATTTTACGAGTAAACTTACCTGTTTTAAGTACTAAGTAATTCTAATTACTCACAATTTTATTTTGCATTGCAGGCCCCTATTTTTGTAGATAAGCTTAATCCCAAACACAAACAAATAAGGAGTGTGAGTGAATTTCTGATCCCTCTAAACGATAATAATACCTCATCCCAACTAAATGATTCTGACGTCATTATAGTAGCTACCACTAGTGAGGATCAGGTGGCTACCACTAGTGAGGATCAGATGACTACCACTAGTGAGGATCAAGATATGACAATCACAATCAGTAATGAAGACGTATGTTCGGTAAGATGAATACTTTAATAAAGTAACTATTTGACTTAAAAATAAATCAGATTCAAAATGTTAGAACTAAATTATATAGATTATAATTTAAACATATTTTTTTTAATAATTATCATCATAATACCTATATATACCTATCTAATTATTATTTAAAAAATATTTTGTTTTTTTTTCAGCCGTTGAAAAATCTACTCTTAGAATCTAACGAGGGACGGGGCCTGCTAAATTTATATTCAGAACAAGGCAAATTATCTAATAATGGTCGAAGAAAAGTTTGCAATATAATAATAAAAGACCTAATGAAATCAGACCCAAATAAAAGAATAGACAGTTCTATACTACTTACAAAAGCACAAGAAATAACTGAAGTATTCAAAAAGGAAAATATAAGTACATATTTCATTCCATATATTAATGATACTAAACTTAAAATAAAAAGATGTGCAAAGGGCAAATTATATGATTGTCTACAAAATAGGCGCCGCGAACTTAGGGAGGCTAAGGTTATTAAGAAGAAAAATTGCAGCAACATCGACAATAACAGCAACGAGCCACTAGAAGTCGATCAATCAGGCAAGTTTTAAAATTACCTACCAAGTTTTTTTTATAGCCAATAGTGATCCCACTGCTGGACTAGGGCCTCTCAAAAATAGGCAGACAGGTTGTCGTCAGTCAGCCCAGGTGGTATAGGTAGTAGGTGTTCTGGTTATAAGTGGTTTTGGGTATAATTACAAATATTAAAGTAAAGTGCGTAAAAAGTGCGAAAACACTATGTTTTCGCACTTTTCCCCTTTTTGTTCTTGTTAATAATGACCTCAACGTTAAGTTGGTCTCTTTCTAGCAAAAACTTTAATAACTTGCAACTTATTTTATTAAATTAAATTATTTTAAAATCTGTATTTTATGATTTATTATTAGTTCATGTATCTTTCCCGAAAGTGGTACAGATGAAGATATTCAGTGGCTCCAGAACTGTACGGAACCCTGGCATTTAGTGGTAGAGAAGTGGCATAAAACAGCCAAAAATAGATTGAAGGAAATAGAGACTTCTGAAATGACCATCGACACATACATTAACAAATACCCAGTGCTAAAAACGCCACGTGGACATGAGCTTCTTACTGATGATTTTAATTTTTTATACCCGTCGTCAGGAAATAAAATATTTGAAACATTCCCGACAATAAAAAGAAAAATTTTCAAATTGGCTCTTTCTAAAAGCCAAGTACCTGAAGTAAAAGACATAATGGAACAACTTCAGCTTCTAAACAAAGGTGAGCACCTGCTAGGTTTTATAATTAATATAATAAGTTACATATACTTGTAAAAATGTAAGTTAGTTATAATTATGTCTCCTTGTTTCTAATAGGTAATAAATTGTACTACTTTGTTCAAATTATGTTTATAAGGTATATTTACTATTGTAAATACTACTATATAATACTTTTTTTTTGTAAATACATATTACGCACAAACAAAACAACCAAACTTCACACAAATCTTTTAAAATTAGATTCACAATTGTGTTTGGTGGGATTCAAACCCACGGCCCTTGACTCAGGAGGCAGAATCACTACCAACTGAGCTGTTGGGCCAGTCAAAAATTTTTTTTTATTTATTTACTTAACGTCTTTAATTTTTTTAGATGATGAAAATTACGAGGAAATCGAATCAATATTAGCATTCATGCTTTTGCCGCTGCTTCTGGGAAACCCAACACACAGGACAAAAAAACAAGTATGGCGGCCATCCAAAGCTGAAGTGAAGGATGGCTTCATTACACACGTGCTGAGACCAATGGACGTGCAAGTTGCAATAGCCCACCGGCGTGAGAAATATTTAAAATACAACTTAACGCTCCAACCGGTAATTGTGATTGTTGGTTCTTCTTATATGGACATACAAAAATACTATGTCGTAGTTAACGATTTATTTTTCGAAACAAATTCAATTTTAAAAACAGTGGATACATGTTTTAAAATTTTCTATTCTCTGCACTGTCAATATCCGACAGAGAGTATGTGCGTGTGGAACTTCATACAGCTAGGACTATACCAGTTAAAAACAAAGTGGGACAAAAACTATAGCACTGTTAATGCTTTCATAACTGATCTGGACATTGATCCTTAACAACTTAAACAAATACTTACTTATTTTAAAAAAAGAAACCTGTTATAATGCCTAAATGTTTTGTATGTTCCGTAGATTTGTCAACTTACAAACAATTGTGTACTCATATAACATTATATCACCAGAAACGGGGCTTACCTTTAAATCATTTTATTTGTCTGGAAGAAGATTGTAATAGGAAATTTTTTCTCTTTAATTCGTTTAAAAAGCATTTAAAGAGTCATCAAAAAGAATCAAATTCCTTAACTACTTCTACCAATAACATGGTATTAACAAAAAAAACATTGAGTACAGACCCTCCAGTGACAAATACAACTACTTGTGTATATTCTATGGATACAAATTCTTTAACTGACAGCTCGTGTAATTTAAATATTGAACATATGAAAAACATCGAATCGGTTACCAACCCTCTAGCTAAGTTTGCTTCATTGTTATATGCCAATTCGGTTATACCGCTTAATGTTGTTCAAGAAATAATGAACAACTTAAGTAACAATATTATTAAGCCTTTACTTGATCCCTCAAAGCATAATACCTTAAAAGAGAATTGTTACCAAACTACATATAACAGAGTTGCATCTTTAAATGAGTCTATGAAAGATTTTGAATCAGAACATAAGAGGCTGTCTTACTTTAAACGTCTTGGTACATATATAGAGCCCCAGGAATATACTGTTGGACAACGACTAGAGACAAAATATGATAGTAATAATCATTGCAATGTTACTACAGTAGAAGTAACAGCAATGCATATTCCTATAAACTTAGTACTCAAAAAGTTTTTCGAAATGGATGGTGTATTGGAGGAAACATTGCAATTTTTTACAAAAATATTAAACAGTAATAGCAATTTAGTTCAAAATATAATTAAAGGGTCTGAATGGCAAAAAAAGCTTGCTTTACATGAAAAAAAAATTGTATTTCCTTTGTGTCTTTTTTTTGATGATTACGAAGTTGGTAACGCTTTAGGCAGTCATTCAGGCATACACAAACTTGGGGCTGTTTATATTAGTGTTATGTGTATTCCTCCTCATAAAATATCACATCTAGGTAATATATTTTTATCACTATTGTTCCATTCTTCCGATCGACAAAAATTTGGGAATAATGTTATATTTGCTCCAGTAATTTCAGATTTAAATAATCTACTAGAAAATGGAATAGAGGTTAATAATTCTGGAAGAAAAACTAAACTTTACTTTGAATTAGCAGTTATTATAGGAGATAACTTAGGTATACATACAATCACAGGATTTACGGAATCATTTTCATGCAATTATCCATGCCGTGTATGTAAGATTGCTAAAGAAACTATGAGAAATGCTTATGAATGTGATGAATCATTACTACGTACTATGCCTCAATATTTGGCAGATGTAGAATTACAAAATGTGTCTGTTACAGGCATTAAAGATGAATGTGTTTGGCATAAAGTAAATGGGTTTTCAGTTATAGATCATGTTGGAGTTGATATAATGCATGATCTCCTAGAAGGAGTCTGTAAATACGATATGAGTTTCATTGTTTTAAGTTACATTACCGACCTTAAATATTTTTCTTTACAAACCTTAAATAATAGAATAATTTCTTTTAATTACGGACCTGATAGAAGGAATACACCTCCAATGATTACTTTTGATCATTTGCAACGCTATACTCTGAAAATGTCAGCAGCAGAAACACTTTGTTTTGTAAGATACTTTGGATTGCTAGTCGGAGACCTGATACCCGACCATGATGCAATTTGGAATATTTATATTTGTTTGAGAAAGATAATGGACGTTGTCATGTCAACTGTTATTAATAAACCAGATTCAGATTTATTAAAAAGTCTAATTTCTGAACATAACTTCTTATATTTGAAATATAGTAAAAAATCATTAACTCCTAAATTCCATTATCTTACTCATTATCCAAAGATGTTAATTAAATTCGGTCCCTTAGTAAATATGTGGTCGATGAGGTATGAAGCTAAACATCGCATATCTAAGTTATATGCAAACGTGACCAATAATAGAATTAATATTTGTAAATCACTTGCTATTAAACATCAACTTCAGTTAAATAATAAGTTTATCAGTAATACCTTCATTAAACAGTCATTTGACTGTGGAAGAAAAACAACTGTAAGCGATCTGAGAATTACTGAAAATATTGTACGTCAATTACAGTTAGAGTTGACAAGTTTATATAAATGTAGTTGGGTCCAAGTTAACGGAATTAAGTACACTGTTAATATAACGTTAACTTTAGATTTTTATGAAGACAAATTATTACCAAAGTTTGGCTTGATCGAAAATATTTTTATAGCCGATGATTATGTGGTTATTTTTGAGTGTTCTTTGTTTGATACGATATGTTTTAATGAACATTTATATTGTTTTGACGTAGAATTATTAAGTGATAGAAATACTTATTTCTTTTCCATAGGAAACATTGCTAGTTACGTGCCAAATAATTTGACGCTTAGTGTTGATGGGAAACATTATTATGTTACGCCACGATCTTCAATGTAAATATTTATTTTTTCTCAATTTAAGATATTATAATTAATCAAGTTACAACCCAGATGACTGTGTAGAGAATAATAATAACAATAAATGATAAAAGTAGGTACCAACTATGTTAATCTTACGGTGAAAACATTGTTATCTATATGTCAGTATTGGTGAAGATTGTGATGATTATAAAATAAATGTAATTTTTCTATTTACTTAATATTTTTATTTTGATTCCAGGAAACCTAAACCTGCCTATGGAGCCGTAGTGCGTGCGACGTCTTAACAAAAATGCCGATAAATTAACTCTGTGTTTGACTTATTTTTATTATGATACTAGATAGTCGGAGTCTTTGGATATTGTAATGAAAAAGGCATTTTTTTTAAATATATTTTTAAGACGTCACACATACTGATGGATCTATACACCGCGTTTAGATGAAGAACCTGCAATCCAGTGGACTGACAGAGGAGTGGAGCACCAACAACGGATCCCTTTAGGTTTTTAATGAAGAAAGTACAGTTTTGTTTACTTTTACTAATAAAATTGTATTTTCGTCCACTAAAAGCCTGAGAGGACCCGTTAGTACTGGAAGTGCACTAGATTGCAGGTCTCATCTAAACCAGTAGGCACTGCATACGAAAAAGTAGCTGTAACAATACCTAGGATGCTAGCATTACAATGTGTATTGTACTTGTCACAAAAAACATAAAGCTAACATTGCAATTCGATTAGTTATCATTAAAGTTCGTGTCGTTATTACAGCAAAGTATTTAGTACACACAAAAATAATAATAATTTACGCTTACCAGATTGCACAGTAGTCCTTACAATCGATCTAGTAATGTCTACTTGACGTTTGGTTACAATTACATTGGTATTGTAACAGGCACGATATTTACCTTGTAGTGAGTAGTACATTGTTTTGTCAGTTACACTAAACATCTAGTAGTCATTAATAAACCGATAGGTAAAAATAATAACAGAATGGTTTTTGTAAAATCAACTCGCGAGTCTTGCTGTCACGGTTGCAAACAGAAGTTCTAGTTATAGTAGCGTTTTTTCTCGTATAGGTAGCCAGATATTTCTCTGCGTGTATGTGTATGTATGTAACACTTAGTTGGCAAATAAATGAATATGAATATGAAAACATGTTCGACTTTTAAAGCGTGTCGGAGGTAGAATTCTGCCAAACAGCGGGTGCCTGATGTCTTCCAGCTGTTTATTTTTTCTCCGGGCAGCAGGTAGCAAAACGACGTGCAGCCCGAGGGCTATCCCAGCTAGGGGGTATAAATGCGACAGTGGTGTCGGCTTGAGTGTGCCCGTGATTTTCCAGCAGGACTCCTTAAGGGCCACGTCAACTTGTCTTGCATGAGATGAACGTGCCCAAACCGGACTGGCATATTCACCAGCCGAGAAGCCTAAAGCCGAGCTACAAGTTCGAAGGACGTGTGGAGCTGTCCCCCATCGGGTCGTAGTAAGTATGAGTATGAGGTTGTTTCGGGCACTGACTTTGGTCCTCAACCCATAGCGATTATCCTTATACGTCAAGGTCCTGTCCAAAGTTAAGTTAAGCGTCTTTTTAGCTTCCCCATGGTACCCATATACCCATACCCCATATACGAAGATGGAATGCGTAGGTTTCTGTTTTTGACTTGTTATGCCGTAAGGAATTATCTTTGTAATAGCCAGTAAGGTGTTCCAGTGCTTCTGACAATGCTTTCTACGTCTTCGAAATATGCTTGCGGGCAATACATTCCAACCCTTTACCTTGACCGTGACCATGGTCTGATTTATTTCCATGCATCCTTAACTAAGCTTGAACGTCGTGTTTATTATTTATGATGTGTTTCAGTAAATAAAAGAACCTAAAAATTTACTATTCATCAAGAACTTTAGAATTTCGTTAATTATTAAACTTATTAACTTAATTTTAAAAATCACAACCGTACAAGCTTAGTTTAGTATAAATACTGGACACCAATCACATATATGCTCTGATCCCAAAGTAAGTACCCAGCTATTGCACTTGTGATATGCAAATCAGACACAACGGTGGTACCACAACACTCTGAGTGTTGTGGTACCCGAGACAATATATATTTTGATTTCTATAGCCAGCATATTCCGACCGCAAATGTTGGCGATTCCGTTAATTGCTGCGCCTGCACGCACACGATAATCTTAAGAGTCAAAATCGCTTGCTCCTGTTGTCTTTTCGACGTCACGCGGGTCGCCCGTATCCCGTATCCTGTACGTGCCAGCGATTTTCGTTTGAAAGTGATTATGCGCTTGGGACCTTCACCGTACATATGCTTATCTTACACATTGTTTTAGCATGGATTTTTAAAATTTATCAATTTGTACTTACCTCAATAAATTAATCACCCGTGTGCGTTTTCACAAATAACTGATGCCTAAATAATGGTGACCCAAGACAATTGCAGGAATGTAACTGAGTCACATTTCGTATGTTTGTTGTCTTTATACGTGAACTCAATATAATAAATAAGACAAAGTAAATAACATGGTTATTGTTTGGCCCGACTTCAATTTTCAGACGGCTATTTAGTCACGCGTCTGGGATTAGCGTCGGACGCTGTGGAAAACTGTGTTCTGTCTGTCTGATATCTTTTAAAATAAAATAAAATAAATATTGATAAATATTGGACACCAATCACATACATTCCTCTGATTCTAAAGTAAGTAGCTATTGCACTTGTGTTATGGAAATCAGACACAACGGTGGTACATAACATCACCACATCTTTTGGCTGATAATAATGATTATGATGGTGACTCAAAATTAGGGAGCTACAAATCAGACGAATCACGTGACCGATTTAGTATTGGATGTAATTTTATGGTCGAACCTATTTTTCTAGGAATAAGTTATTTATTTAGTTACTGATTCGGAACAGGGGGCGGTTTGCGATCCAACTTTAGTCGTTATTATAACATTGTTAAAATTCGCTAAAACTGAGTCGCAATTAAGCTGCCTGGAAATTGAACGGCTGGAAGTTGGATCACAATACGCCCCCAGCGGGCGTAGTCTGATGCATCATTTTTGACATTTCGCGTCGACAATTTCAATTTTATGATTTTCTAATTCATCAAATATCATTTGATGAATTAAAAATAATTAAAATTTAAATTTAATTCTAAATTTAATGCCTGGTATCTGGATGACGGGTCCTTTGGAGGCAAAGCAGATGTTGTTTTCCAAGACCTTGTCCAGATTATAGAAGGATTTAAGAAATTAGGCTTGGAACTGAACCTTTCAAAATGTGAACTTTTTATTAATGATCACGTTTCGTCTGGTTCCCGTCAGGCAATCATTGATAAATTCAATTCCCTTGCTCCTAACATCAAAATTCTGAATTCTGAATCGCTTTGCCTCCTGGGTGCCCCTCTTCTTGATGCCAGCATCGAACCTTTTCTAGATAAAAAATTGAATGATTTCACCCTTTCAGCCCCTAGATTAGAACACCTAAATTCACACATTGCATTTACTATTCTTAAATCGTGTCTTTTTGTGCCTAAATTTACATATTTCTTACGTGCTAGTCCTATCTGGAAAAAAAATAATTATTTAAAACTATTTGACACCACCCTTAAAAATAGTTTGGAAAAAATTTTGAATTTACATTTCGATAATAATTCTTGGGCTCAGGCTTCGCTTCCTATTCGTTTTGGTGGTATCGGAATTCGCCAAATTTCTAGTATAGCCCTCCCCGCTTTTCTCTCCTCTTTGCATAGCACTTCCGTTTTAGCCGGAAAAATCTTTGAACATCCTCGCCAACTTTCTGAGGTGAGAGAGGCGGAGGAGTTTTGGCAAGGCCTCTGTCCTAGAGAAGACATCCCAAAGAAACGTCACCAGCAAAAACTTTGGGATGTCCCTCTTGCGAGAGAGACCTTCAATTATTTACTTCAAAATTCCGTCAGTGACAGTGGTCGCGCAAGGCTCTTGGCAGTTTCCTGCAAAGATTCTGGTCATTGGCTTCATGCTTTACCGTCGAAAAATTTGGGCACTCTTTTCGATAGTGAGTCTTTCCGGGTGTGTGTGGGTCTCCGCCTTGGTACCCCTATATGTGAAATTTTTACGTGTCCATGTGGCAAGGAGGTTGATAAATTTGGTCTCCACTGCCTTTGTTGCCAGCAAAGCGCTGGGCGTTTTGCCCGTCACGCTACCCTTAATGACGCCATCAGAAGAGCTCTTGCGACCATTAATGTTCCTTCCACGTTGGAACCACGTGGTTTGGTCCGTGATGATGGCAAGAGACCCGATGGCCTAACGCTTATTCCCTGGGAACGGGGTCGGGCCTTAGTTTGGGATGCAACTTGTGTCGATACTTTGGCCCCTTCCCATCTCAGAGAATCAGCCCTTAAAGCTGGAGCAGCAGCGGAGTTGGCTGAAAACGCCAAGCGTCGCAAGAACGTTTCACTTACAAGTGATTATGTGTTTGCGCCGTTTGGCGTTGAAACATTTGGGCCGTGGGGACCCTCTGCTAAATTACTGTTTAGAAAAATTGCGCCAAAATTAAATTCTTTAACAGCCAATAATAAAGCTGGCTGGTTCCTAGCCCAAAGGATCAGCATAGCTATCCAACGCGGCAACGCAGCCAGCATCATAGCCTCCTTGCCGCAAGGAAATGGTTTCGTGTTTGAATAGGTATTAATATTAAGTATTTTTTTTATGTTGCATGTCTTAGATTAATTTTTTCTTGTTTGTTATTAATAAAGAGTTATTAAGCTGAAGAGTAATTAAAAAAAAAAAAATATCATTTTAACTTATGTAGCTATATCTATAATAAATCTTAAAAAATATTTGTAGTTTTTTAAGCATCATTCAAAAATTCTTCTCAATCATTAAATACACGAAAACACCAATTTTGTCTCAGCATTTTTTGAGCGCCACCTGGTGGTTTTACATGGAACTATGTCGAGACTTCCGACATAGGTCATTCCAAACGGGTATGTGACGACCCGTCTGATGTAGTGGTCGAGAAATCGCCTACTACGCAGCGGGTTGCGGGTTCGCTCCCCGCACAATACAATCATTTGTGTGCATGAACATGTCTGTTCGTATTGGTCTGGGTGTTTTCAATGTATATCATGTATGTATTTACAAACAAAAAGTATTTAAGTATTATATCCGTTGTCTGGCACCCATAACATAAGTTTTGAGTAGCTTACTTTGGGACTAGATGGAGATGTATGGGAATGTTCAAAGGATATTTATTTTATTTATGTGTCGTGTCTTCGAACCACCGTCATGTTAGCAATTTCGGCGGTTAAGACGCTACCCGGATTTATACCGCGCACACTAGCGCCACTTTACTAGAAAAATCATAACTCGTTAAATAAAAGACCAATCAAAAATCTGGTAGATACGATTGTAGCTCTGATTATGTGGTTTAGACACAATGTTTAAGTTCAATTAAACACAGTTATGTGCAGTTACAGTTAGCAAAAATGCTAAAAGTGGCCATATTTAGCAGTTTTTCTAACTCTAACTACAGTTAACTACTTTAGAAACAATTTAAACGTACTAAATAAACTATAGAACCTGTACTACAATCGTATCTACCAGATTTTTGATTGGTCTTTTATTTAACGAGTTATGTTTTTTTTACTAAAGTGGCGCTAGTAAGTGCGCTAAAAATCCGGGTAGCCCCTTAAGATAGGTCGTATAAAAACTTCTACTTAATACCTTGTGGAAGGAAGTGGAATTTAAATATATTTTTTTCCAATCGGTTTTAATATCGAGTGTTTTCTTCCTTATAAGTCTATTATTTTGACTATCAACATATTTAACGTTTATTTCAGACCGCTTTCAAGATTTATAGGTTATGTTAGTAATGTATTTTTTTCTTAAATCTCCAATTTATTTTAAAATCATTTAATCGCATAGAAACTCTACAGTAGCAATTGATTCCGGTCGCATTTTCACCGATGCAGCTTTGTGTCCCACCCTTATGACCACTGTATGCTCTTCTTTGTTACTGTAAATAAGAAATATAATACATTTACTTTGCTAATTATTCATACAATCCGAAGTTGAAAACGTTGTAAAAAGTTGAATGCTGTTCCACCTACACTTTGCAAAAACTTTGACAAATCAATCTTAAAATCATATGTTAGTGCAGTAAACACACATCAGTTTCAGGTAGTGGCATTTTTAGGTACTATGTCATGTTATTAACAAAATTTGTAATTAAGTGAGTACAAGGAATAAATCGCTAAAATTTTAGTTACGATACATGTCGATTTGAAAATACAGGCTTTAGTTTTGGAGAGTTGATACTTATTATACTTGTAGAACACCTATTGCATTGGCCAACTTATTTTATCATGGAGAAATGGCTGACCCTTTATGCGGACTAAGTGAGCGCACATTTAATTAATTATATTTTTTTAAATCTAATTACAAATAGAAAATCTTGATACGTCGTCTTTTTAACTTTTTTACCTATTACGAAATTTCAAATAAACATTTTATTGAATCTGGTAGGTGCTCACACATTATGCATGCACATTTAGCACATTGTTATAGATCTGCCTCTGGTGTTCAAATTCAAGGATACGTAAGAGGTATTATAGTGTCCAGATGGGTGCGCAATACAAAAATGCTCTCTCTGTTCCTTCACTCTCATTATCCATATCCATACTAATCCATAGTTTCATACTATTATACTAATTATTATTAATCCATACTAATATATATTATAAATGCGAAAGTAACTCTGTCTGTCTATCTGTTACTCGATCACGCCAAAACTACTGAACCAATTTAAATGGAATTTGATATGGAGATATTTTAATACCCGAGAAAGGACATAGGCTACTTTTTACCACGGGAAAATGACGTAGTCCCATGGGAAAATTTAGATGAGCCTATCGCTTTTACGCCTAAACTACAGAACAGTTTAAAATTAAATTTGGTAAGGAGATAGTTTGAGACTTAAGAAAGGACATGAGTTACTTTTGACCGCGGAAAAACAACGCATAACCCTGGGAAAAAATACTTTCCGGGGAATCTGATCGCTTTCACTCCTAAATTGCCAAAGATTTAAATCATATGTGGGTAAAATTGGTATTACGGGAAAACAACGCATTCCCTATTTCCCTATGACAGTCACACTTAGTATGGCCTCATCCCATCTTAGCACAATTCAAACATACGTACAAAAAAGTACAGTTTAGGTTTTTTTCATACTACTATCCAAAAAAACTACGGATGAAGTCGCGGGTAACAGCTAGTAATATATATAATTCAGTGAGACGGCAGTCGAACGTGACCGATGAGAGATTAGGCGCAGGACCAGCCTGAACGTGCTTTGCACGGGTGTGTCATCACCACCAAATTCCTGACTCCGAGCTATTTTCAAATTTTAAAACAGAAATCCCCGGAAAATAATTTCTGCTCCACCCGGGATTCGAACCCGGGACCTTTTAGGTAATAACCAGTTACAATAGTATCAGAGTAACTATCAACTTTAGGTGCTACGGTTTTAATACTTACAAGTTCTGCAAAACAGTCACCACCGTTCCTCTTGGCGTTTTAAACGACACATTATCCACCCTTGTATCTCTCTGAGAGAACTCCGTTACTTCCACCCTTTTAGACCCTCGGGGTATAAATTTGGAGAAATGTCCCAAAGCATAGAACATGGGCTGTTTTATGAACTCGTTCTTTTCCGCAAAGATGATGATGGGAGAGTCAAGGATGTTGTTGATAAAGCTGGGACCACCTTCAGAGTTTAGGCACATGTTCCAATCTATCCAGCCTGTGACGTTGTAGTTGAGATCCTGGCATTAAAAAGGAAATATTTTTAAAACTGATCCTTATGTTAAATACAGATACCAATGTGAAAGACTTGATTCACTTAGAATCTTCAACGACCTCTGTTATGTAGTGGCTAAGCACGCTGGGTTTCAAGGTGTCGCCCGGGTCCCGGGTACGATTCCCAGTCGGGTCAATGTAAAAATCGGATTTTTCTACAATGTATCGGGTCTGGGTGTAGTTGTACCACCGTTGTTTCTGATTTCCATAACACAAGTGCATTAGCTACTTACTTTGGGATCAGAGCAATGTATGTGATCGGTGTTCCATGCTTTAAAAAAAACAGATGCTGATGTGAAAGAGTTGAAGCTAGCCAGTACTTTGCACATTGATTTGCCCTAATATTTTTACAATAAGACTCGGGTTTTTTGTCAAAATTATTCTCTAAACAATCAAATCATGAAGATCATGAAAGGAATTACCTCCATTATGTTTTTAGCGATTCGTTGAGCTCGATCCCATGATCCAAAGTAGACATGCGGAGTCTCCGAAATTCCTGTAATTATAATAATGTCAACATATAGATTAAATCATTTGTCAGCACTCAGATAATCATCAGTCTCTATACTATGAGACTGGTTTGTAACTATCCTGCATAATTAATACGAAGGCTCAATTTCTTCATAGATAGTAATGGTAGGTACAATGTCGCTACCAGCGGTTGAAAATTTACGATTGTTTGTGTTTTGAATAAAAATTCCTTAACCAAATGTCAGAATGGCTATTTTAATGACCTTTGTTTAAGGTATTTTTTCTTCAGAACGACATTTTACCACTATTATCGATGATCAAATGTGGCCTTAGAAGTAACGTTATTAGGAGTTTAAAGGCCGGATTCACTTTCAACAATAGAGCACTAACCATGCAACAATTCAAATGTAGAATGTCATTTTGTATGAAGTATTGGACAGTTAACATTAACAACGGGCAGATAGCACATAACATAGCCTTTTAAGACTGTGTGAAACAGTCCGTAAAATTATTAAATAGGATTTCCATAAACATGATAAAGACGCGGTAAGAGGATTTGAAAATGAATAACCATAGATTTGTTCTACCCACCGAAACTAGCTTCTGTATACAGCACAAACTTCCCCGGATAACCTTTCAACGGATCCGTGAGCATCGCAGGGGGGGTGTAGCTGTCGAAATAGAAATGGCATGCAACGCCATCGATGTATTCGAGCGCCTCAGGAACTTTCATTAAGACCTGTAGAATTCACACCACTTATAAATTATGTTTACATACATAATATATATATATATACGTGATTAACAATAAATAGCGTGCAAATATACAAGAAATATTAATACAGATCAGTCATAGTTGTATGCAATGTTAAGATTTAATTTATTTTATTTCGTCTTTATATTCAATAAATTCTCCAACATTGTAAAAGCTGTGGTGTCAACCATTTCGACAGCTTTGTTTTAAATGTATTAATGTCATTAATTCATCTGAAATCATCTGGAAAAGTATTAAACAGCACAATATGTGTATTTTGCTGTTTAATATTTTCCATATTATAAACATTTATATACATATCATAAACATTTATCTTGTATAAGATTACAATATAGTACACATAACGTTATAATTAAGTCCTTAAAAATATAAATTTAAATCTAAAAAATATCATTTAAAGGAGTCCCTAAGTTATCTTGTATATACATTGGTTTATGGCAAGTGGGGTGATATCATTCGTTCATCTTTTTAGCTGTAGTTTGTTTCCATAAACCAGCTATGGTTTTACCGAACGCCGGCCTTTTTGAATTGTCGTAGGTACCGACTCCTACTTTTAATTATACACTTAACCCAATATCTACTTTACAATACTTTCTTTCGTAACGCGTTCCCCATATCCATTCTATCTGTGGTTTTGCCCTGCTGGAGATATAAATGATTATCTAACTTTAGATTTTTGTCGCTAGAAAACTTCTGGCAGTAGCAAATTCTATCTATGGCGAGGAAATGCTACCTTCGGTCGAGAAAAGCTATCTGCCTTTGACTATAGTTTGCATATAGAGAACCGTCATTACTGGTAGGTACACATGTCACTAGCAGTAACTTACGTTTCAATATATTTTTTTTTGGAAAAGTTAGAAGTACAAAATCAATTTTAGTAGGTACGGATAACAGCACGGCAACGTAGACACTGCGGTATGCTATGCAGTTGTAATAAGGGCTAGTTTGCAACAGAAATAGGTGGCCTGCTGTGCTGGCGACTGTACGTATCAGCTTGAATGCACTGTTCGAATAATCATCCTTAAAGCGATAAATCAATACCATAGGTTTCACGTCGTTGGAATGCCAACTGTTTGTTGACACTTACTATGTTGAACCACAAAGACACCAGCATTCTCTGATCATCACCAGTTATAATCTTTACATCCTTGAAGGGGGAATTCCGAAGCATAGGCCCTAGATGGTGAGCTATCCATATACCCTGAAAAAAAAAACATGTTTTATTTGTAAGTTATTTTTACTATTCTATATCAGTAAAAACAGAATTTGCGAAATGGTACTTTAAACAACCGTTCCTTTTTGGTCCTAGTTTATTTTAAGGCACGGTCGTTAGTTAACACTTTGTCTGCATTAAAGTTACCCAGGAAACCGCAATTTTTACGCGTATTTTTTAAAAAAACTGTTAAAAAAAATTGCGCTATTATTTTAAACACACTCACAGCGTGCTGGTTGCCAACTTGCCAAGCACTTAGGGCTAAGCGCTATATATAAAATGACGACAGAAAATACGTAGCCAAACACTCGGGTCCGAGTGGGTGGCACCGCTGGAATGATTCTCGCGCACTCGGGTCCGAGTGCTCGTTACTGAAAAGTTGAATAGATGCCTAAACCTAAATATACTTTGAGCAATGCGGCTCTCAGAGCAAAGCGGCTATGATATGATGGATAAACTATGAGAGTGTATCTCTATGGAGTGTATGATGCGAGCTGCATGCAACCATGACGCATCGCTCGGATTACTCCAATAAATAACATACAGGCTGTTGGTTTGGTCAGTGACATACAACACAGGGATGATAATATAAGTTATACTTATTATAAAAAAAAATTTTTTTTTAAAATTCTAAGCAAGTTTTATACAAGAAAACCTATGGGGAAACTCGTACCCTCGCGCGTAGCTAGCGCGTATCTACGAAATACTACGCCGTAGCTACTAAGCTACGAAAAGGCTACCTGGTGTTGGTAGTTTTGACTTGATCGCGGTATCGCATCAATAAATTGATTGTGTGGGTTTTTCACCCCTGAATCACTCGCGCTGACCAAAACAACACCCTGTATGTGTGACGGTTAGTAGGATAAAGTACGGTAGTATTACCGATCCTTGAAAGACGAGTACGAATTAAAGAAACTCTGATTACAGAAAATATACTCACAAGTCCTTTGACAGTCCAAGTGATACGGGGTATCTCACCCAGGGTCATGAGTCCACTCAGAGGTTCGTTAACCGTGGTCAGGCCCCAAATAGGGATGCCCTGGGCTGCGTAGCACTCCAAGAACCTGGCACATGAGTAATTGGGCCCTAATTAAAGTAGGTATGATGAGAAAATGTAGATCGGTCAAGACCATATAAGATGTACACTTTTAAATGTCAATTTAATGTGATTGGTAGTAAAACATAGAATATTTTAATGATAATCATGATACTCAAAAAAATATTGCAATTAAACTTTTGCTTATCGACAAACCCTCAAAAACTGAAAATAGCCATATAGAAGTATAACGTAAAACTGTTAATTTCTTAAGATTGCAAATTATTGATAAGCGTGGCGCTTAGCCGACGCTTACTAGTAAATACACTAGTAAAAATATTCTGTTGTAAAGCCGAGTCCAATTTCTCAGGAGGAAATCAGTATCCTGACTAAATCAAAGATTTTTTCTACCTCTATGATCCTGACTTACTTATAATGGTATTCAGCGAAGGTCTCATAATACTGCTTCTTGATCCTGCCCATCCCTGAGATCTGTCCTGTGGTCTTCATCCAGAGCGGACAGCCCCAGGCAGACCCTACTATGTGGATGCAGTCCGTGGCCACTCTCATTGCAGCTTTGATCATGGGGATCTGTGGAGATAACATTTGTATTATAGCACTACTACCTTATTAACGTAAGATTTAAGCGCTTTCACACTTAGTCATTTTGAGCAGCGCGACGGTCGCGCTGCAGTTGAGCTGCAGTCGCGCTGCTGTCAATTTCATACATAAAATGACAGCAGTAAGCCCTTCACATTAGAGAGTCGCGCTACTATCGCTCTAATGTGAAAGCGCACATCATAATCTGATTAACGATGAAAAAAATATGATTAATAATCATAATAAAATAAATAAAGTAATCATAATCAAATTTAAGTCAAGTTCACGTACACCACAGTCTAAACACATCATGCACCGGACCCAAAAGAATTTGTTTCTCCTAAATAGAAGACGAATGCGCAATTTTAAGCTTTTTAGTCAGTTTTTTAAGGCGGTTTAATTTTTTAAAATATTTTTGACCATGAACACATAAGTAGCAAATTCATAGTGGATTTCCTCCAAGATATAGTTAGTAGCAACACGCATGTATAACTACACGAATTCCGAATGGTACCAATTTGGAGATCACAGCTCTATGAAAGTTCTGAGCAATTACTGACTATATTATATGACGACCTCCGTGGTCGAGTGGCTAGCACGCTGGTTTCAAGCGTCGCCATCTCGTGAGGTTCCGGGTTCGATTCCCGGTCGGGACAATGTAGAAAACGATCTTTTCTATATTGTCTCGGGTGTGGGTGTTGTGGTACCACCGTTGTTTCCGATTTCCATAACACAAGTGCTTTAGCTACTTGGCTTGGGATCGGAGCAATGTATGTGATGTTGTCAAATATTTATTTATATACTATTTATTAACCTTGTATTGATAATCTTCCGGTGCGAGTGTGAAGTTTGTGAGTTTGGTCTGGTTGGCTGGCACTTCGTTGTAAGCGTAGAAATGCGTCGAGAAATCTGTGCTTGCTATCGGTACTCGCATCATGTTATACTCTATGCCTTTCTTGCTGAAGTATGAGCTGCAAATAATAATAGGATATTTCAATTAAGGACTATTTTTTATTATTATTAGGTACACATAACATTTTACGGACAAAAAATGAGTAAAGTGGAGGTAAAAATGATTAAATCTAGACTATAAAACTAAACATGCGCACACAACATAAAATAGATAGAGTATAGGAATAATGACACAGCCAAAAATAAAATAAAAACAAAACAAAGAGCACTAACTCATTCGTATCTTAGACCTAATAAATTAACAAAACAGTATTAATAATAAATAAATAAAACAAAACAAACAAGTTGACAAAAAGCATTGATTATTATGTGCTGGACCGACCAACCCAATCCAGAACCGCATTTTTGAATTGACTTAATGTCAAGCGGTAAATCCCTATCCTTATTACCTGTAGCCAGCTCATTGTAGGCCCGACACATCCTGACTATTGGATTGTAATAGGAAGTATTGTTCGCGTAAACAAACTATTGAAACAATGTGAAAATATACCCACTTCATAGAAGTTGGATTGACCTCCTTTTTTTACATTCCGAACTCTTAACATACTTTCCAGGCGCAAACACGCCGGGTTACACCTGTAGTTGTCACCGACCATCTAGAGCTACTTGATGAGGAGTTGTCGGCTGATCTCTGGGCTCAAAGCACAAACTGCTCCTAAAAACATGGCATCCTGAACAGTGAAGCGATACTTCACGCCTTTGACCCTTTTGACGCCTTTGACGAACAGCTTTTGACCCTTTACAAAGCACAAGTCTGGTTCTGCATGGAGTATGGCAGTCACCTCTGGGATCGATCAGCCAAGTACCAACTTGAAGCACTTGACTCAGTGGAACGCAAGGCCAGAGATTAATAGGTGACGACAAACTGGTGGATGCTAAGCTCCATAGCTTAGCCCATTGCCGCAAGGTTGCCAGCTCAACGGTTTACTTCGGAGAATTTGCAAAGGAACTCCATGAGCAGATCCCACCGGCCGCCTTTTTCCATCGTTCATCTAGGCGTACCACGGGATATAATCCTTACCTTGTCAATTACCGCTGTTTTGAACTAAGCGCTTCTCATCGTGGAACTCACTGCCCGCGTCGGTGTTTCCTAGTAATTACAATCCGAATCTGTTCAAAGTTAGAGTGAACAAACTTCTTCTGGCTCTTTCCATCTTCGACTTCGCCTTAGTCGCACTTTGCTTGATCTGGAGTCAAGAGCAGATCCATACTATATTAAAAAAACATATTCAACGTCTATTTTCCGGAAGTAATCATAGCAAGTTAATGAAACTAGTGCCTGTGGGACTTTCTATGGTAAAAAATGTCGTCTATCCATCCGTCGGTTGATTGAAGAGTTTTGTTTAGAACTATCGAGGTTACTGCCGCCGGTTATGCGTTAAACATAATATACTAACTCAATCAAGTTCTGCCTTGCCCGTTTATCAGTGAGGTTTGACCAGGTGATGGCGGCCGAGTCACTAACAGCTCCTCCGAAGCCTTCCACCGTCTGATGACTGATGGACAGGTCCAGGTCAAGGATTGTTGTTCTGAACATTGGCTCTGGAATTGAGCGTTAATGAGAAATATTATCTCTCTTTGGTCAAGTTTTGACTGTCTTGTAATCCATTTAGAATTAAGTCTCCCTTTGTACAGCATTAGTTGTGCAAGGAATAAATAAATACTGGACACCAATCACATACATTGCTCAGATCCCAAAGTAAGTAGCTAATTGCAATTGTGTTATGGAAATCAGACACAACGGTGGTACCATAACACCCAGACCCGAGACAATATAGAAAATTTACATTTCTGTATTGACCCGACCGGGAATCGAACCCGGACGCCTTGAAACCAGCGTGCTTAGCCACTACACCACGGAAGTCGTCTTTTAACAAAAAATGTGTAAGCCTTTTTACAACATATTACTTTAAGTAATATTTTTTAATATTATTTCTAGTCTAGTTAGAGACAGTCTAGTTTGTCGTGTCCACGATCACGCTACACCGTAACGGCGCCGGCTGGGGCACGGTCAAAAATTATTGTAAACATTTTATATTAAGTAATTCATGTCCCGGACGGTGCACGGCGTTGGGTCGGTTGGAATTTTTCCCGGCTCCGGCACGATCCGGCCTCGGCACGTTCAAGCGTGAATCATTCTTTAGCTGACTTCTTATGGTGTATCAAAATTTCTAATAGCAAACAAGTTTTACGGTCTCCTTTGGGAGGGACACAAATAAATACAATTCACTTGACAAACTCTACCTCTCATAACTCATAATAATTTGAAGTTAAAGTACGGCATTACTTTGTTTATTTTTTTAAAGTGCAGAAGTAAATATGAATTGATAATTAACCATATTATCTACATAGTATTTCTAAAGTATGGTGTAATAAATATTCAGTTTACTTTAAAACCAGCATGAAGGGTTCCGTATCTGCAATTTATGTAAGCAGTTTCATTGCCCTACAAATATTTTCCGTAGAACATGATTAAGATTACCTTATAAGGTTTTCATTCCTTTAAAATAATAAAATATCCGAAATAATAAGACATAATTGGTTATATTCTTTAAATGCGCTGACTTACAATTTAGACTTCTTGTTTTCAGCTTAAAGAACAATCAAAAGTAATATTTTACTACATTTTCGATTTTATACCTTATCGGATTTGGGGAAAGAAACTGTAAAATCAACATGTAAATTAATTTGCTTTAAGTTTATGGACTACAACTCTATAATTTTACTTATGATTGCCGTGGTAGTTTTTCTTCTAAACTCATCATATTATGTATATGCTACTGCTGTGAATTTCAGTACTACCGTTTAGTTGGGAGAGGGTGGATCTAACAAAAATTTGCCTTTTAAAACTGAATGTTACGGAAATGAGCCAGTTCATCAAAAAACATGTTTGAAAACTCATAATGCAGTTTAAAAGGCCCATTCAGTGATTCTCCATACGATGGATACGGCAAGAAAAAAAACATCCAAAAAAATTAATTTGACCACTTTGGTGGGGAGATTGGAATACACATCTATGACAAATTACAGTTTTCTAGTACTTAAGGTCTCTGAGCTGAACTGCGAACAAACGAACAGACAAACTATAAGGGTTTCTTGTTAGACCACGGAACTCTAAGAAGGACGTAATAATATTGATAAAATATATATGAATTAGGTAATTCCATTTCGTTTTAAGGTAGACGTCGACATTTGACCTCGAGTTATGGTAACTTTATAGTTAACTCTATTGTCCGCTTTTCTTTGCTTGTCAAAAATTGTAAACAATCTTCACATTCCTTTTTATCGAAATGATCAATTTTAAAATAAGTTAAACACAAAACTTACAACCTCCATAGGTTATTCATCATTCCATACTGAGCTCTTTTTAAATCAAATAGATATTTTATTTTATTCATTGTCATTATTTTTAAAGTAATAAAAAATTCGTTCACAATACTCAACTAGCAAGAAAAAAGGGACTAAATAATCAGCAGGGCGATTCAAACCTATTCGATAAGCCATGCGGCTAGTTTTTTTTTAATATCAAACATAATAAAATAACAAAATAAAATCGTTGCATCGGATCCACTTATAATAATTTTATTTACAAGTGAAAGTTATCGAATTGTTTCCAATTCCATAACCGAATGGTTCTGAAACGGGGGGGCAGAGGTGGAATTCAAAACGTACGATATGATCTGTCAAACCCTTTGTACTTTGCCATTTGACAGACCATACCGTACGTTTTGAACTGTCAAATGAATACGATTGCTTTATACAATCGCACCCCAGGTGTGTTTTTTAAAAGTGATGATAACTTACTTGGGAGCCAGTGATGTCTCAATAATCCGTATGACTTGAAGAACCGCAGGCCACACTGTTACGCAAAAAATAGATTGTTTCATTACAAAAACGTATTTAAGATGAGACATGCAATGAGAGCAAAAAAATTAAAAATATCCTTTTAATTATTAGTTACTGTAAGTGTTGTTGTGTTTTTTTTATTGATTTAAATGAGGACGGAAACATAGTATTTCTTCATCGTTAGATGCGTTGCGTTAGCAATTTTGATATGCATTGACAAAGTATTATAACTTTAGATTTACTTCTGAGTTAAGGCGCCTGATTAAAATTATATTTTCTCCACACTTTCATTAACAAATCCATATTTAAAAAATAATATCTCACATTTGAAGTTGTATACATGTTGTACCATCCTTCCACAGGATTTTCTCTGGTGATATCATCACAGTACGTCGCATTGCAGACGCAAATTATCGACGAGTTTGTTTTCCGGGCTATGCATGGTCTGTCTAAAACTGGGTAAAAAAATAATCATGGGTAAAAGTAGGTAAACAAAATTAAGCAGGTAGGCAAAACAGGTAAAAAACAAGCAAACAAAAATCAAAAAATAGAATGGGTAGGTTTTAGGTAAATTATTACGTAGCATTCACGAATTTTAATATTTTTTTATACATATATCAATGGGGAAAAACACTTTAAGTATCTACATTTGAGCGCAAGATGAAATTGTATTTGAAAGATTTAAACATTCATAACTATTCATGTTTCACAATGTCATAAGTCCCAGTGTCGGAAGTCTCGACATAGTTCCGTGTAAAACCACCAGGTGGCGCTCGAAAAATGCTGAGACAAAATTGGTGTTATCATGTTTTTATTGATTGAGAAGATTTTTTGAATGATGCTAAAAAAACTACAAATATTTTTTTAAGATTTATTGTGAGTTCAAATGATATTTGATGAATTAGAAAATCATAAAATTGAAATTGTCGACGCGAAATGTCAAAAATGATGCATCAGACTACGCCCGGTAAGCGTTATCTCTGTCTAATACTTCGTATGAAAAGACGTTCCACGATTGAATTATTCAGTGCTTATTCGTCGATAGTGGAAGAGGGCCTTGTTGAGAAGATTAATATTGTAATGATGATGAGTACCCTCAAAAAGAGAATATCCAAAAAAACTGGCCAAGTGCGAGTCAGACTCGCGCACTGAGGGTTCCGTGCCAACTTTAACTGAATTAGGGAATCCATTTGCTTCTACTTAGTAAAATACCACAATATTTTGTTGACTACAAACATAACTTTGTTTTTCATAGTGTTTGTATGAAGTACAAAGTTATGTTTGCGGTTGTTGAAAATGTGCTATATCTCAAAAACTACTAGTTCGATCCCGTCCGAACCAATTTTCGTTGCAAGTATTTATTAAGATCTACATCATATATTTTTTTCAAAATTTACACTTGCTTGGTTTAGAAATTAGATGGGGGGGACGCCCATTTTACCACTTTGGAAGCGTCTAGCTATGAAACGTTTGACTTTAAAAGTAAATGGTTTTAGAAACCTCTATGTTTTTTTAAAAGACCTATCCATAGACATGGCCCCACATGCATAGGTTTGACAAAAAAAAATTTTTTGGTTTTAGTTTCATGTATGAGAGCGCCCCCCCTTAACTGTCATTATTTTTTATTTTTTGTATGAGAATCGGTTAGCGGTTTACAAGATACATCTTCCTACCAAATTTCAATTGTGTAATGCTTATAGTTACAGAATAAAATGGGTGTGACATACGGACGGACAGACAGACAGACAGACTTGACGAAACTATAAGGGTTCCGTTTTTTGCCATTCGGCTACGGAACCCTAAAAATATGGTTTAGTTAGTAGGAAGCGACTCCGTGCTCGATTTTGAATCAATCTCGTTTGAAAAAGGCTCTTTGGGTTAAACATACCTTTGTTATCTGCTTATTTTGATGAAGACGTCATTAATTATTGTTTTAATGTTATATTGCTATCAAAACAATGAATTTACATTGTTTAATTAAAATGTTATGTCGATGTTTGAACAGGTTTTATAACAATTAAACTATCTACCTTCACATGTTGCATTCGATGTTGTACATAAGTAGGTATAGTTCAATTTCTTTTTGCACTTTGTTTTTTGTTTTATTGTTTGCTTAGCTTTTTTCCTTGATATTGTTTGAGTTTTTTACGCCGACACATAATAGCAAAGAAAGCTTTAATTTCATTGAATTCATTGTCTTCAAATGTAAGGAAGTTACGTAACTCACGCTATGAATTGCTATGAACCATTAAACAATGCTTTTTCTTATTCTTTTTACTCCTCTCTTTCTAAATAAACTTTACGTATCCAAAGTGATTACTTGACGAAATTTCTTAATTTAAACAAACCACAAAAGATTTTTGTTTTTACTTTTTAGACAATCTATTTCATTTATTTTTCTTATTTAAAACGATATATTAATAGTCTTATTCTAATGTTGCTCCTACACTAACATGTATTTATTGCAGACAGACAAAACTGAGATTATGACTGAATGCATTTTTTTGTAATAAGTATACCATTACATCATATTATTTGTGGACAGATAAAAAAAATTTAGAGTCAGGCACATCACATTGGCTTAACCAAGAATCAACTATCAGCGGTTTAAGTCTAATGCAAAAAAATACATTTCGACAATCTAATTTTTCTGATCTTCTATTTCATCATATAACATCTTTACTAACGTAGCTATATTTTTAATAAATCTTAAAAAATCAATTTAATTTTTAAGCTTCATTGAAGAAATCTTCTCAAGCAATAAATACATGAAAACACAAATTTTATCTCAGCGTTGCCTACGCGAAATGTCAAAAGTTTACTTCAGACAACCCGCAAGACACCGACTAGAAAAGAAATTGTTTGCCTAAAATGGGGTGCTATCTTTCAAAGAGACGATCACATAATAAGGTTTTGTATTTTGGAAAGTTCGTTTAAAAATACTAGTTATGACTTGAAAACCATTAGATTTTTCTGAACACGTATTATTAGTATCCTTTAACACCAGTAACCCACTGAAAGCTTCTTGAGACTTTGTATAATATGACATTTGACTCATCCCATCTGATGAAGTAATTATGAAGCTGACAAAGTCAAAGAAGATAGTTTTTAAAATATGTAAATACGTTTCTTACCTTTCATGAAAGCCGCAGAAGATGCACTGAACAAAACTACAAGTAAAACATAACTATAGTTCAGCACGACCATTGCTATTACTGGCAGCAGGTGCTCCTGCCTTTGAAGGTCTGTAAGTGATCTACGCATACGCTAGTTAAGTACTTAATATGCGGCCCCACAACTGGTACAGTTACGGACTAAATGCACTGAATATCTTTAATTGTTTAGTTTTATCTGCCTCGGTGGCACAGCAGTTAGTGGGTCGCACTTTAAAACGACGGCAGCGCCAGAGAACCCGGGTTCGGTCCACGGGTTGGACTAAAAATATGTACCTGTGTTTTGTGGTCAGAAATTTTCAGAAAAGCCTGGAGTACAGAAGTTTGGAAGTTGTTTCGCCCCCATCCATGTCTCGGTGCGCACGTAAAGCCGTTGGTGCTGCGCCTGATCTCTCTCCGGTCGTGTCAGATTGCTGACCCATCGGGCTATGAGAGTGACAGGAATAGAGAGTGCACCTGTGTTTGCACATACACTTGTGCAATATAATATGTCCCGTGCAGTCGGTTAGTCGTTGCAACTGGCCACCGCAGTTTAAATTGGCAAAGGAACAATTGCTATTGTCTAACCGGGGCCACGGTAATGCTCATAGCTTCATCCTTGAAAATGGTAGGTTAAAAATTGTGTAAAGACGCGTGGTTCAATACAACCATCAGGAAATATCCTATCTCGATTTTTACAGGTTTCATAATATAAAGCTTAGTGCTTGAATTGCTGTATCATATATTCAATTTAAGATTAAAATTGTAAAATGGTTTCAAATTCCAACTCTGTACCGTTATGGCAAATTTTAGTTCTACAAGTGACCATTAGAGGCACTGTGCTATATTTTTAAGTCTTTTTTACGTCGTCACTAGCGAGTAATTCTGCCGTAAACTTACTTATGGTAACGTTACAGGAACACGTAGTAAATAAATAAAAGTAAAATGTATCTGCTAACTACAATTAAAAAATAAAACTTTACAAAGGTCTACACTTATGTATCTTAGTATCTTGTTATGACCAGTGTATTTATTGTTGAAATCTGCCCTAATTGATACTCTTCTTTTAATGTCATTTGAATAGTTGTTATCCTTTTGAATGATAACAAGAGTTTACCTTCAATAAACAACAATACGATGTATAGTACCTCAACGAAATGGTGTAAATAATACCTACCTACATAAAGAATTCATTATTAACAAATGAATAATATATTTTTACAAAGAATACAGAATGTTTTGAATAAAATATTTGTTATTTATTTTCATTAACACTTTTATGCACTCACACATTCATAAATAAATTGAGAATGTTAATTTTTTATATAGTGGGACCTTTTGGGCTTAAATTTAGTAAATTGATGTATACCGTTTTACAAAAACCCATAGTTTTAATAGTTTTACATATTTTTATAATATATTGGAAGTGTCATATTTTTTTGTCCTTTAGCGTCATATTTTTTGTATGAGAATCTTAAGTCGGTTAACAGTATACTGAACAACCAAAGTTCAAATGTGTAACGCTAATCATTTCATTATAAAGTGGCTATGACAGACAGACACAGACTTACCGAAAATAAATGGATTCCATTTTGCCATTCGGCTACGGAACTCTTATAAAAACCAGCCAAGTGCGAGTTGGACTCGCACACCAAGAGTTCCATGCCAACATTAACTGAAATAGAGATCCACTTACTTTCACTTAGCCAAAATACCACAGTATTTTGTAGACAGCAAATATAACTTTGTTTTTCGTAGTATTTGTATGAATAACAAAGTTATGTTTGCGGTTATTGAAAATGGTTTCAATCTTAAAAACTACTGATTTGATCTGATTCAAAGCAATTTTCGTTGAAATTCTTTGTCAAGATCTACATCATGTATTTTTTTTACCGCTTTGGAAGCGTTTATCTCTCAAACGCTAGACTTGAAAAGAAAATGGTTTTAGAATCCTCAATGTTATTTTAAGACATTTTTTAGGTTTTACTTTCATGTATGAGAGCCCCCCCCCTTAAATATTATTACTTTTATTTTTTGTATGAGAATCGTAAAGCGGTTAACAGGAGATCTACCTTCTAAGTTTCAACTGTGTAAACTAATAGTTTCGAATAAAGTGGCTGTGACATACGGTCGGACAGACATACAGACAGATACTTGACGAGGGTTCGTTTTTGCTATTTGGCTACGGAACCCTTTTTAAACGACCGTGAGGGTCGATGTCGTGTTTCATAATTATCTAAACTCACATAGCCAATAGTCATTTAAAATATATTTAGCCATTGTGACATTTGGTTAAGTTGCAAAACTCGCACTGTTGTAAATATTCAACCGCTGGTAACGAAATTCAACCGTTCGTTTAGATAACTATCGATCACGCACCCGGTAAATAGGACCCAAATATTTTACTTTTCTTAGTGCGAGAAGGTAAATAAAAACTGACAGTGTTTTCATTTGTTTATTGGTAAAGAAACTCCACTGTGGTTATGGATTCCGGTGGCACAGTTACTGAAGCTGATCTCTCTCCTGCTCTGACGATAACTGTGTGTTCTTCGTGGTTTCTGCAAGCAAAATATATTTCGATATAATAAAGGAAAATTTGGTAGATGAAACACTTTATTTTACAGATAAATAATTAGGCTAAAAATACCGGACGAATTGTCGTAGACTAGACAAAACGTGCGTATGAGTGGGTTTCGTTTGACGAGGAAAGAGAAAAACACTATGACTAAATCAGCTAGAGTCAAATAGTTGGCTTTTCCCAGGCTGTACAGTCAACAGCAAAAGTCGATGATCAAAATCAGACATTCAATACTAATGAACGAAGTTGGTGTCAGAACAAGGTGACGTATCAGTGATTCAAAAGAATGTGATTGTAAATTACACCAAACATTAAGTACTAGTACAGCTGCCATATATTAGTGATCAGTTTAGACTCCAAAATTCATAAACTTAATTCGCGTCAGAACTAAGAAGTGTTTTCTTTTTTCAAAACTAGTGAACACCTAAAATCAAAAATTAAATAATCATGATGCAAATAATTCATCCAAACTCATTATATAAATATCCCAGTAATTTAATTTATTGAGTTTTTTGAAAAAACAGATGAGTTGATATTTGCCGAATTTCGTCCCATTGAACCCCGGAGGAAGCATATATTCGTTAAAAAAACCATATAATTGAAAAACTTGTGCTTATGTCAAATTTTTAAAAGTAGATTATGCAATACAGGATCATATTTCGATAAATATTGAAATCTTTGTATTTTGTGAACTTGTATCAATGTTCAAAACTAGCTGATGCGATTCAAAACCATAACTCAATGAATGTATTATATTTGTAAATAACAGCTATTGAGTGAAAACATCATATATATTTTTTCTTTCTATTTTTTATGAAATTTCATTATGTTCAATTTTAAATGTATAAATAATTAAAGACTTCATTACAATGATAAATTTAAAAAAAACGATAGGCTGAGACGGCTTTAATATATTGAAACCTGAAGGTAGATACATATTTTAAGTGTCATTTTTAGGGTTCCGTAGCCAAATGGCAAAAAACGGAACCCTTATAGTTTCGTCAAGTATGTCTGTCTGTCTCTCTGTCTGTCCGTCCGTATGTCACAACCACTCTAATATTTAAGGGGGGGCTCCCATACATGAAACTAAAACCGAGATTTTTTTTTACTCAAACCTATGCGTGTGGGGTATCTATAGGTAGTTCTTTTGAAATGACATTAAGGTTCCTATAACCATTTTCTTCTAAAATCTAACGTTTGAGAGATACACTCTTCCAAAGTGGTAAAATGGGCGTCCCCCCCATCTAACTTCTAAACTAAGCGGGTGTAAATTTTGAAAAAAATACGTAATTTAGATCTTAACAAATACTTTTAACGAAAATTGGTTTGAACAAGATTGAACTAGTAGTTTTTGAGATATAACTCATTTTCAGCAACCGTAAACATAACTTTGTTCTTCATACAAACAGTATGAAAAACAAAGTTATATTTGCTGTCAACAAAATATTGTGGTATTTTAGCTAAGTAAATTCCTTAAATCAGTTAAAGTTGGCACGGAACCCTCAGTACGCGAGTCCGACTCGCACTTGGCTGGTTTTTTATGTTGACTGGTTGCGCTTTTGTCGCACTGTTAGCGTTGAGCGCGTCTGTTATCTATTTCATTGATATTATTACCAAGAAATAATAGATTTAAAATATGGCGCACCATATAACAGAGCATGAACGACATATAATTATTGCATGAAGACGGATTGAGTGTTAGTGATATCATTAGAAGAGTAGGTGTCACGGTAAGCAAGCATTCATTACTTCTTCATTGGAATATCTCCTAACATTTCATGACTGGATAAAAGTGAAGACACTTTAAACCTGTCAGTTTAGTCTACTAGTCTAGATTAAACCTATAATTGAATAACTATTTGCTGTTAAATTTATTAGTATATTTCACTCAATAGCTGTAATTTACAAATATAACACATTCATTGAGTTATGGTTTTGTATCGCATCAGCTAGTTTTGAACATTGACACAAGTTCACAAAACACAAAGATTACAATATTTATCGAATTATGATTCTGAGGTGGAATTGTGTAAAGCAATCGTATTCATTTGACAGTTCAAAACGTACGTTATGATCTGTCAAATGGCAAAGAACAAAGTGTTTAACAGATCATACCGTACGTTATGAACTGTCAAGGGAATACGATTGCCTTACACAATTCCACGTCTGTATTGCATAATCTACTATAAAACATTTGGCATAAGCACAAGTTTTTCAATTATATGATTTTTAGGGTTCCGTAGCCAAATGGCAAAAAACGGAACCCTTATAGATTCGTTAAGTCTGTCTGTCCGTCCGTATATCACAGCCACTTTATTCTGTAACTATAAGCATCACACTGTTGAAATTTAGTAAGAGAATGTATTCTGTTAACCGCTTTACAATTCTTAACCAAAAAATAAAAAAATATAATATTTAAGGGGGGACTCCCATACATGAAACTGAAACGAAAAAATAAAATTTTTAGTCAAACCTATACGTGTGGGGTGGGGTAGGGTGTCTATAGATAGGTCTCTTTATTTGACATTGAGGGTTCCAAAAACCATTTTCTTTTAAAGTCTAACGTTTTTTAGCTAGACGCTTCCAAAGTGGTAAAATGGGCGCCCCCCCCATCTTACTCCTAAACTAAGCGAGTGTAAATTTTGAAAAAATATATATAAGGTAGATCTTAACAAATACTTTCATATTGTAGTATTTTACTAAGTGGAAGTAAATGGATTCCCTAATTCAGTTAAAGTTTGCACGGAACCGTCAGTGCGCGAGTCCGACTCACACTTGACCGTTTTTTTTTTACGAATATATGCTTCCTCCGGGGTTCAATGGGACGAAATTCGGCAAATATCAATTCATCTGTTTTTTCGAAAAACTTAATAAATTTAATTACTGAGATATTTATATAATAAGTTTGGATGAATTATTTGTATCAAGATTATTTAATTTTTGATTTTAGGTGTTCACTAGTTTTGAAAAAAGAAAACACTTCTTAGTTCTGACGCGAATTAAGTTTATGAATTTTGGAGTCTAAACTGATCACTAATATATGGCAGCTGTACTAGTACTTAATGTTTGGTGTAATTTACAATCACATTCTTTTGAATCACTGATACGTCACCTTGTTCTGACACCAACTTCGTTCATTAGTATTGAATGTCTGATTTTGATCATCGACTTTTGCTGTTGACTGTACCTTGGCTATATTTGGCCAACGGCGAAAATCTGAACTAACGCTGTCATCGTTGAATTTGCGACTTTAATGCGCAAATTGTCAAGCGGTCGCAATCTGCCAAATTTGCAAATTGCAATTCGCAAATTGTAAAATTCGCAAAATGACAAGTTTTCAAAATAGCCGATTGATTGCCATTTTCGAAATGAGATATTAATATTAAAATCGAATGAATATTAAAAATTAATAGTATTCATAAGATTTTAATATTATTATATTTATAATATTCATTTACACTGAATGCGAATTGAACTGCCTTTTAATTTAACTGATTAAGTTGGATCGCAATACTCTGTCATCTCTTTTGCGTGTTCTACAATCTTAAGTATTGTTTTTTTTCTACAACGTTGCGCCTCATTTCACAAGGATCCCTAATACTCATATGACACGGACAAGTATTTGATATTTTTTTGTACACTTACTCATTCAACAGTACAGAGACGATAGTGTTCCTAGTCGTCACAAACGACGTGTGATCGACAGTTTTCTTGCACGGCGAATACTCTAACACCCCCAATCTCTGCGACCCTCTTGGCAAAAACTTGGAGAAATGACCCAAAGCGTAGAACATGGGCTGTTTGATAAATTCATTCCTCTCAGCAAACACTATGATGGGGGCGTCGAGTTTGGTGTCGATCCAGCTAGGACCTCCTTCTGGGTTGAGGCATAGGTTCCAGTCGATCCATCCTATGACGTTGTAGTTTAGATCCTGAAATAACAATAATTATTATTTGTGTAAATTAGTTGTGCATAGCTTCTTGCTCATCACAACTAAGGAAGCATTCAAGTATAACGTAACGCAATTTGGGGCGAGAGGGTCTCGTAAAACGTTACGATGCGTTACAGGGGCGGAAGGCGGGGGGGGAGAGCTTACTTACAAGACGTTACGTAACATTGTTTATTTTTTTAAATTAAAATTTAGGGAATTAAAACTCCCAAATTGGCAAACCTTTTCGTTTACGTTTTACGGGGAATATATAATCAGGAAAATATATAGGAATGACGGAGAAAAACAATGACGGAGAAAAACAAGCAGTCTGAATCCAGTTTGATCCTGCGATCTTTACAAAGTTGTGTGTCCATCTTGCCGGCGGACCTCCTACGCTGTATCTTTGGTCAAAGGGTGTCCAATCTAAAACTTCTCTGCTCCAACGGCCATCAGTTCTTCGCGCTGTGTGTCCTGCCCACTTGAGCTTACTGATACTGCTTTAATAATGAAATGCGGTATAGCTACCTTATTGATTCATTATCCAACTATCCTGGTACTAAAGCAGTTTACGAGTCCCACCACTATGTTTCTTGAACACGATAGGTTGGTTGAATCGTAAAGAAACTGATTTGGGTCACGTAATGACTTTCATCAGAAACCAATAGGATGCACAAACAAAAGGCACATATGGCGAATGCTTATATAAATGAAAATTAGTTATTTGCTCATTAATGTTAATTAATGCTTAATACCTTGCCATGTAGGAAGTTGTCTTAAAAGTTGAGGGCTTTGATATTTTATTTACTAACAATAGTAACAAAATGAATTAAAAATGACTTACTTCTATAATATTTTTGGCATACCGACGAGCTCTATCCCACGACCCGAAATACACGTGAGGGACTTCTTGCACACCTAAAAAAAGATTTTAATACAAGGTGACATCAACGATACGTGTAGACTTAATACTTTCATGTTATACCTACCTACAAACAAGGACATACGAGTTTAAAAAAAAATACTCGTCTGAAGCGGGAAGGAGAACCCCACATCCTTTCTCCTTCCATCTACGGGCGAATGCCTGAACCTCTTATCTCGGCCACTTACACATTGTCAGAGCCCTTAGGCCGCATCACAAACTCTACATATTATTTACTTTTCATAGTCAAGCGCGTATATTGTATTAGATTAAAGATTGAAAGAGAGGTATATATAGAGCAATCTTTTTAACATTTCAATGCCTCACCTATGCTACTCTCCGTGTATAACACAAACTTGTCAGGGTAGTCTTTCAAAGGTGTCGTCAGTAACTCTGGAGGGGAAAAGTCGTCGAAATAAAAGTGAGCAGCTACGCCATCTATGTAGTCAGCTGCTGATGGAACTTCTGATATTACCTGTGAAGAAATAGTCATAAATTTGATGGAAAAAAATATCAGGTATTATGATATAGAGTTAGGGTCTATTTCGGGAATAGTGCGTTTTGAAGAAAAATTACCTTCAATGGTCATTAAAATTTCCATTCTGACATTTATTTCAGGTATTTTTATTTTAAAACACACACACTCGTAAACTTTTAACCGCTGGTAACGACACTTAACCATTGGTTGAGCTAACTATCGCTCACGCAACAGAGCCTTAGTATTTGTTTTGCATATTTTTGACGTGTGGGTTCACCGAGGGCATCTAGACTAGCAGTGCAAAAGGGCAAAGGTAATTCACATTTTTGACATTTATACAAGTTGCCTTTTTATTCTCCTTTGTGATTTTTATTTGAATTTGCAAGGCTATTAACATTGAACCTAGAGGCATTTTTATCCTCTCCGGTATTTTTTCTTATATTTACAAAAAAAAACATCATCAACAATCACCTACCGTATTGAGCCACAAAGGTATCAGCATCCTCTGATCATCTCCAGTCATAATCTTCACGTCTTTATAAGTAGAGTTCCGAATTAACGGGCCTAGGTATTCAGATATCCATATGCCCTGCGAAGAAGTAAACTTTGTTAAAGACACATTATTTATTTAAATTGAATCATCAATTTTACGACCTCCGTGGTAACCACATAACTTTGGGATCAGAGCAATGTATGTGATTGGTGTCCAATATTTATTTTATATAATATTTTAGCCAAAAACTAATTTCCACATCAGTCAAACTTTAGACCCCTCTCAAACTGTTTAATTTTCCTAAACTTGGTTAAAACGTTATTTTTAATGTCATGCCGCCAACAGGTCTACTTTATTATAAATACAATAAAAACATCAAAAAAAATGTGATCACTATCATATTGCTAGCATAACCTGTTTTTACTTTACAAATTTTCAAGATACATTATATGGTGTGTTTTCATTCAATAGTAAACCCCTAGTTGAAATGGAAAGTAAAACTATTGAATTATAAAACTTCTATCTTCTGCATTTTTTTATGTGTGCTCATACCTAGATTGATTAAACTAAAGCAACGTCCGTGGCAAAAACTGATGCATATTAACTGTATATAAAACTGGACAGTCCATGGCCTCTTTGGTCGCCAGGGTCCACACCTGCCGCGCTTCGATTTTTATTCTTTTTTTCAAACCATAGATTATGTAGATGTAGTTACACTTACCAGTCCGCTCACCGTCCAGCCGAATCTCACGTTTTGACCTAACGTCATGACACCACTCAGCGGTTCGTTGCCAGTAGTGATCCCCCAAATCGATATGCCTTGCTCTGCGTATTGTTCTATAAACCTAAGCATGAAGAATTCAGTTAGACTCGATTGCATGTTCTAACTTTAACCTAGCTAATAGCCGACATCCATGTTTTTTGTTATTTCGAAAGTTATTTGAAGTGTCAAGATGGTGTAATCTACCCTTAATCACTACAAACTCAATCACTTTAAATTTCTTGATGTAATTTCAAAAGAAAGCACCTTATACGGCTTCGACAATATTATTACATGTATAATAGCTGAACTAAAATCTTTCGAAAAAAAAAATACAAAAACTTATTCAGATGCAGATATCCAAATATGAATCACACAAAAATAAATACGATCACTACTGTCAAGGACGAGGATGGGTGGATTCTTATGACCTGATCAAACTTTATTAAAGATATTTATACATTTTCAGCACGACAACCAATATGATTATGTATAAGTATGAATAAAAATATCTTACTTTAGATGATACTCAGCAAAAGCTCCGTAATACTCTTCTTTGACCCTGGCCAAACCTGAGATCTCGTGCTTGGTCTTCATCCAGAGAGGGCAGCCCCAGGCAGACGAGACTATGTGGATGTCATCCGTTGCTATATCCTTTGCTGCTTTGAGCATTGGGATCTGGAAACATTTAAATCAATTTAAATCATTTTATTTTGTGTGGTATGTATTTTTATTAATTTTATACAAAATGAGTATTCTAGTTTGACTATCTATAGAACTTGGAATTTACTGCATTTTTTTTATCTGTATTATAATCAGCAACAAAACCTTTTGACACCACATAGAATTCCTCCGGTATTGATTTCCTATTTTTTTCGACATTCACAACATATATATACCAGTTGAATCTCTCTTTGGTCACATTAGACATGCTCAGAAGAAGAAGCAACATACAAAGCATTCATGTAAAATGTGAACACCTTACGGCAACTCATCTATCAATCAATCACCATAATGAAAGCAAGTTTATATGAATATCTTAATAGAAGATAAATGATTTGGGGTCAGGTTAAAACCAGTGATGTAGATCCTAGGTTTTAGAGTGTTAGTACTGTCACCAACCTTACCTTATAATTATAGTCTTCTTCAGCCAACGTGAAGTTGGTGAGAGTACTCTGGTTTTCTGGCTCTTCATTGTAGGAGTAGTATCTGACTGAGAAGTCTGTGCTGCCAATAGGTAAACGCACCATGTTGTACTCGATACCGGTTTTGCCGAAGTATGATCTGTAATGTTAGATAATGGTGCTATTAGTAAAGTAACGTACCAAAACAATAAAGGTGAATGAGTTCATAAAGATGTAATTAAGTAGGCATTTGATCTGCACAAATGGCTTTTAAATCATTCTTGGTCATAAATATGATAGTAAATAAATAATTTAACAGGCAGAGCTGCTAGCTTGATTGCTAGACTGATTGAAGCAGTCGTTTCTAGTATCTTAAAACCATATGGTCAAACGCTGACTAAAAACGATAAAAGTCATAAAAAGTCATAAAAGTCATATATACAAATAGGCCCCCATTGAGGACACTTTTACACGTCCCAATATAAACCCTACCACAGCTTCGGGACAATTGTGGGCTAGTGCTGTGAAGAAGCTGCGCAACAAACTCAGTCACTATTGTCAATTCCTCTTTTCAAAAGGTTTACAATGTTTGTAGTATTCATGCAAGTCCATGCGTTAGTATCTTTTAAATATTCATCTACTTTATAATACCCTTTTGTCATTAGGGTTTCTTTAATGACAGTTTTAAATTTATTGACCGGTAAGTTTACAATTTGCTCCGGTAGTTTATTGAAAAGTTTAATACCTATGAAAGAATTACCAACCTTTCGAAGCCTAAATTACGGAATAGCAAGCTTATTTTTATTCCTAGTATTATAATTGTGTATATCACTTTTTTTCCTGATGAATGTATTTTTTTGCGGACATACAATAAATTTTCATAAATATACTGAGAGGCTATAGTTAATTTTCTAATTTCTTTAACACCTCTCGTAGGGAATCTTGAGGTTTTAGATTATAAACAGCTCGCACGGCTCTTTTTTGTAATACAAAAATTGATTCTATATAAGATAGGATTTTTCAAATTATAAACCGAAAATCTGTTTAACATTTGGCCAAGATAAAGGTCATATACTTTATTTACTTGTCAGTTTGCAAGTCAAATCGGTTAAAAATCATACGGGCTTGTGCAAGGGTGAACGCTTAGTCCACCGACAAATGTACTTTTAATTCATTAATAGTAAATTACTTACTCAATTAAGGAGTCTCTCAGCTGTTGATCGGTGATGTTTGCCCAAACCAGGGCAGCAGAATCCGATACGGCACCTCCAAAACCTTCGACTGTTTGATGAGTGATGGACAGCTCAAGATCTAACAGTGTGGTGCATATGTCTTCTGAAATCATAATTAGATTCATAAGTAAGTAATTTCTTAACAGTATAAGTATGTAAAAATTGAATAACTTAAAGGCTGCTACCACATGTAACCATAAAAATATGGACAAACTTAAATTAACCTTTTAACTTTTTGTGCAAGTGTTTACAGAAATAATTTACATTATGTAGGTCGTTCAAATGTTGATTGTTATAAAAATAGCTGTTTATAAGTTAGTTTTTCTATTCTTAGGTGAAACACACTTACCTATTTATATTAAACAAGTTGTTGCATACGCAATATCTACTCTATTCATATATTTTCTATTTTTGTTACAAAGCCATATAAATGAATATATTTTTCTACTCTACTCTTCCTGATATATTTTTCTTGGTTATCAGATAAATACAAGATACTTACTATTGTGCCATGATTCTCTTAAATCATCAGACGTCTTGAAAAACCTTTTTCCTCCCTGAAAAATTGAAAAACATGGATATACAGTTTTGGAATCAGCTCAGCGGCCTAACTACTCTAGCTGTGCCCCGCAGGCGAGGTCCTTATTTAATTTCGCGGTCTACCTATAAGAATGTTGCAATATAACATAAAGATCTCTATGGACAATCTTGATAGAGTTTACTAATCAAACTTCTCCAACAAAGACTAATCCAACTTTAAATTTCAACCCAAATAATTACACGAAGATTATAGTGGCCTTCAACTGAAAACCTATTTCCCGTTAGGTTTACCCCAAGGTTCTGTTATTAGCCCTTTACTATTGCTTAACTGAATCAATTGCGTTAGTTATTTGAATGATGATTTTAGAAGAAAGTCTAACTATTACCTTAGATGAAGTATAGACAGTGAACCTGCCTTCCTGCGGATTTTCTCTGATGATGTCATCGCAGTATGTTGCGTTGCACACACACACAATAGATACGTTCGTAGCACGGGCCGCGCATGGTTTATCTGTTAAGTTATCATAAAAAAAACCTCTGAATAAGTTAAATTTAGAAGTAGACTTAGTAGACTTAGCTTAGTAGACCATTATTTTAGTACTTTCAACTATTTCCAATAGTTTGCCTGGTACTTAATTTGGTATAACCAAAATGAACTTCTTGGAACACAAGCTTGTTTTATTATTCTTATATTTGTGACACCGAATTTATTCGGAATGCCAAATCGAGAATATAGATAACACATTTGACCGCAGAATCATCATCATCAAGTAACTCTCTAGGGAGAAAAGTGATTTTTTCAACGTTTCGGCTTATGTAAGCCCTGGCAAGATCGGCACTTGCAATATTGATTCACAAGTTCTAATAATTAATAAAGCTACCTTATATTTCCTTGGTTTTATGTTATTCTTATATTTATCACCTAAAAGGGAAGTAATTAATCGTCCACAGCTCAAAATTTTTATTAGCATTTTGATTGTAATAAAATATGTCTAGTGTCCACATTTGCACAGGTTTTCAATCGTGAAACCCAAATATTTGCCTTTCGATGTTTATTCAGATTTTATAATACACGTCATACGAATAAAGTGACTGCTTTCGTGAAAATTAATCGTAAAGTCTTGTATGTAATAATATTAACTGAGTGAGCTGAGACACCTTAACTGCCTTAGGTTTCTAGTCATTAATAGTAGATTGTTATACAAGGGGAGAGACCAACCCATTTCACTCGAGACGTAAATAAACAATTATTAAACATAAATAAACAGTTATTGTACAATATACCGTACCTACTATTGCACAGATTTCAAAAAACAATTTGAGTAGATAGCTAAATTTCATGGTTTTTTAATAGAATTTGTTGGAATCACAATATCATCGACCAGACAATTTGAAAATATCATTTCTTTTTCGAGCCGATCGGGGATCGAGCCGTATGGTAATTATTATTATTTAAATCTTCATGCACAAAACATAAAATTTTATACATGGCGGATTTAATGCTAAAAGCTTTATCTACCAGCCAACCATTGGTCTGAACACAAAAATATAGTCGATGCAAATAAAGTTATAGAGATAAGAAAAGAGAAGAGTATAGCGATAAAGACGTTTATATTACGATGATAAACATACATGTTGCTTTTTACTTTAGTACTAAGAATATATCAAAATAAATAAATATAGACGTACACATAATTTAAATTTACATAATATGGTAGGTACACATAGATAATTTTATTGTCAATAAGATCGTCTCTGTAAAGTATTCGCAATGCCTTCTTGAAAGAAAATTTCGAGGTAGATGTTTGGACACTTTTTAGAAGCCCATCCAAAGTAGAATGGCTGTGAGAGTTAAGGAGTTAGACGTAAAGCCAGAAGTATAACGGGAAGTAAAAAGTTGAATGATCCACGTTCTTATAATTTAATCGTAACTCTTACTCTAACTTTCACTGTCCAATCAGTACGCTTGTGGAACTCCTTACCCGGCTATCAAGCAATCAAAATCTGTCACTATTTTCAAAAAACTGCTAAAAGAACATCTACTCTCTTCAAAATAATTCTATCTACTCTCATGTCTCAGTTCATTTCCTTTCATTTCATATTGGTTTGTGTATATATTATTATGTATGATTATTATTTTGTTGGTATACAGTGTGTTGTTTTGGTCAGCGACGAGCGACTCAGGGATGGCTGTACAAACGATACTGATGCCAAAAACAAATTAAAATAAATATATTTTTTTGAAATGGAAAAAACCCACAAAATCATTTTTTTTATGCGGTACAGCGATCGAGTCAAAACTACCAACACCAGGTAGCCTCTTAGTAGCTTACTAGCTACGGCGTAGTGTTTCGAAGATAAACGCTAGCTACGCGCTAGGGTGCGAGTTTTCCCATTCGTTTTGTAATTTTTTTGAATGTTGTGAAGAGGTTTTCTTGTATAAAACTTACTCAGAATTTAAAGAAAACATTTTTTTTAGAATAAGCATAACTCATATTATCATCCCTGAGTTGGATGTCACTGACCAAAACAACACCTTGTATATATATTAATCTGTTATATTTTATAAATATGCATATTATTTATTAATACTATTCTTTGTTTGTTTTTATTTTTATATAATTATTTTTATTATACAGATATATTACTATTCCACTTATTCAGCTCTTCATTTTCTTTTTCTTTTCTTTTGATGCACAAAATACCCCTTCCTATAAAACTCATAATTTCTTTACCCAAAGGTTGTCTGGAAGAGATCGCTTATAGCGATAAGACCGCCTAAATTGTTCATTTCCTTAAAACGAATTTGTAAATCAATTTATGTAATGTGCAATAAAGAGTTATTTATCTAGGACTGTTACCGAACAGAGGTGCGATTGTGTAAAGCAATCGTATTCATTTGACAGTTCAAAACGTACGGTATGGTCTGCCAAATGGCAAAGAACAAAGGGTTTGACAGATCATATCGTACGTTTTGAACTGTCAAATGAATACGATTGCCTTACACAATTCCACCTCTGGGCCCGCGTGGTGAAGTATGGCTTAAACTACCTCATAAGGCCTATGCCTAGCAGTGGAACATTACAGGCTAACTTTACTTTACTTTTACTGGACTATTAAGTAAGTAGGTAACTAACTATTTAGCAGACCCTGACCTAAGCTACTGGAAGGATAACAATACTATCTAGTTTCTCATATTTCTCAAACATTATTTATCTTACAAACCCATTGTTCTGAAGTTGACATCTGACACTAAAATTTTACCCATAATTGCGATTGGTTTTCATTTAATTTGTGTTTTTTCGGTAATCTTTGGCAATTATACTGATTTATTGAAGAATCCCCATTAAACATACTATTATAGATTATGCTTAAATATTTTTTCTGCATCCGCAACTATGTATTGTCATATGTGCAGTCAGTGAGTAATCGGAAACCTAAATACTTGCTTGACGAATCTGTCAAGTTTCTGCATCTGCTTAAAATCTTTAGCTAACTAAATAGTCATTATGAATGATCTGTAAAACTGGTACTATCCCAATATTTTGTGATTCACTCTTGGTTGGAGCTAGATATAGGGAAACCTATTTTATTATGTACTATAATTTAATTAAACATGCTGTTAAAAATAAGCTAGTTGACTAAGGGCCGATTTTTCAATGGTCAGATAAAACTTATCAGTCTGATAAATTATAAAGCGACAGATTTTAAACTGACAGGTACCTATGATTGCTGACAATTACGTTACGTTTTCAAATTAACCGTATTGTATTTTGTTCGACGAATATTTCTAATCTGACTATTGAAATCAGCCCTAAATTTAAAAAACTAGATAATACTTTACATTTGCAAATATGTTAATCAAAATTATTGTTATTTTTGAAAACATTAACTATTTACATGATTGAAATAAAATTTAAAATATTCAATTTGAATGGGCCTCAAAAACGCTCGAACTGTCATGGCGTCCTAAATGACGTCACTTCTTGCAGTCTTTTTTTTTTACAAGTTTAACGTCCTCGGACGGAGCCATACGGACAATTCTTCATTGATGAATTCAATATTTACACTTAACACTACAAAACTATCACTAAACTAGCCTAGCCTAACCTAACTTATTGAAATGCGGGGCTGGCGTTCGCATTTCAATGCTCAAGAAGGAAGTTTAGCACCAGAATAACGATCCGAATCAGAGGGCGCGATCTGAGATCAGAGCACGCTTTACTTTGTTTCCTCCTTTGTCTTCATTGTTTTCTTCAATAGTACACATTATCATGATGATTCCAACACAAAATCACAATAAATTACTAGAAAAAAACTGTGAAAGCACTCCGGGAGTGCCGGCAGAAGTGAAAACTTGAATATCAACGTTGTGCATTTTTGATTTTTTGGAATAGTTATTATCAATATAAAAGTACTATCATTTTTGTGATAGAATACAATAATAATAATAATAATAATAATATATTTTTATAGAATACAATATTTATTTATTGCGCTATCGTACACAAACATTACAATTTATATTATATTAAAAAAGTTTATCTCTCAGAAAAATCAACTTACATCCATAATTTCGCCAACTTACGGTTTTTCGATCAGGTCACGTGTCCTGACGCGAGTTTCACATTTTTCCCCCATCCCACAAAAGTGCTCAACGCCGCTAAAGAAGTTTTCACTTCAAAAACCAATGACTAAAATGAAGAAACAAAACCCAACTTCCTCTTCTCGTTTCCCGCGCTAAAACCCTTCTTGCAGTCAAGATCTTCTTGACAGCAATATAGTATAAATACTGGTCCCCGACAGAAAAAAAAGCCCGCCATTGAGTAAGGCTCGACGTCACATCCTCTGATAGGCGTTTACGGTCACGTGACCAAAAGTGTGTTTTGGACCAACTTACTTATTTAAAATATGAATAATCCTAATTTAAATTCAGAAATATATTAGTTTTTTGATATCTCCTTACAATAATTAATCTCTAGAAACTACCGATATTGTGGTTTGTTCTTATTGGAAACTAGCTTATTCTTACCTTCAGCAAGAGCCGTCGAGAAAACACAAATAAAAGCAAAAGCAAATAGTCCAAATAGTTCAGCGCGTGACCCCATCGTGCTACTGCTTCGTACTACAATATACAAGACTCTGCTTGCGACCTGCGCAAGAGCAGGTTATATGCTTTATTATGGGTAGGTACAGTCAGCTGAGGAAATCATGTTCAAGGTGCTACCTTCGGTATGTGATGATGAGTCAGGAGTTTTATTTTGGCATGGCATTGAATCAATTTAGAGTTAAAAATGAAATGTTTAATAAAAAATATATTAGGAGACGGATCAGAGTTTAGTACCTACTTTGAGTAGGTATTGTTTTTTTTTATTAAATTGGGATCACAAAAAAATGCTTCACATATTAAGCAGTAGTTAACTAATGTCTGTCTTTAAAGGCCAGTTTAAAAGTGGTTACCAGCTTTATAATTAATACAGTGCATGCGTGTTCAATAAAATAAACCTTAATAAATTGACGAAATTACTGTTTCTGTTGACTACGAGTATAAGTTCTCTTTCAAGAAGGCCCTCCGGGCACTTTACAAGGAAGAGATGCCGATCTTGTCTCACTGATCTCTTTTTTTTTCACATGTGTACCATTAGTATTATTATTATTATGTGTATGTACTATGTGTATGATTATTATTTCATATTAATATATAAATGTATACGGTATTTATATAATTAGTAGTAGGTATGTTTAGTTTTTGTTTTAAATACCTATTGTAGTTTTAATCAAACTCTCTCTTTTGCCCTTCTACCACTTCCTTCGCGCCGCCAGCATTTACTCTGTTTAAACCTATGGTTGACTGGTAGAGAATGCTTGTAGCATTAAGTCTGTCATATGTACCTTTTGTTTGTGCATGAAGTGTTTTAAATAATTAAAAAATACATAATAACAATCGTAATTGACACATTTGGCAAAAATGTCTAATTAGAAATAAAATGCTGAAAATATCTACTAGCACTTCGTCGTTATTTATCCCGTCGTCTGTACTTTTTTGCCCAAGAATGAAGGTTAATGTAATGTATATAATATGTACACACATCAAAAAGTTTGTGATCACATTAAAAATCATAATCATTTTTGTTACGGTAAATGATATATTTTAGCAAAACACAACATATATGTTTTCTTGATACAGCAACATTAAAAAGACAAAATTAGCTAGTGATCACAAACTATTTTTGAGGTGTGTATGATCCGAATGAAATACAAACTTTATAACCGCCTTTCTGTTCACGAAAAAACGATTATTGTTGTCAGTATCGTGACAGTTTCAGTATAAATTATTATGTTAATTATCTGAATGACCTTCAAGGAAATGTGACTGAAATTCAATTAAAAATGAAGATAGAGACTTATAGATGGATCCTGAATACTTGAACTGTCAACGCATGTTAACAAATAATTTATATTATGTTTTTCATGACGTATTATACTACGGAGGTAACAGCTCAACCGATTTTGATGAATTTTATTAAAGAAATATATAGGTTGGACCATAAATGACCAGTGTCGGAAGTCTCGACATAGTTCTGTGTAAAACCACCAGGTGGCGCTCGAAAAATGCTGAGACAAAATTGGTGTTTTCGTGTATTTATTGATTGAGAAGAATTTTTGACTGATGCTTAAAAAACTACAAATATTTTTTAAGATTTATTAAAGATATAGCTACGTAAGTTAAAATGATATTTGATAAATTAGAAAATCCTAAAATTGAAATTGTCGACGCGAAATGTCAAAAATGATGCATCAGGGGGGCAATTCTCGTGCAATTCGTATACGAAAAAAGTTCACCGATCGATTTTTCTATGTCGAATAATTTTTTTTTTTTGATTTTTCAGGGTCACGATTTCTATGTACTTAGATTTTGTTCGTGCAATAGTTTTTTTATGTGTAGTTATTTTACTTAATTTTTTAGGTAAAATGGTTAAACTTGCAATCGAATTACCACACGAAAAAAGTTCGATTGCCGCGAGAATCGGCCTCCAGACTACGCCCGCAGGGCGGATGTGCGATGGTAGAAAAACTCTCAATAAAGTTGAAAGTAGGGATACGTGAAACCGTTAAATAATACAAAAATAAATAAGTTTCATTGTCACTTTATTACATATTAAAATTGTTGGTTACGAAAACATTTAACAGTTAGGAGGCGGGTTTTAGCCTTCCTCTCATAGTAACTTTCTTGACATAAGTGTTACATGAAATCCTAAATAGCTTTCAGAAAATACATGCCGACTCATGTTTTGTTGCGAAATAGAGCGCGACTTTGTACCGCCCAATCAAGTTATAACTTTTTAGGGTTCTGTAGCTGAATGACAAAAAACAAAACCCTTATAGTTTCGTCAAGTCTGTCTATCTGTCCGTCCGTCCGGATGTTACAGCCTCTTTATTCTGAAACTATTAGCATTACAAAGGTGAACAGCTTTACGATTCTCATACAAAAAATAAAAAAATATAATATAAGGGAGCTTAAAAAACTTTTTTAGTTCAAGCTATCTGTATGTGGTGTTAACGGATAGGTCATTTTTAAACAGGTTTGAAAAACCATTTTCTCTAAAGGTCTGAGAGATAGACGCTTCGATAGTAGTAAAATGGGCGTCTCCCCTCTTACTTTTAAACTAAGCGAGTGTATATTTTGAAAAATAAACAGTAGATATTTACAAATACTTTCAACCAAAATTGGTATGAACGAAAAAAAAAAAACAAAATTCAAAATGAGTTTATTTTGTACATAGGCTACTAGCACTATTGCTATTATTAGCACTTATACACGTCCCAACATTGGCCCTATCACAGCTTCGGGACAATTATGGGCTAGTGCTGAGAAGAAGCTGCGCAACGCCTCTTGTTAATGCCTCTTTTAAAAATATTACAGTTTAAATGTTCTTGCAATTTAGACCATTCATTGTTATCGTTCATAATTAGAATCATTTATTCTTTAATATCCTTTAGTCATTTAACATTGTTTAACAATAGATTTGAATTTATTTAGAGGTAATTCAATTATATTTTGAGCCAATTTATTTAAGAAAGTAATACATCTATACTAATATTATAAAGCTGAAGAGTTTGTTTGTTTGTTTGTTTGTTTGAACGCGCTAATCTCAAAAACTACTAGCTCGATTTGAAAAATTATTTTTGCGTTGGATAGTCCATTTATCGAGGAAGGCTTTAGGCTATATAACATAAAGATACGACTCATAAGACCACAGCAGCAATGAAAAATGTTGCGAAAACGGGAGAAAGATATTCCTTTTGAGAGCTTCCGCTGCATACGCTGCGAAAACCGCTAAAGTTACACTAAAATCATGTATGACAAGATTGTTCAGCATTAAGAGTTCTATAATAAAGTCCGCGACAGCATATGTCTATCTTTTCTGGTTGACTTACTACAACCTTTTTTATGTTAATAAATTTGTAAAAAAATAATGCATTATTTTTAGAGGTGTATTATACACACAGGTATTTATTCTTATCAAAATAAATACATTCATCGTCACGAGCATTTTATTTAGAACCAAGTTGCCCTTTATATCATTTGATTTCAATAAATATCTTAGGAGCTATCACAGTTTTAACATAACTCCGCACCAAAATAATGTTCGCAGCTTAAGTACAACGTGCGCTTGCGCTAATATATTATAAGGCTGAAGAGTTTGTTTGTTTGAACGCGCTTATCTCAGGAACTGCTGGACCGATTTGAAAAAATATTTCTGTGTTGGATAGCTTATTTATCGAGAAAGGCTTTAGGATATAGAACATGACGCTGCGACGGGAGGGGAGGGAGCAAACTCAAAGGGCGCGGACGAAGTCGCGGGGGACCGCTAGTCTTCCAATAAACGAGTGATTAACCTTCTGAAGTCTGAAGTTGGCACGGCAACTTTATTCTTGTTTCTAGTATTGAAATCATGTAAATCACTTTTTAGGAAATAAGTGCAAGTTTTTACGAACATAAATCAAATTTTCATAAATAAACTGTGAATACACTGTAATTATCTTGACTTCTTTAAACAAATCCCTTAAATAATAGTCAGATTTCAGATTGTAAATAGCCCGTACAACTCGCTTTTGCAATATGAATATTGTTTCAATATCTGCAGCGGAGCCCCATAACAAGATACCACAAGACATGATACTATGGAAATAGCTAAAATAAACTAATCTTGCCGTTTCAACGTCAGTCAAAAGCCTTATCTTTTTTTACTGCATAGGCAGCCGAACTAAGTTTCCCTGACAAGGTCTCGATATGTGGACCCCATTGAAGATTATGATCTACGGTTATTCCCAAAAACGTTGAGCTTTGTATAGTATCTAGTGGCTCATCTTTAACTATGATCTCCGTTGGGACTTGTCTGACATTCGTCATTGTAAAATTTATGAATTTGGTTTTACCCACATTAAGCACTAAATTATTAACGGAAAACCAATGAAGCACCTGGGCAAGAGCACCAATTACATCGTCAAAAAATTCTACTAAGTAAGTACTATTTCACATACATCATCAATAAAGTACGGAAGATCATTTATATATATCAGAAACAACAACGGTCCTGATATCGATCCTTGGGGCACTCCCATTTTTAGAGGTGCTCCAGGTGACTCAGTTCCATTAATATAAACCTTTTGAGTTCTATCACTAACATAAGATTTGAATAAACCTAGCGCATCAATCGAAACGCCGTAATGTTGAAGTTTTTTCAATAAGGTCTCATGGTCTACACAATCAAATGCTTTAGAGAGGTCACAAAATACCCCTATAGCATCACACCTACTATAGTATGCATCAAATACATGTTTCAAGAGAGCAACTCCAGCATCAGCAGTACTTCTACCTGTTGTAAAACCAAACTGTTTATTATGTAATAATTGATTTGTTGTGAAATGAATTAGAAGTTGATTAAAAATTATCATTTCAAAAATTTTGCTAAGCACGGGTAAAATTGATATTGGTCGAAAGGAGGGGTCGCATTTTTCTCCTGATTTAAAAAGTAGTACGATTTTACTAAATTTCATTAAATTTGGAAACTGGCCTTCATCAACACATTTATTAAATATGATCGCTAAACGCCGTGCTATAAATTCAATAATGGTTTTAATTATATAAACAGATAATCCCCATAAGTCCTCAGTTTTTTTTTAAATTAAGTTCATTGAATATTTTTACAATAACCTCAGAGGATACATGCATAAAGTTCATTGTTTGTTAATGTTGCAATATTAGTAAAGAAATTTTCAAAGACATTTGCAACCTCTAAATTAGAATTAACTATCTTACTTCCAACTTTTAAGGAAAACGTATAAAAACATAAAATAAACTTTAAAAAAAAGTAAAAACCGACTTCAAAACCAAAATGCACTAAAAAGTCTTAAATAAACTCTTCACCATTGAAAGGAAAGGAATCCGTTTTAGGCAAACAATTTCTTTTTGGAGACGGTGCTGTGATAGTTGATGCTTGATGGTCAAAGTGATGGCACCGAATCCGTTTTACGCAAACAATTTTTTATGGAGTCGGTGACATCACTTTGACCATCAAGCATCAACTATCACAACACCGACTCCAAAAAGAAGTTCTTTGCGTAAAACGGATTCCTTTCTTTTCAATGGTGAAGAGTTTATTTAAGACTTTTTAGTGCATTTTGGTTTTGAAGTCGTTTTTTTTTAATTGAGTAGTCCTTGACATATTCTATAATGTGTAGGTCCTGGGTCTGTTCTTTAATATTATATAGTTCGTATAATTTATTCCTACTTTTATAAATACCAACTGTAGCATTCATTAAATTTTAACCTAACCTGATTTGACTTTACTGTTTTTTTGTAAATATTTGGTTATATTCGTTCTTTATCAAAGTGAATAAATCTTCGTAAAGTTTATCAGCGTTGTTACTATTACTGGTAATTAAAGATTGAACACCTTCGCAAATCTTACTTTTAAATCTATCTATTATATTAACAGTGATTGGCCTATAAACAATATCCACAGCATTTGAGATGGGACTGTGTTCAAACGCGACTTTTTGTCCTCTGTGGTCGGACCTTAAACAATGTTAAAAGGATTTATCAATAACTTAATATTACAGAAAATGTTATCTAAGCACGAAGCTGTTGTAGGAGTCACTCTCGTAGGTTCATTAATACGTTAACTAAGTTAAAAGACTTAAAGAGACCAAGAAAACTCATTGACTGTTGCGTTTTTTTAAGTATTTATAAACATAACTTTGTTTTTCATACAAACACTATGAAAAACAAAGTTACATTTGCTTTTAACAAAATATTGTGGTATTTTGGCTAAGTGAAAGTAAGTGAATCCCAAATTCAGTTAAAGTTGGCACGGAACCCTCTGTGCCATCCAACTCGCACTTGGCCGGTTTTTATTTATGGGTTTACTCCTGACACCACTAGCCTAGACTTAATTTTATGTGCATCTAACAAAGCTTTAGAGTAATAAGACATCAAATGCGATGTTAACATGGGTTATTGTACGGACAAAATAATATCAAAGAAGTTAGGAGCTACAGCAGGGTAAAGTAATATATATTCTTATGAGGGCTCTATTTCTTGCATACGTTCACATGTCGAGTTGCATGTTTTTATATTAGCTTATTGGCTTTCTATATTCCTATTCCTATTGGCCTTATACTCACCAAATACCGCTTATCGCGTCGATGAAATAAATATTTTTCCTAAACAACATGTTTTCCTACATTGGTCTCACTTGTAAGGCAATCCTTATTGCTTCTTAAAACAAATGAATACATTAAATTAGTAAAAACTTTTAAAATATGGATAAAACGACGTTTGAGATTTATCGATTGTCGCGATAAATGATAAATAGGCGCGCATCTTGGGCCCGCTGGTAAAAAAAAATGTCCAACCATAATTTCCAAAAATATTTGTAGTTCATGATTCAGAAATCTTTGTAGTTCATGATTGAACTTGAATTGAACAACTTGAAACTCCACGTTTAATAGTGTTTACTAGACAAATCGACATATCAAATTCAATATTTACATTCCACCAAAAATACAGTTGAATATTTCGACTTATGCACTTATGAATCTCTTAAAACTGATAAGCAAGACTAGTGAAAGTACAATACACAAAGTTTGATATGTTGAGTTATCATGTGATTAACGCGTAAACAACTAGCTTTAAATGTAATATGTGTTGTTTATAGACTAGTGATTGTTAAATATTTGTAAAAATATTTTCTTAGGATATTGTGAGAGCAATCTCGCAACATTGATGATGTCACGCAGCCTACGTGTTAAAGTAAGCGCTTGCAAAATTCAACAGGCTTGCTAATGTGACGGTGGCCGAGTGGTATAGGCATATGACCGGATAACGTAAGACATCGGGTTCGATTCCTCGTTGTCACAGCCAAAGAAGATTTTTATAAGTGCAATTTTAAGTATGTTGATCTATTAAGGCTTCCAAACAATTGTGTCAAATTTCGTAAGTGTATGTATGTTTGTATATTTGTGTGTTTGTCCACGGATATCTCAAAAACAAGAAGTCATAATGAGATGATTATTTTTTTGTTCAATCATATTTCAACTTAGTGTTTTCATTTTCATCATTTCATCGGTCCAGTAATTCTTGAGATATGGGCAATAACTAAAAATCGTGAAATTATTTGCTTAAGTCTATAGTAAATGTTAATTTAATTTGTAAGAAATCATAATATAGTGCAGGTAACTACAGTCTGTCTCAGACTACAATGTTTATTACGCATGTCGTGGCAGCCTTTAATTAAGGCAACACTGTAACTTTGTTATCATTTCTTGTATTTTGTGATTGTGAGGTGTATGCTTTGTTGGTTGTCCTTAAAAAAAATAAAGGATGCAACCGTCTTCAAAAATGATTGAAAAGCTCAAAATAACGCATTTGAAAAAGCATTTTAAAGAACTAACTATAAGCTAACTTCTAGAATGACCTCTCTTTCACCGTAAAATGCAATTTTATGAGTGAGGACGAATCTCACAAAACAAAAAGTGTTGTTAATGAATGTTCCTCGCAGAACTCTAGGACACGTTTCAAGCCTTTTGCTACATTAAATAGCGCCTATACGATTATGTAGGTAATTTACCCGCTAAAATGAAAAAACGGCCAAGTGAGAGTAGGACTCGCGCACTGAGGGTTCCGTGCCAACTTTAACTGAATTAGAAAGCCACTTAAACCCCTTATTTTTTTATTTTTTGTATGAGAATGGTAAAGCGGTTTAAAGTGGGCTTTATTTATTTTTAAAATTACGTGTTGTTTTGTCCTGTAAAAAAATCACAGCCCCGTAAAAAAGGAACGGTGCGTCTTTCGCCTTACTTTAAGTCACCATAATTTAACAGACTGTTTTTACAGACTTCAAAAAAGTGAGGCAATCAATTAAATGTGTATGCATGTGATATCTTTGGAATTTGATAATATTTGAGTATGATGATCTATTAAGGGTTCCAAACACGTGTGCTTAATTTCGTAAGTGTAGGTTTGTATGTTTGTCCACGGATATCTCGAAAACAAGAAGTCATAGCGAGATGATTTTTAGTTCAATCAACTTATTACATATTTCACTTTTGAGTAATAAACTCGTGAAAAATAATAATAATTAAACTGCCTTCAAAAACTGACTAAAAAGCTCAAAATAACGCATTTGCCATTTATTTAGGAGAAACAAATCATTTGGAGTCGGTGCATGATGTCAAACTTACGTACACCAACAGTCTAGGACTCGGAACTCAAATCATGCGCTGCGCAAATGCGTTACTTTGAGCTTTTTAGTCAGTTTTTTTAGAAAGCGTTATAATTGGTATAAGGAATATTTTTGTCGTCTGCTATAATTAATTTATAATGAAGGTGAACTACGCATGGCTGCACTTAGGGCCCTCGCATTCTTGCATTTGCATTTTCGAAAGTCCGCATTACTAGGCCGGTTAGAAAGAGGCCGTCTTCGATCCTGGAATGAAATCAATAGATTTGTTAGTTATGGAACACATTTTTCTTATTTATAATGTTGAGGAAATTAGGTTAAACACCTCATTGGGCTTATAAATACAGAAACATTAGTATATTTGTGTCAGATGCACTAAGTATAATAGCATCCCTTGTCTACTGGCTGTTAACCGCATCGTTAAGGTTGAAGTCTACTTATCGACCCGTAAAGGGAACGGCACTAACGAGGCGTCAACCAGGAAGCGATTTACATCACCGCCTCGGCAGGGAACATAATACTGAACGCCTCGAATTGATACGGTGCTGTCACCGTGACGGGTTGATAAGTGGGCTTCAACCTTTAAGGTGAACGCATATTTACCAGAGCCGAACGCGCCGAACGAAACGAATTTTAGAATTCTTTATATGAAACCTAATGAAACCCCGCACACTTATCCGCGTCGAATCGTCCGAATCTGGACACAAAGTTCTTAGAAACATAATAAGTAAACCACAAACGTAATGTCACTGTCATTGCAATTTAACTCCGTACAACGCCATCTAGCGGCTATTTATTACCTGTGAAGGCTGAAAGCTCCCTTGTTGGTTCTTCAGATTCCTAGACCTTCTATCATTTTTCTTTGCAGAATTTGTCACTGTTGATGTTTTTGGTTTGGAGACAATTTTTGGCGGTGGTTGATCACTTCTAGATTGTGGTGCCGGTACAGGATTGGTTACTGGGTTATTCCCTGATTCCGCATTTGTAGTTGTATCATAAGTGACAGTGTTATCCTGGTTTGTCTGTTCATCTGGAGTCTCTGGAGCGTCTGGTCCGCTGTTTACACCACTCTGTTCGAATGATGTCCTAGAAATTGTTAAACGAGTCTTTATAAGTAGTTTATTTCAAACAACTTAAGTTAGACCAAGCGATATTCATATGTCTAAATCCACGAAAGCTGATTTAACACCAAAGGAATTTACAAATATCTTTTTGTGGAGCGGAGAATCGAACAAGTATTATTTATTTATTTATTTTAACTTCATTGCGCTGTCCTAAGTTGCACAATATGCGGCAGTCATCCACTTGGTAATAAAAAAAGTTTTTCGTATTACTATTGGCTGCTAACATCAAAGCAAAACAAGCTTTACCGCTGCGTTGCGTCGACGCTACGACATCGGAGCGGTGCAGCACTGTTCTTCTACTTAACTGATCATCATGCCACTCGGTGCGTTGAAACAACATGCGACGTCGCAACGTGCTGTTTGGCGTAGCCGTTCAGATTTAAATGCACTGGCGATCATGTGGCCTGCTCACTCTTGAATAGGATATAAGATTATACTATGGCTGGTTATACTTACGCGTCAACCAACATCTCAACGGTGACCAGTGACTCAGCAGGTAGCATGATTGGCGCTGCCCGGCTACCTAGCATTATGGTTACTGCAGACGCATTTGAGCTGTGTATTGAAAAGTGCATATTATTCACGAGTGTGTGTAGATGTTTTGGTAAGTGCTGATGACTCGTATAAGCGCTTGCAGATTGCAAATAAATTCATCATAGTGAAATATTTGTTAGGAAATTTAAGGTTATTTTCAAAGTGTTTAATGTCCTCTTGTACAAGCGATCCAATCTTTTAGATCCTCTAAAAACATATTGTTCTACCACCCGGCCTAATTCGGGTAAGGTAATTTTGTCACCTTACGTGGAAGACGCGTGTGTGCTACCAACATATAACTCTTTGTTTGTGTTGTCTGACGAAACAACTTCAGGTAAGGTAGAGCCGAGAACAACGAATAAATATGGCAAAAAAAATAAGTACTAGGTACTCACGGATTGTACAAAACAACCACAACAGTGTTCTCCGGAGTCAAAAACGCAACATTCTCCAGTTTCTCATTTCCTGGTGCCTTCTTCACCACCACATCGATTCTTTTCGATCCTCGACGGACAAACTTGGAGAAATGACCCATGACGTAAAAGGTTGGCTGTTTGACAAACTCTGCCTTATCAGGGAACACTATGATCGGGGCATCAACGAAATTTAGAGACCAGTTAGGGCCGCCAACCCTGTCGAGGCATAGGTTCCAGTCTATGTAGCCAACTGCTCCGTAATTTAGATTCTGAAAAGAGTATGTGTTTCCTTGTTTTAAGAAAAAAAAATGCTAAAATTAAAAAAACAAGCCGTGTTCATGAGGCTATACATAATATCAATAAGTTTTGGGGTTTCGAACAAAAGGCTACTGACTGACTAAAGTCTATAAATCAAAGTCCATTTGCTAATCTGGCAGCTTAGTGAGCAGTAATCAACTATCTCAGGAATCAACTCCACCTAATTACAATAAAAGGTCACTCACCCCAAATATACTCTCAATGTAAGACACAGCTCTATCCCATGATCCCAACTCCACACTCAGTTTTTCACCCACAGCACCTAAAAGGCAAAAACTTAGATGTATAACTATAAACGTTAAAGTTACGCAAGGAAAGGAAATGTATCAGTTTCTGATCGCAACATTTTGGTCTTGTGAACGTACTAATTTATGAAGACGCGTTTGGCTGCAACTATTTCACATCCCAAGTTTCAGACATTAGGAACGAATAGTGACCATAATAAATGTAAATAGTTTTTTGGCTAGAAATCTTGCAGTATATTAGTAGAAAGAGAAGTAAGTACGGAATATACTATAAGGCACACACCACAACAGATGACTGAGTGGGATGAATTAAGCGTAGCGCGTGCGAAAGAAAAGATTAAATTGATCTTTAGCTTTGTATTATTAAACATAACTAACCATCCAAGAAACGAACTTTGTCATTCGGCAGGTGGACAATGAGATATTGTGCCGCCAATCTAATGTAATGTGAAACTGTACAGCCACGTTCACGGTTATAATTTAAGTTCTTTTCGTGAACTCGGCTGTGGAGAAATGTCTGTGACAAAATTAACCTTCGCAAAACTCGGTGACCATCAGCTTCAACTCCGGATACGGTATGATGACGGAACCCAACACTGTTGGGGAGATCAGAGCGTCCGCATAGCCGTGGACAGCGACGCCATCTATGTATTTCAACACATTTGGGTTGCTCGATACTACCTTTAAAAAAAAACATCAAAATACGGCATCGATTACATGCAAGTATCAAAAATTTGGTAAAACTCATGTGTGTGTGATACAGAGTGAGATTTTGAATAGACGCCTTTTAAATACCTTTAAAATAATAAATAAAAAGAGGCAGATAACAGCATAGCTTCAAAAGAATAGAGAAAAGAGGCTGATATCATTATAGCTTCTAAAGAATAAATAAAAAAACCGACCAAGTGTGAGTCGGACTCGCACACGAAGGGGTTCCGTACCTAATATGTAGACAATCAATACCAATATTTTACTACAGTTTCAGTTTTATATCTTAACGCGGTTTTGGAGTTATAAAAATAAACGAAAGGAAACAACCGTAAGCTGCCTCAGAATCATTTCATGTTAGATTAGAGAAATACACCAAGCAGCAAGACTTCAATATTTTGCAAAAAAGGATGAATTTATTCATACGTTATAATCGTAATAATGTATTTACTTTGCTTCTATTTTAAGGGGTTTGAAAATACAAAAATTATGATATTTGTGGTGGATTGCGCCATAGAAATTGACAGTTAGCTCTTGTAAAAAAGCGCTAACAATTGCTTTTTATGAAGAGGAATGGCAAAGTGATGACGGTCTGCTATGATTTTCATTTGCTTTTCTTAAATGGCGCTTTTTTAAAATGTATTGGAAGTCGATTCTACTGCGATTTCTTCAATTTTGGATAGTTCTAGTATGGGTAAAACGTCAAAAATCTATTCCATTATGGGTTTGTTACAATAAGTTAGTAGAATTGGGGCCCTAAACAATGTGGAAGAGATTGACTCCAAGCATAGTTCATTTCGTTAAACGTAAAAACCCTGATATCTACGGATACATTTATTATATATTCTAAAACAAGATTAAAAACCGAATTCATATCATTCAATTTTGGTCTGAAGTATAAAATTTTACTTTTGGGGCAAACAATGAATAGGCAGCGGGCATTTCCTTTACATGAAAATTATTTTGCTTTAAATTTATTTACTCTGTCAATTATTTAATTATCATAGCAGTGATAATTTTTCTCCTAAATGCATTGTATATGCTAGTTCTGTCTTTTTCACGTATCCTCCTACCGTTTAGTTGGGGACATTGGAATCTACCAAAAACTTGGCTTTTAAAACTGAATGTTACGGAAACAAAACACTTTATTGAATCAATATTATGTTAGAAAACTCACAATAATTTCAAAAGACCTATACAACGGTACCCCACACGATGGGTTTGGCAAGAGAAAAAAGATCCCCACTTACTTATATGAGAAGTACTTCCCAAAAAAAAACATGATTTGATTTTATCACTTTGACGGGGAGATTATAATATATATTAGATAAAGAAATGTCAGTTTTCAAGCACGGTCTCTGTGCTGAATTGCGGACGGACAGACGGAAATGGCGAAACTATAAGGATTCCCTGTTGGACTACGGAACCCTAAAAAGAGGACAACGATAACGAATAACGAAAATCAAACTTTCCATAGCTTCTAAAGAAATAACGGATCAATTTTTATTATCCTTACACAATATGACTGATCTTACCTCATTAAACAGAAACGGAATGGAGTACCGCTGGTCGTCGTTGACGAAAATCATTGTATCGTTATACTTAGAGTTACGAATAGTAGGGCCCAAGTTTTCCACAATCCACTTAGCCTGGAAACAGGAATAGGTACGAAAAATATTTATTATTAAACAATTAAGGCGCACCCTGAATTTTTGACGCGCACACTAGCGCCACTCTATTTAAAATAATTATTACTTCTTAAATTCAAAAACAATCAAAAATCTGGTAGACACGATTGTAGTACAGGTTCTATAGTTTATTTAGTACGTATGAATTGTTTCTAAAATAGTTTACTGTAGTTAGAGTTAGAAAAACTGCTAAATATGGCCATTTTTCTAACTGTAACTGCAGATAACTCTGTTTTATTGAACTTAAACATTGTATCTAAACCACATAACCAGAGCTACAATCGCATTAATCAGATTTTCGATTGGTCTTTTATTTAACGAGTTATGATTTTTTTACTAAAGTGGCGCTAGTGTGCGCGTTAAAAATTCGGGGAGCCCGTTAATATAAATAATCACATTGCTCAATCAATGATAAATGACTAATAATTTCAAACAAAACTGTCTCAAAACTTGCCTAGTTAAAAAAAACATCATAGAAATTACCTAAGAACTAGTTATTCACGATATCTAAAAACTGACAAAAAAATATCGAAATGATAACTAATTTATTTCCAAATCTTAATTGTTTTTGTAAGTCTCTTTTGGGCCAACCTGTATACGTTGTTTTTTTACCTGATCATTGCTACTCCACCCCATACAATTGAAAAGGTATACGTTCGCATAATACGCGTTTGACGGCTCATTCGTGGTCGTTATGGCGTAGATATTTATATAGATAGTTCAACTCAGTTGTGCGCGCGGCCTTATGTGTGGGTAAACCTTGTACATATACAGTGACTTTGTGTGCGTGACAAGAGGTACAGTCGGGTACAAATACAAATACTGTTATTTACGGGTTATAATATACGGGTTTAAAAAAAACAGTTATTTCGTAATTTAATGTTTATTTATTGAACATTATTCTGCATCGCTACTTGAAAAATCTAATGATGAATTTTCGGATTCGCTGCTCTCACCAAGGTTAATTATGATATCTGACTCCATGTCAAAATGTCTATAGTATTCTTCTTCTTTCTTTTGTACATGTCGACAAGTATTACCCCACATCCCTTCATCAATTTGACTTAAACGTTCATTTATGAGTTTCATTATTTCCGTCACATTTTGATCGACATTATGTGAAGCAATATAATTTTTTAAAATTCCCCACACATTTTCTATGGGGTTTAGTTCAGGATGATATGGTGGCAATCGAAGAACTTTTATGCCATATGGCTGAAGTATGTCGTCAATCTTGTAAGAAATATATTTTTCTTTATTTTTTTTAATCAAATCATACAGTTCAATTTTTTTCATTTCTTGATTAAAAGCTATATTTTTTTCTGTCATCCATCTCTGCATTTCTATTTTTTTTTAATTAGAATTTGGGGCTCTGTCATTTTGAACGTTATGGTATGAGGCATTATCAAGCACAACCACAGAGTTAGGTGGAAGATTTGGTACTAGACGTTCTTTCAGCCACTTTTCATAGTTTTCTGCATTCATGTAAGAGTGGTAATCACCAGAAACACTATTTGCTTTGTATGTCAATAGTGCGTTAGGTACGAAACCTTGTTCTGAACCAGCATGCACAATGATAATTCTTTGTCCTTTCGACAGGTTTCTCTTTAAAGGTGGTCCATCTTTATTACCCCATCCTTTGTTTTGCACATGGCTAGTTAAGATGTAGCTCTCATCTGTATATACGATACACCTATTTTCTTGACGGTATCTGAGTAATTTTTTTAGGTAGGAAAATCGTAGTTTTTGGATGTCATGCCGCTCTATAATAACACGTCTGTTATCCACAGTTTTTCGCCATTTGTATCCCAACTTTAACAAAGCTGTACGCAGAGTCGAAATACTTCCATCATAGTTAAGTTTATCTTGAAATATTCTTTTCAACTTTAGCAACGTAGGTAATTCACGATGTTCTAAATGGTAATTTTGAATAGTGGAACGTATAACATCAACGTTAAAGTTGTCTAATTCTAACTTCTTTAAACGTTTTTTACGGTCTTTATGCGGAGATTTAAATTTAGAGTCAGATTCTTTTCCTTCAGCCAATATATTAGTAATTGTTCTCTCTGATACCCCCACTGCCATTGCTGTTCTTTTCCGTACGCTATTTAAATGTTCACTTAATTTCGATATTAAAATTGGACTTGCGCTGCAAACTGGATCACTTACTAGTTCCAATATATCTCTCGCATCTATTTTCAGAAATTCGTATACCTTAGCAATGGTTTCTCGAGTCTAAAACAATAATACGTAAACGTCAACAAGGAAAATTTTTTTCTTATATAGAATCATAATCAGAGATCGGAATTAGGTGTGTGAAAATACAAAATATCGAGAATATAACACGTGCTCCATATTATGTCCAGCTGCAAACTTTAGGTATTTTCACACACCCAATTCCGATCTCTGAATAATAAATATTAATTACATCTAAATTAAAAAAATAAATAAATAAAATAAAAATCTTTTAATATTTACCTGACTCCTTAAACATTTTCTCCGTGAAGAACTAGACATTTTCGTAAACGACTGTACCCGTAAGAAAAAGCGATAAGGACACGTCTTGCTCGGACGACGACTGCCGCGTCACTGCCACACGAATGAAAGTTGTATATTTACAAGCCCACGCACACATAGGGCCGCGCGCACAACTGATTTAAACTATCTGTACCTTCCTTTTGGTAAGCTTCTATGTATCTGGAAAAAAATATGATGTTTAATAGGTTAAAAAGTTTTAAATTATTTTTTCCTTCATGCTTTTCTGTTTAACATAATTGCACTTGTAAAACACGTTCAATTAAAAAGACACAAGTTTTTACTTTAAGACCTAAACCTACTATTCTATAGCGTTTGCTTTGTGAAAATTTAAACAACATATCGAGGAAATTGGCCCTTAATTCACATTTTGATTACCTTAAATTATACGAAGAATTACTTTCGGGCCAGAGTGTGGCACCTCTGGAATGGCTCGCGCAGTTGTGCCCGGAATCAGTGGGAAAGTGGGAACCCAGCTAAGTGTGCAGGTAATATAAAAATAAATTATAGTTAAAAAAAAAACACGCTTTTATAGCTAACCTTACAAAATTACAAAGAGTTAGAGAATAATTCAATTCAGAGTAAAAAGCGCGGGGTGCTTGATATATTAAATGTTGCACCCCACCCTTTTTACTATGAATTGAATTATTCTCCTAACTCTTTGTAATTAAAAAATATTTTCTACTTTTTAGTTCGGTTAACTATAAAAGCGTGTTTTTTTTTTAGTTTTTTAAACTATAATCTATTTTTCATTTTTTAGTTAGATGTTTCAATTAATTATTTGCGGACATGCGACACGCGATAGCTCTATCTTTCTTACTCCCTTACAGACGATCCACGAAAGAATTTATTAATCCTGGCGGTCCTTGCGAGTTTTCAAATAAATCAAACTTCTGGAAATCGGTCAAATTTATGCTCAAAGATTCCATTACATACATAGATACAACCCAAACTAATAAAAGCGTGGTAAAAAAGACGTGTGGCACTCGGAGACTGCCGCGGTAAAGATATTGCATAGCATTTTTATCAACTTATGCAATTATAATTATTTATTTAGTTTGTTTATGCAGTATTTTTTTCCTTGATATTATTTGAAGTTACATACAACCAATGCCACCTAAAGGCGGGCTGCTGAACTAAAGAGACAAGCGTGATATTTCAAAAAGTCATTAAAAGTTCTGCTATTCATCGATAGATGAAACCGCTGTGCCGGTCGGAGTGGGGGGTGTTAGGTTATTTTCGTTACGGAATTTCTGGATTCGGTCTCCACGCTCAAGGCCCGCGATAGAAGCTATGTAATAGCTTTATAATAATGAATACAATACACATGTGCTCTCTTTGTTCCTTTACTCTTATTAATTCGGTGTCAGCAATCCTTCATGACCGAAGAAAGATCAGGCGCAGGGTCACTATTTTTGAATTACTCGCGTCAAGATGGCGTGTGATATTCATTAATTAATGTCAGATATTTCAATGAAAATTAGTATTACTTCTCGCGGGATTGATTCGAAAAAACGTCTATATTTCACGTGATTTTAATTCGTGTTCAAACAAAAACCACACACCATATTCAAGCGAGTGATCCCAAAATAGGGCCCCAGCACTTATTTTTACAAAACCTAGCACTTTTAGAACTGATCTTTGTAAAACTTATATATTAAACTTACTTTAAATGGTAATCCGCATAAGTCTGATAGTATTCTGGGTTCAACTTGCCACATACTAAGGAGATGCCGTTTGAAATCTTCATCCAATCTGGTGGGGACCAGGTGGTGGAAAAAACGTGAAGGTCTTGATTGGAAGCCGCCATTGCTGCTTTTAACATCGGTATCTGTAAAAATAATTTTAAACTTGAAGCTTAAAGACATTTGATCATAAACAAGTGGAACTTATGTGACAAGATCGGGATGGATACATTGGGCCTATTTGTTACAATAACCGTGTCTCGTTACGAATCTTAGCTGTTCTTATGGTGACGGAACATTTGGGCTTAGCGAATTTTACAGAATGCCCTATTCTGTAAAGTTATTTCGAGCTATCTATCAGCTTTATTATTATGTACTGAGTGTCCCAAAAAGAGCGTGCAAAACTGAAACTGGAGATAGCTTGGCCATAGTACCTTTCAAATAGAAATAACATCACTCTAATAAAATTCTCATAGTTTGGGAGAATTTTGTATTTTTCTTGTATGAAGAAAACAAGAAAGTGGCATTATCTCCTAAACCATGCCATTTTCATAAGATTCATGTTATTTTATATCTCCAGTGTCTGATGTGCCATTTATGAGACAAAAAGTGGCATAATTTAAAAAAAATGAATATGTGTATAACAGAAATGGTCTATGAAGCTAACTCAGTGTCAGTTTAACACGATCATTTTAGGACTTCCTGTATATAATATTTTCGTAAACACTTCCGTTGTTATTAAATTTAATTGAGTCGGAATTGAGCTGCCTGAAATTTGAACGGCTTAAGTTGGATCAGATAAAATACACCCCCTGAGGCCTTACTCTGGACAAAAAACTCGATCCAATGAACATACCCATCCCTGTCACTCATACCAGGCCGTGTACGCGTGTGACAGGGATGGCTATATTTATTGGATCGGATTTTGTGTCCAGAGTAAGGGGGCTGGTCAGAAAAAATACAACTTTGTCAGATACAATCGTTCTATCAATAGTATGGTATAATACCTGTATATTAAGATATTTAAAAACTTCATTGCACAAAGCAATAAAGTTTTTAAATATCTAATATCTAAATAAGTCATATCTCCAGGTCATGCAGAAAGATATTTTTTTATATACTAGCGGTCCCCCGCGACTTCGTCCGCGCGTTTTGAGCTTGCTCCCTCCCCTCCCGTCGCAGCGTGATGTTTTATATCCTAAAGCCTTTCTCAATAAATAAGCTATCTAACACAGAAGTTCCTGAGATAAGCGCGTTCAACTTCAAACCAACAAACTCTTCTAAATGAAATGCTCGTGATGATGAATGTATTTATTTTGATAAGAATAAATACCTGTGTGTATAATATACCTCTAAAAATGATGCATTATTTTTTTACAAATTTATTAACATAAAAAAGGATTTAGTAAGTCAACCATAAAAGATAGACTTATGCTGTCGCGGACTTTATTATAGAACTCTTAATGCTGAACAATACTGTCATACATGATTTTTGTGTAACTTTAGCGGTTTCCGCAGCGTACGCAGCGGAAGCTCTCAAAAGGAATATTTTTCTCCCGTTTTCGCAACATTTTTCATTGCTGCTGTGGTCTTGTGAGTTGTATCTTTATGTTATATAGCTTAAAGCCTCCCTCGATAAATGGACTATCCAACATAAAAAGAATTTTTCAAATCGGCCCAGTAGTTTCTGAGATTAGCGCGTTCAAACAAACAAACAAACAAACAAACTCTTCAGCTTTATAATATTAGTATAGATAAATTTCAAATATATATTTTATATGTATAATTATTGTATAAGTATATACTTTTTACCTACCTTATACTCAAAATCTTCATATGCCAAACTGAAATTGGTCAGCTGTTTGTCATACTTAGGAAACTCGTTCAGCGCATATTTCCTGGTGGAAAAATCACAGCCCCCTATTGGTGTTCTGATCACATTGTATTCTATGCCTTGGGGACTGAAGTATGAACTGAAAAATAGACGTCGTTTTAGCTCCTGTTCCGTTACCACGAAGTTACGACGGTTATACTCGCTATCGACGACGTAACAAAAATCTGTGGAAAATTGCACAGCGCCTCTACTGGTAGAACTAAAATTTCCCATGCAAAAAGATACGTCGTCGCTAGCGAGCAGGGCTTGAAACCGGTTCAAGATTTACCGGTATTATAACGGTTAAACCGGTTTTATCGTAAAATTCCGTTCCGGAGCGGAACCAAATAAGAGTGATACTGTAAACCTTAATAAACCGGTTATTCCTGGCCACTTGCGATGATCGCAACGCGACTTGTTTTTTGACCGAATATTCTTCGAAAGAGGTTAGAATGATTATCAGATTTTACAGAATTATTCCTTTTGCCATTTTATTGTTTATATAATATAATTAAAATTTCCAAAGATATGTCAAACAATTACCACAGTACGTATCTGATAGGATATATCAACAAAATACGTTTTATTGAATAAAAACAAACGTCAATGCGCTCACCGCACGCAGATCTTAACGAAGTTGAGGTGGTTGTCCTGGCGGAACGAAAAGTTAAACCGGTTAATGAAAAATACCCAAATTTTTTCGAACCGGTTTAAAGGAACATAACCATTTTCAAAGAGTTCCACCTGTATTTTCGTTAAACCGGTTAAAAAAAATACCGGTTTCCAAGCCCTGGCAAAAAGTTACGTCGTTGCTAGCGAGTAAAACAGCCGTAAACTCATGGTAACGGTAATTTGAGCTTATGGTGAACAATATGAAGTGGGCTCGGGCTTATGCAGTGAGTTTTGTATCGGACCTCCGATACTTCATCTACGTATTCTATAGTAGTCGTCGTCTAGTCAAATTTCATAGGTAAAAATACTAGGCAAAGGAATGCGACCCGCATTCCGTACCCCTGTGAGTAAGAGTTATTTTACAAAAAAACTTTGCAAAACTTTTGGTACTCATTCAAACTCTTTTTAATTTCATTGTCTGCACAAATGATAACCATTTTAAAGCTCATAAAATTTACCGTCATTTGAGACCATAATTAAATCGTTGATTTGTTAAAAAATGTTTCTTAATTTTCGTGCATTTTCTAAGTTCTTAAGTTTTATCTAAGCTGGTTGCTAAGTCCTTGACGTATTATTATTTTTCGTTTGATTAGTTTGTAAGGATCAAATAAACCTCCAGTCATAACTATTATTAACTCTAATAAATGCAGTAACGGGGTCTAAAACACTAGTAGAGTTTTACTACTTTCATAAGGGGGATAAGTTTACATACATTTTATACGGAAATTAGTGGAACATACATGATACAAACATCCATGCTTATACTGCTTTAAATTCGTACTATCTCTTTGACTTTGCCATGGTGTTGGGTTAAATTAAATTCCCTAAACAGCTTCCTAAACTCCTTAAATCAAGGGGGATTTGTGCATTGGCTATCCTGATTGAATGCTAGCGCCCCCTGTCAATGTCATCTATTGGCCACAAGATCCTTGTTGTACTATACGTAGCTAGATCATGATGGTTTTAAGGGGCTCCCCGAATTTTTGACGCGCACACTAGCGCCACTCTATTTAAAATAATTATTACTCCTTATATACAAAAACAATCAAAAATCTGGTAGACACGATTGTAGTACAGATTCTATAGTTTATTTAGTATGTTTAAATTGTTTCAAAAGTAGTTTACTGTAGTTAGAGTAAGAAAAACTACTAAATTTGGCCATTTTTGGCAATTTTTCTAACTGTAACTGCAGATAACTCTGTTTTATTGAAATTAAACATTGTTCTTCATAACCAAAGCTACAATCGCACCAATCAGATTTTCGGTTCGTCTTTTATTTAACGAGTTATGTTTTTTCTACTAAAGTGGTGCTAGTGTGCGCGTTAAATATTCGAGGAGCCCCTTAAGCGAGTCGCTTCACTTCTCATCATAGCCATACTTAGTGTCTAGTCTAGTCTAGTCTAGTGAAAGAGCTGCCCAAAGGAATTAATTTAGTCAAGCGTGAAGCTATGATGGTTAAAATATTTTCTCATGCAGAAATATTGTAAAAATAAAGCCGACAAACAAAAAAAAATACTTTATCAAGCTATCACGCAATTTGGTGTCGTTGAAACTTAGCCAGTTAATGCCGGCGGAATCGGTGATGGCGCCACCGAACCCCTCTATCGTCTGATACTGATTGCTCACGTTCAGTTGTAATGTCGTGAAACGATCCAAAAGTGTTCCTTTAAAATAAATAAAGTATTAAACTGATGGCCGTTGGGACAGAAAAGTTCTAGATTTGATACCCTTCAACCACAGGTACAGCGTGAGACGTTCCCGACAAGATGGACGGACGATGGGAAGATCGCAGGGTCACATTGTATGCAGAGCTCAAAACCAGGAGGAGGAGCTCAAAAGAGGGAGGGAAGCCTATGTTCAGCAGTGGACGTCCTTTGGCTGGTACTGATGATGAAGTATTAAATTTTTAAAAACTCTGAGTTTTCACTGGAAATGGCACGTACTGTGGCAAGCCGAAATGAAAAAGATGCAAAGAATGAAATCTTAAAACGTTTTTAAAAAACTTACTATCATAGGATGTCTGTAATGTTCCCTTGAATTTTTCGAAGCGTGCGCCGGACTGAAAAAATAAAATAACAATATGTCACATATTTGCCTTACAAAGAGTACGTACTCTTGCAGCCCAGTTAATAATTTTGCATTGCAGCCCAGTACGTTTACTGGGCTGCAATGCAAAATTATTTAGGTAGGTTAGGATATGCGTCGCTGATTATGTTTTTTTTAATATAATATGCGCGACATACTGGGCTGAAGTTGGGTGAGATGTCCATTTATTTTATGATGATCGCTGAGACGTTATCATTTCGTCATTTTAGTGCTGAAATCCAATAAAATTTAACTGATATTTTTTGGTCAAAGTAATCGATTAGTGTCTGATGTTTTTTCATTGCACAGGGTATTGTTTTAATCAGCGACGAGCGACTCAGGGTTGACTGGACAAACGATACTGATGGCAATAAGCTATACATTTTTTTTAACCTACCAACACCAGGTAGCCTCTTCGTAGCTTACTAGCTACAGCGAATTGTTTCGTAAATACGCGCAAGCTTCGCGCGAGAGTGCTATTGTCCCCTTTCTATTTGTTTTTTTTAATGTTGTGAAGAGGCATTCTTTTATAAAACTTGCATATAATTTGGGGATTTTTTTTAGAATAAGTATAACTCACCCTGACTTGAATATCACTGACCAAAACAACACCCTGCATAATTTTTAATCTTTTTCACAGATCTATCGATAACAAGAAGGAAAACAGTAGTAAAACATTAACAAGAAGGATACCATTCATTTAAATAAATATAGCTTATTTTTATGCGGTTTTCATAGATAAATATAGTGATTGATATACACGATTTTAGACCGATTAGGGTATGTATAATTTGAGTTTCAATCAATTCATAATTTTCGATTTTATATGAGAAAAGACAATCTCTAATCATTTGCAGTGGAACTAAATGAATGTTTATATTTAATATGACATTGTTTTATTGTTTTTTGGTAGTAATATCAAAATTGTATTTTAGTAACTTTGTAAAATAATATTTTCGTTCTTGGGATGTAGTATGCGTAAAACGGAAGAATGTGTCATGTCAAGAAATTTCTCAGCACTCATCGTAAAAAAATAACAGATTAGTTAAAGAAAATTATAGTTTAAAAAAAAAACAAAAAAACACGCTTTTATAGCTAACCGAACTAAAAAGTAGAAAATATATTTTAATTACAAAGAGTTAGAGAATAATTCAATTCAGAGTAAAAAGCGTGGGGTGCATTTTACTTTAATTTCATAACTTTTTACTATGTTTTTTTCATAACTCTCCGCACATAGATAATTGCATGTAGAATAATTGTAACATTTAATATATGAAGCACCCCACGCTTTTTATTCTGAATTGAATTATTCTCTAACTCTTGGTAATTAAAAAATATTTACTACTTTTTAGTTCGGCTAGCTATAAAAGCGTGGTTTTTCAGTTTTTTTATACTATGATATATTTTTAATTTTTTAGTTCGATGTTTCAATTAATTATTTGCGGACATGCGACACGTGATAGCTCTATCTTTCTTACTCCCTTACAGAGGATCCATAAAAGAATTTATTAATGCTGGCGTTCTTTATAAGGATGTTGATAAACTGTTATTAAATTATTGCATTGTCATCGGTCCTTGATACGTGTGCAAAGTTTCAAATTAATCAAACTTCTGGAAATTGGTGAAAACTTATGCTCAAAAATTCCATTACATCATACGTACATACATAGATACACCCCAAGCTAATAAAAGCGTGGTAAAAATAGACTATACTTAACCTTAGAGGTGACATAAGCGACGTAATAATCTGAGGTTGGTTCTTCTCTGACAATTTCATCACAATAGTCGGAGTTGCATACGCAGACCACAGACTGGCCTGGTATAGATCTGGCCTTGCATGGGTACTCTGGAAGAGAGGGGCATTAGAGCATAACAGTGTTACCACCTCTCAAAGATATTTACCCCCAACCCTAAGTCAAAACCCCCTAAAACTGCTTCAATTATTTGAAAATCCCCCTAAACTCGTTGTCACAGACCAAAGATTTTTTTATCACAAATTAAGAAGGCACACTGTAGTAATTACAGAGCAATTAAATATAATTACCCTAACTTAAATTTTCGAAAATTTACTTTTATTTGATTGCATAGTTCTGTTATATTTAGATAAACAAATTACACCCCTAAAAATTTCCATTTCACTTATTTACAAAACCCCTAAGTTGGTAACCGTGGAGCATAAGACATAGCCTATGGCTTTATTAATATGTTTGCAATTAAGGGGTCAGCAGAGGTGCCGGGCGCAGGCGGGGCGGCGTGGTTCGGTTGGCGTGGCGGACCGGGGTTGCCACATCTCCGTCTTTTTACGTAGATCTACTATCTTTAGAGCTTTCCTGCTAACCTACGAACTTCATTCCCAGAATCTACGTACTTTTTTAACTAATATAACTTGTAAGGCTGAATAGGCATTATTTCTATTTGGTTTTCATTCGTAAAAAGTTTTAAAAAAACCGTTTTACACAGTGAAAGCATTAAAGACGTGACTGTGTTAAACGAAACTGACACTAATTAGTGTCAATGTCATGGCTGTAAATAGTATTGTATTATATTATCTGGGGTATAACTTAAAGCCTCACGTGTCATTGGCGGAATTCAGTACGGCGAAACTTACTTTAACCGATTCGTAGCCGTTTTATTTAGTTGTAGCTATCCTACTCTCTTTATTTTACGCAGGAAAACAGATTTTTCATCCGAATTTTATACAAATTCTACGACTTTTTCTTATGTATTTTACTACTTTTTCAAAATCCGAGTTGGCAACACTGTGGCGTTCAGACCTTGCCGGGATTCCGTATACTCAAGACGTGTTTGTGTTTTGACGACGTATGGAAGAACACTGGTTTTATTTACCATCGGTAACACAATCTCTGTGAAATTTGAAGATTACAGACATCAAAAATCAGAAACATATACTTGCTTTATCTACTTGTATCGCAGGTTAAGTCTATCTATACTAATATTATAAAGCTAAAGAGTTTGTTTGTTTGTTTGTTTGAACGCGCTAATCTCAAAAACTACTGGCCCGATTTGATTTTTTTTTTTACGTTGGATAGTCCATTTATCGAGGAAGGCTTTAGGCTATATAACATAAAGATACGACTCATAAGACCACAGCAGAAATGAAAAATGTTGCGAAAACGGGAGAAAGATATTCCTTTTGAGAGCTTTCGCTGCATACGCTGCGGAAACCGCTTAAGTTACACAAAAATCATGTATGACAGGATTGTTCAGCATTAAGAGTTCTATAATAAAATCCGCGACAGCATATAGCTATCTTTTATGGTTGACTTACTACAACCTTTTTTATGTTAATAAATTTGTAAAAAAATAATGCATTATTTTTAGAGGTGTATTATACACACAGGTATTTATTCTTATCAAAATAAATACATTCATCATTACGAGCATTTCATTTAGAACCAAGTTGCCCTTTATATCATTTGATTTCAATAAATATCTTAGGAGCTATCACAGTTTTAACATAACGCCGCATCAAAATAATGTTCGCAGCTTAAGTACAACGTGCGCTTTCGCTAATCTATACTAATATTATAAAGCTGAAGAGTTTGTTTGTTTGTTTGTTTGTTTGTTTGTTTGAACGCGCTAATCTCAGAAACTACTGGCCCGATTTGAAAAATTATTTTTATGTTAGATAGTCCATTTATCGAGGAAGGCTTTAAGCTATATAACATAAAGATACGACTTACAAGACCACAGCAGCAATGAAAAATGTTGCGAAAACGGGAGAAAGATATTCCTTTTGAGAGCTTCCGCTGCGTACGCTGCGGAAACCGCTAAAGTTACACAAAAATCATGTATGACAAGATTGTTCAGCATTAAGAGTTCTATAATAAAGTCCGCGACAGCATAAGTCTATCTTTTATGGTTGACTTACTACAACCTTTTTTATGTTAATAAATTTGTAAAAAATAATGCATCATTTTTAGAGGTGTATTATACACACAGGTATTTATGTTTATCAAAATAAATAGATTCATTATCACGAGCATTTCATTTAGAACAAAGTTGTCCTTTATATCATTTGATTCCAATACATATCTTAGGAGCTATCACAGTTTTAACATAACTCCGCACCAAAATAATGTTCGCTACTTAGTACAACGTGCGCTTGCGCTAGTTTATATTATAAAACTGAAGAGTTTGTTTGTTTGAACGCGCTTATCTCAGGAACTGCTGGACCGATTTGAAAAAATATTTCTGTGTTGGATAGCTTATTTATCGAGAAAGGCTTTAGGGTATAAAACATGACGCTGCGACGGGAGGGGAGGGAGCAAACTCAAAACGCGCGGACGAAGTCGCGGGGGACCGCTAGTATGAAATAAACTTTTACTGAGAAATTACTTCAAAGCTGAGAATATCAACACTAATTCGAATACAAAATCCATTAAATGGTCATAATAAAAAACAATGAGTCTCGAAGAAAGGGCACTATTTTTGGCGTGCAAGCGAGCAATTTATTATAATCCTCACTCAACGTAGCTCTATTTGCACTTGCGTCGAGTCGAGCTCTAGGGTCTACTGAATTTATCTTCTTTTTGATGTTCGACGATTCTCCACCCTTGTTAGTTGGTTGTCATAGTAAAGTTAAGTAATAATTTCGTTACATACATACCTGTTAAACTTTGAGCATTCTGTGGTGACACTATTATTATAACACTAGCGATAAACAGAAATAATTTTATTATCATTATGTCAAAGATTAAATTGTGTTACCATCAAAGTTTAAAAAATATAAGCAGATTTTTACGACCACTTCATACGTATTTTACTGTGAAATAAAGAGACAATAGAAAAGCAATGTAACGAACTAGATATCTTTTATAATAATGTGATAAACCAGGTATTGCAAAAATATTGTAATCATGCATCTATTTTGATAGAGCATGTACGGACGGACAACAGTACGTCAAAATAAACACTGCGGTGTCTTATGCCGTTGTAATAAGGGCTAGTTTGCAACAAAAGTAGGTAACAACCTGATGTGCTGGCGACTGTACATTGTATTAATTAATTACATAATGCACTATTGGTGCGCATTATGTAATATTTTCAGTTTATGCTAGAAGTCTTAAAATACAATGATAAAAAATCCAGTGATTGTCGTGAATAAGATTACGATAAATTTAAATGTTTTTTTTGTCGCATATTCTGGGATAGTAGCCAATTTAATTTGAAAGAGTAAATGACTAAAAAGTAAAACAGTTACAAAATATTTCATTTGTTTTTATTTATCAAAATCAGTATAAAACTTACTTACAATAACAATATTAATTGCTTCCTATTTACAATAAATACATGTGTGTATCACTAATCCTGGTTAACATTGTGAAATCTTATCAATGTAATTGTTCATAAGAATAGTACTAACGTTGCTACGTCGTAACATTTTATGTTAACAGTTTAAAATTGTGATGTTTTCTATCCAAAACTTACATAAATGCTTATTCAATTACCTTCGTACTCGTATTTTTAGTACACATCATTTTACAAGTATACGACGTATTTTCTTTCATTGCTTGTGGGTCGACAACCTCGTTCATATTGGATGCTGATCTAGCCATATCATCAGAAGCTTCGGCAGAAGGTTCGAGACGTTCTAATTTACTTTTTGCTACGGGTCTTACAGTCTTTTTACCTATTTCGGCAAGTCTAGCTTTCAACGCTTCTCTCACTTTGGTGAGAAACTCTTCATCTAATTTCTTAGGCCACGACAAAACTGGTATTTGAGGCATGTTATCTTCATTATTTCGCAGAACATTTTCAGAAGGTGATATCTGTTCGGGTATTGAAGATGCGGATTTCAATAGATTTCGGTCACTTATAGAAGATTTAGGTTTAGAGAGAGACAGTTTGAACTTAGGTCCCGAAGTTGATGGCTTAGAGATCAAACCGTCTAATTCTTCTGATGCTGCTTTCAAACTAGTAGGTGTTCTTAAAGGCGCTTTAACTCTAGAAGGGATTGATTCGCTAGCAAATCCGTTTGAATCTCTAAAGGAACCCAATTTTGATAGTCCTTTATCTTTGGCTACGCTCTTCGATAAAGCTGGACGAGTTTCTTTCAACGATAGTTTTGATCTGAATTTAGAATCTGCTCTGAAAGATGGTTTGTTTTTCATACCTTGTGGCCGGGGTGTCGTCGAAAAAGTTATTTTGATCTTTGATTGACCTAATCTGGGTTTCTTTATTAGAGGCCTATCAAAGTCAATTATGTTCTTTTCGGGTTTCAAACTACCTAACGTTGGTCTGTCTCGGGACGGCATTTGCGGTGTTCTAAAAGTGGGCTCTTTCCGAAGTGATTTCAAGACCGTTGACTCTAAAGGTGCCGCCTTAGATTTAGGCATTTCGACGGCTTTTGGAACTACCATACTGGATGCTGTTTTGAGTTTACTTTTAGTAGGTGTCCTAGATGTGCTTTTTCGTTTACTTGCAGGGGTAACAAACTTTCCTTTAGTAGACAACTTCACATTGTTTTGTGGTTTTGAATAGGTTCTAAACATGCTACTTTGTTTAGGAATGGCTGAACCGAGTGAAGGAAATAAGCTTTGACCAAAAAGACTAGAACCCAAAGATGAAGTTCTGTACTGATCAAAAATACTGTCACGTAATGACTCAAGGCGATCAGATAGGTCCACAGATATACCTTTCAACTTATCGTTGACGTCTTCGTGACGACTTGCTAGTTCATCTAGAAAGTTACTGGAACTTTTGAATGAACCCAATCTACTTGGACTCTGGAATCCTACACCTTTTAAAGACGACGCCAGATTTTGATGGAAATCTTTCATCGCATTTTCAGCATGTACTCTGAGGTTATCAGTAAGAACTTGACTAGAACGCAACGTGTCTTCTACCGCATTTCTTCCAGTCATTTCTAAAGGCGTGGTGAGTAAGTTTTGTGTTTTTTCCCAGAAATTCTCATGTAAATCGTCGAGAGATGGTAAAGCGCCTAAAGATTGTCTAAGTATATTTGAACTCTTAAGTGACGCACTGGCTTCTTGAAGCAGACTTGAGGGATCAAACTTTTTTCCTTTACCCATTGTTAACGTCGCGCCAATAACTCCTTTTTTATTACCAATAGATGATTCTAGTAACACAGGCTTCAAGTCCAGAGATTTCGGAAGTGCCAATCGTGTTTTGAAGGAATTCAGATTCAATCTGGGTAACGTTGGCATATCTGCGCTAATAGGTTTCAACTGCAAAATATCTAAATTGATATCTTCAAGCGGTTGGAGCGGTGCTAAACTTGATCTAAAGATCGAGTCTCTAGATGTGCTTGGTTGAGCTGACATCGATGGTTCAAATTCATCCTCAAAACTGTCACTTTCGTCGTTAGGAAATAGATTTACGTCATTATCTTCTCTTGGTTTCAAAAGACTTGGTATTTTCAATGCCGATATAGGATTGTTTAGTAAATTAGGAAGATCCAATCCTGGTAAGCTAAATAAGTTTGAATCATATCCAAATGATAAAGGTTCTAAAATAGAGCTTTGTCGCAGGGGAGACGCAAGATTAAAATCAGGACTTGCGACATTTGCTATTCGTTCACTAGCACCTACATCCATTTCATTATTCTTAGATTCTTTCAACATATCTAAATCAATGTTCTTATCAAAAGAGCTATTTACAATACACTCTTTATCACCCTTTTTAACATCGTTTATAGTATTTGACTCGAGCACATTATTGTCTGCTACTTCGGCGTTATCTCCGAGGTTAGATAGTTCGTCATTATTTTCAGATCTGACATTTTCTTCTACTAGCTCTTTTTGCACTTTTTCTTGATCAAGTAAAGAATCAGACATCTTCTGCAAGTCATGAATATTAACCTGATCATCATTTTCATCAGACGATCTACTGCTTTGTTTGCTAGTTATAGTGTCTGACTGAGCTTGTTCTTTTGTTGATGTAAGGCTTTTTAATTTAGGGAAATCAATAGCAACTTTTGGTGATAAATTAAGACTTTCTAACCTTTGACGGATTCTGTCTCTGAGTGGTGGCAGCACATTTTGTTCACTGTCAGAAGGTATTTCTGGAACGCTTTTTTCATTCATCGACTGAATATCAGAGTTGATTGCTAATCCATCAATTTTGTTTTCAGAAACAAAATCATCCCTTCCTATTTCATTTGAAGAGCCTCTTGCAGAATCAAAATCTTCTACAATGTTTTCAAAACTATTTCCTCTATCCATTACTCCATCATTTGTAGTATTAATGACGTCATCGATGCTATCTTCATTCATTTCTTCCATTTCATTAACAAGTTCTGACGCTTCTCCGCCATTAACAAAACTCTTTTCAGACTGTTCACTAGCAGCATTTATTAGATCATTATTAACGTCATCACTTTCATCGACTTCAGGATTTTCTATGTTTTCAAACTCGTTAGTTTCAGAAGATTTTGATAAACTGTCAAGTATTTCAGTTTTAACTGGCATATTTTCAATCTGTTCTTGAATTTTTTCGTCTATTCGGTTACTGACATCGTCATCTCGTTCTCTTTCTTCGAAATTGACGTGGTTTGTTTGTGGCTCAGAAGGACTAGGAACAGTATCAAGAATTTCGGTGGAATATAAATTATTAGGCAATACTTCCGTTACCTCTTTCTGTTCAGTGGATTTGGTAGCCAAATCATGTTTTCTCAAGTTTAAGATATCAGCTGAAATTAAATCACGTAGGTTAGGTACTTTTAAACCCTTCAGTATATTATTTACGTAATCGGTTGTAGCATCGCGAGAGTTTGTTGGCCTAAGATTTAAATCAGGTATTTTAAAATCAAACTTATTGCTCTTCTTTGGTGTGGCATCATCAAAATTACTATCAACATTTTTTATATTCATAGACTTAGCTACAGGCATCTTCAAGTCGTTACAGGTTTCTTTATTAGTTTCTAAATCCGTCGTACCATTGTTAACTTTGGCAAAACTTGAGTAACGCTCTTTTATAATACTAGCCGAATCCATGCTGTCAGAATCTAACAAGCCCTCTGATGGTTTATCGTTTTTTCGAACTGCTGTTCTTACATTTGGCAGAAGCAATTTCATATCTTTGTCTATGCTACGTAAACCAGTGTTTCCATCCCTATTTATCTGATCGTTGGCTAATCGTACTTTGGGGATGAATTGTGCAATACGTGGGATAGCTGAACTACTATTTTCGCCATATTTATCGTTAGTTGTGCTAAACCCATCTTCTTCAATGTCCTTAGCAAGACTTGATGAGCCTATTTTAGGAATGTGTGGTATTTTAAGTTTCAAGGTACTTGGGGAATCACAATCCTCCTTGTCAATTACATTAGAAGTCAAATCTAGATCTCTGTTATCAAATTTTCTGGATTGAAGAGACGTGTCAAGTTTAGGAATTCGAAGTTTGGTCGGAAGCTTGCTGGACTCCCTCAGCTTATCCAAAATTGAACTAACTGAATCTCCATTAGTATTCTTTAACAAACTCGGAACTCGAAGAGCCAATGTATTTAGTTTATTATCTGAGGATGACCTGTCCAAAAAGCTAGCTTTAGGTGCCTCCACGACAGATTCTTTATCGGACGGTGCTACAACCTGTTCGTTAATATTGCTGGCTTCAACTCCGCTGTCCATATCAAAGAGGTTCCAAGCCCTGAAAGTGGGTGGTTTCCTTTTAGGCAGTCTTAAGATCGACAACAGATCCGGGAAATCGTAAGCCTTAGCTCTAAGGTCAGGACTAGACCTGCCTAAAGGGTTAGTGCATCTAGCCTCGTGAACGTGTGAAGCTTCTGACGTGAGGTCATCTTCATCTCTGGGTTTCATAACAACAGTTACCAGGCTGGGGGCGGACTCGGCGGCTATGCCATCGGATTCTTGGGCTGCCCTGGCTGCATCTCTGGCGAGTGCTTCTCGGTACTCCTGGTCGGTTGCTTCTCGGAGGGTGTCCAGGACTGAAGACGCAAGATCCACTTCTGGATGCAGGAGAGGTTTCGGGTCTTCTTTTGAATCGTCCAAGCTAAAAACAAAACAGATTTTACAATTTAGAAACAATTTCTACAATTCATGAACACAAAACAGAAAAACATCATGAAAACACAGTATTGAAATGGCATGTCACAAAACGTTCTTGATTATAAGTTTTGTGCTGTTAATATTTTTTTATTTACACTTAATCTGCATTGAGGATTAAATTTTTGTTAGATGGGGGGCGCCCAATTTACCACTTTCAAAGCGTCTATCTCTCAAACGTTAAACTTTTAGAGAAAATGTTTTTTAGAACCTTGACCCCCTTAAATATTCTTTTTTTTTAATTAGAATCGGAAAGCGGTTAACAGGCTACATCTACCACACATCACACATCGTGTGTGCCAGTTATTTGTTTGAAAGTGGTAAAGCAACTGAAATCAAAGAAAACACAACTTATGAAAGTACAAATCATAAATCTTAAATTTGAGCTAAGTTAAAGGTCCCAACTTACCTTACAAAAGGCCGTATAGCCCTCACAGCAGCTGGTAGGAACGCTGAAGATGCACCCTCCGAGTCAGCGCTGCGCAGCTGCTGACAAGGGCACCCAGTGGCTGCGCGTGCGGCGCTGGAAGCGGCTGTAAACGGGTTGACAGCTTCAAATGTGTTGGAGCTCGCTGCGTCAGCGTCTTTAGGACATGGGCAGCATTCGCGGTCGCTGTTGGTACCTTTTGTCGGTTGCGGTAACGCCTGTAGAGAAAACAGAAAGACGCAGTGATTGATAAAGATGAAATAAGAAACCAAAAATTTGCGCACGGGCGGGACTTGCACCAGCAACTTTTTACTATAATAATGAAGTATCCGTAAAAGACCACAAATTTCGCAGGGTCGGATAGACAACATCAACAACATTTTAGGCAAACAATTTCCCTTTGGAGCCGGTGCCATCACTTTGACCGTCAAGCATCAACTATCACAGAACCGACTCCAAAAATAAATTGTTTTCCTAAAATGGACCCTCCTTTCCTTTCAATAGTCAAAAGTAACATTAAGACTTTTTAGTGCATTTTGGTTTTGAAGTCGGTTTTTTCATTTTTAAAGTAAATTGGTTTCTAATTTAATCTTTATGAATATAAAATATGACACTGTAAGTGTTAAAAACATTCTTAACCACGCAATGATTGTTTATGAAGTAGATTAAACAAAGTTTTCAATATTAAGTATTACAAGCGATGTACCTTCTCTGGCCTGTGTGCCCTAATGACACTTACGCGGCCTGATTTAACAAATTAAACCAATATTTGGTTTTGAAGTTTACGCATATACTATACTAGTGAGTATAGTATATGCGTAAACTTATTTATTTATTTATTTAAACTTTATTGCACTGTAAGTTGTACAATTGGCGGACTTAATGCCTAGTGGCATTCTCTACCAGTCAACCACCTGGTAATGCAGAGAGTTTAATCAATGGCGGAATATTAATAATATGTGAGAAGAGTGAAACTTCATACTCATATACATATAATCTACTATTAATACAGTGGTATTAATAGTAGATTACTCACCCAGGGCGTATAGTGGCGAATATCGGCGCGAGCACCACTATGAATCGCAAGCGAAGCGTGAGTATTGTAGAGTTGAGGCTCGAGCGAAGCGAACTCGTGCTAACAATACGGAGATAGAATTGCGTACTGCCAGGAGTTTTATAGGGACAATAAAATCTAAAGATTCCGAAATTATTTGCTTAAGTTAACGTATATGTTAATTAAATTTGTAATAAATCTTAATATAGTGCAGGTAACTATAATCTGTCTCAGACTACAATGTTTATTACGCATGTCGTGGCAGCCTTTAATTAAGGCAACACTGTAACCTTGTTGTCATTTCTTTTATTTTGTGATTTTGAAGTGTATGCTTTGTTGGTTGTCCTTAAATAAAAAAAATAAAAATAAAAGAACTATTTCTAGGGCAAAACCACAAATATAGGCAATGGTCGTAAATAAAACCATTAGACCCACTACACCGTATCATGCCACACCACATTCATCCACGAAAAATAGTGACATACACAAATATAATACTAGGAATAAGGATAAGCATGCTATTCCACAATTTAGACTTCGAAATGTTGGTAATTCTTTCATGGGGAAAGGTATAAAATTATTCAATAAACTACCAGAACACATTGTAAACTTACCGGTTAATAAAATTAGAACTGTTATTAAAGAAACCCTTATGACGAAAGGGTATTATAAAGTAGATGATTATTTAAAAGCTAATAATGTATGGACTTGCATGATCACTGCAAACATTGTAAACCTTTCATCATCATCATTATCAGCCAAAGGACGTCCACTGCTGAACATAGGCCTCCCCCACGGTTTTCCACAGCGACCGATTACTAGCGGTCTGCATCCAGTTTGATCCTGCAATCTTTATAAGGTCGTCTGTCCATCTTGTTGGTGGACGTCCCACGCTGCGTCTTTGGTCGAAGGGTCTCCAATCTAGAACTTTCCTGCCCCAACGGCCATCAGTTCTTCGCGCTATGTGCCCTGCCCATTGCCACTTAAGCTTACTGATTCTCAAGGCTATGTCCGTTACCTTAGTTCTTCTACGTATCTCCTCATTTCTGATTCGATCCCGTAGAGAAACACCCAGCATAGCCCTCTCCATCGCTCGTTGTGTGACTTTGAGCTTCTTTATAAGGCCCATAGTTAGAGACCATGTTTCGGATCCAAATGTCATCACTGGTAACACACACTGGTTGAAGACGTTCGTCTTAAGACACTGAGGTAAATGAGATGAGAAGACACTCTTGCGCAATTTCCCGAACGCTGCCCAGCCGATTTAGATAAGAGACATTGACAATAGTGACTGAGTTTGTTGCGCAGCTTCTTCTCAGCACTAACCCACAATTGTCCCGAAGCTGTGGTAGGGTTTATATTGGGACGTGTAAAAGTGTCCTCAATGGGGGCCTATTTGCATGAATAAATAACTTCTATGACTTTTACCACAACCGTAAAAGGAACAGACACAAAAAGCAACACGATCCGTTGACTATGCCCACTGAACAGATTTTGCCCTTGCTTCTGAATTTTGAAATTTCTTCTTTCCAAACTACTCACACGCGTGTTGGTCGATGACGGAATGGTCTAGTAGGAACAGTATCGACCCGTCTGGTGTAGTGGTCGAGAAATCGCCTACTACGCAGCGGGTTGCGGGTTCGATCCCCGCACAATACAAATATTTGTGTGCATGTATGTACGAGTATATCATGTATGTATTTACAAACAAAAAGTATTTAAGTATTATATCCGTTTCACACCGTTCACCGTTCATCCGTTACACACCCATAACACAAGCTTTGAGTAAGTTACTTTGGGACTAGATGGCGATGTGTGGGAATGTCCAAAGGATATTTATTTATTTATACATATAAATATTTCTCTGATCTGAGATGTCATAGTTTTGAATACAAACAATATGTTTTTACCTGACACGTTCATAATACGGTCATGGTATGATACCTACGATGTAGTGTAGAGAAACATTTTGCAGTACATAGGCTCAGTCAGTTGCAACAGGTGGCGATTTAAAGATTACTACAACCGAATTAAACCGTCGTAATCAATGGCTTCTGATATCTCGTTTTAGGGTTTCGTAGCCGAATTGAAAAACCGGAACCCTTATAGATTCGTCAAGTCTGTCTATGGACAGGTCTTTTGAAATGACATAGAGGTTTGAACCATTTTCTTCTAAAGTCTAACGTTTGATAGATAGACGCTTCCAAAGTGGTAAAATGGGTGTCCCCCCACCCCCCCTCTAACTTTTAAACTAAAGCGAGTGAACAATTTTGAATAAATAAATGATGTAGATCTTAACAAATACTTTCAACAAAAATTGGTTTAGACGGAATCGAACTAGTAGTTTTTGAGATATAGCACATTTTCAACAACCGCAAACATAGGTAACTTTGTTCTTCATACAAACACTATGAAAAACAAAGTTATATTTGCTGTCAACAAAATATTGTGGTCTTTTAGCTAAGTGGAAATAAGTGGATCTCTAATTCAGTTAAAGTTGGCACGGAACTCTCAGTGCGCGACGCTGACTTGCAATTGGCCGGTTTTTGTTCAAGCAAGGGTAGGTATAGCATTGTATCCGAACTATTCTGAGTAACTACGATAGAAAATTACAGTGTAGGTACTTACAGTATCCCATAGGACCGCCACACTTAGCACTACCCACCACCTCATCTTGCCATCTGACCACCACAGTATGCGTAGGCGCATCTCAGCTGGTATTTAAAATATCTGCGGACGATCTCACTGATATCGATTGCTCGATTGCTAGGGTTGTCAGTTCAGTTCCTTATATGACACTACTGTTTTAAAAATATTTTTGTTGTAAATCCAACCAAGTTCTATAAAACCGGCCAAGTGCGTGTCGGACTTGCGCAAGGGTTCCGTAACATTATTTGGTAAACAACATACGTGAATACTTCAAGTGCTTAACTGTTGCTATTTTTTTTATTAGTTGATAAAGCGGCGACAAACAAACATCAATTGTGAAAATTTCAACTGTCTAACTATCGCGGTTTCCTTTTTTACCCTTTGGGTACGGAAACCAAAAAAAAAGTTAAAATGTAAACTTCCACTGCTCAGCAAAGTCTCAACCTCAAGAATGGGGTGGTATGAGCTATGCTCAACCACGCGGGCTCAATGCAGATTGGAGGGGTGTTTCAAGGCAAGCGACCAACCTTGCAGTCAGATGTTATCAAGCCGTAGGAATGATCACCCATTAACCCATCCTAACACGACCGCACCCTAGGTTGTTTTTGTAGGTATCACGACCAAACGCTAAATTCTATAAACTGATAGCTGCAGAGTAAGGCAGAGTTATGATTTAACCCAAAGTTAAATAGAGAGTAATCCTGACAGGCACAAAAGGGGGCAAAAAAAGATAAGCAGTAGGTAATTAAACCCACACTTACCACTTATACAGTAGAGTAACACAAACTAGCTGCTCTTGTATTTCAGAGAAGTTAAGAGAACGTAAGTTTTTATTAAATGTATTACCGATCCCCCGCGTCTTCGTCCGCGCGTTTTTATTTTGCTCCCTCCCCTCCCGTCGCAGCGTGATGTTTTATACATTAAAACCTTCCTCGATAAATAAGCTATCCAACACAATAATATTTCTTTAAATCCTGAGATTAGCGCGTTCAAACAAACTCTTTAGCTTCATAATATTAATAAAGATTTGAACTGTCGGTACTATGTAACTGCAATAAATATGTAATTTGAATTTGAAAAGCTACTTTTAGTTTAATTAAGTTAATGTAGAAAGAAAAGAATGAAACCTTATCTATTTATGTTTCCAAGAAAGAAATTTCATTTTGTAATACCGAACTACGAAATAAAATAATAAAGTGTACCGACATAAATGCTATTCATCGTTCTATCAGCCCTACGCAGAGAGTATGTGACCGTTCGCACAAACGTGCTTACCAAGCGCGCAGTCAGCAAATCGCACGATAAGCGATAGATGGTATCTAGTTACGAGCCGAACTTGAAGAATGTGGCATGTACAATGGACAGCACATCAGGTTACCCACTATTGTCGCGAACTAGCCCTTATTACAACGGCATAAGAGATCACAGTGTTTACCTTGACGTGCTGTTGTCCGCACACAAAGATAACTAGGATTAAGTCCGCCATAATGTAAGATTTCTTTTTAGTGCATGAAGTTTTAAATACCTAAATAAATAATGCAGGACTTTTTTTTATTATTGGGCAGGAACCGTATAGACGAGAGATTGAGGGAGTCACGTACACGTATTTGATTCCTGTATTTGTCTCATTTTTTATATTTGTAGATGTTTACGTACTCAGGGTGACAAAAAGGTGTGAATATTACTTTTAAAGTGGCTAAACCACCTGTATTGTATCTTTATTAAGTATTACCAACCCACGTATTTATAATTTTCTATCTGTACTTTTTGATAGAAATAATATTAAATCATAAGGAATTTGTTTGTTAACAAAATAACCTAAACCTAATTTCATTCATTCTGTTCCATTTCTTATTTTCCTTGTTCCCTACCTTTTACACTCATCCATGGAGAATGGACAAGTTGTGCAGAGAAACCAATAAATACAGAAAAGGTCGTATAAAGAGTGTAAAGAATGTGGAAAAGAGGTAGGGCGGCCTTTACCCTGCAGTGGGACACTATGGTCTCACAACAATAATAAAAAATGTACAAAAAAATATTAAAAGTATAAAATTAATTACCTAATTAATCTAGTAAATATGAACTATTACTATTTTAGGTTTTCATTAGTTTCTTAAACTAACGGCCTGTTCATAATGTCTAATACAGTTCCGGTTAGTGTAATCTGTTCATATGACATAATTTAGCACTTGTTTTTTGATGGTGAAACAGGTCATTCTCAAGTTAGACAGTCTAATGGAAGAAGGAGTAGGTATACAAACAATAATAGTAATGATTACAAAGCAGTAGTAGTGAAATTTTTATTTTTTTAGCTATAAATCTGGTAAAAGTTGTGTTTTAAACTTTTTAGTTGATCGGTCAGCTGGGCGCACACACAAATGCTTTCCAAACAATGTTACTTTAAACTTCTTGAAATACATATCAAATACACAGTCTCTTTTAGGTATAGTTGTAACTATATTGTCTTTGGAGACAATTTTAAATGTATTTCTAGTGTCCATTATGCAAATCCCCTTTTTGCCTACATAACTCGGGCATTTTGATCGAGCTACTTCAAGACAGCTTCCGTGAAAATCGGCTTTATACAGTGTTTGTGTGAATGTGTCCCAACTTTTACTATTTATCTCTGGCACTTCTTTATCTAGTTCCAGCACATTTTTCATATAATCTAACCAAATATCATTCATTGGTTCAACATCTGCATATTTCACACTGTGTCTTGGTATTGAATAGAAACCTAAAGATTTCTTCTCTTTTCTCGTCAAGTTGCGGATTTTCTTCTTTTTAGGCTTCTGTTTCCGGTTCTTGCTTTTACGTTTAGCAAGTACGAAATCCTTCTTCAGTTCAGCTTCTACGTTCGGAACGTCTGACCTAGGGACGTTAGACTTCACGAAATTGACTATAGCCTGAATTGCTTCCTTTTCAATATATTCTTCGTTCGACATGATGCACTTATTTTATTTATTAGACCTACTTACTTATTTACGAAAAGCTTACTTTAAAAATTTTAATAAACAATAACAAAGTAGCGTAGAGCAAGAAGAGGTTATGAACAACTGTCAAATTCATATGTGTCACTGTCAGCTGACAAATTTGTTTAGTCCCTCCATATTCTTAAGGTGGAAACACATTATCGGACGCGGCTGACGGACGCAGCAGTAAGCCGCGACCGATTAGTGTGCACAGTCTTTTCGGACGTAACCTGCTTTTCATTTTTCAATGCTCAAGAAAGAAGTTTAGCACGAGAATAACGATTTGAATGAAACAGTATAAAACCAGAATCAGAATATTTAAAATCAGAATTTGCATAAAAACGCATTCTACATTAACAACAGGCATAGATTTTAATGATACCCTAATTTATTCAAATTATTTAGCCAAAGAACGCAACCTAAACCTTGTTTTATAAAGAAATTTTCTGTTGCGTGCGAACACACTATGTATATGAATCGTTCATCCATTTCGAAACGCGTGTTAGCTTTCGCGTGGACCGCGTCCTTATGACGCAAGGACGCGTCCTGCACCCCGTGCATATCGTCCGCGGACGTTTTCGGCTGACCAAAACATCCGACGCGCCAGATCTCTGTCGGACGTCCGAAAGCTTAAGATCAGCCCAAGGTTACGTCTGCGACTTACGTCCGATAGTTTAAACGGCTCAGTGTACATTCATTACCTAGATAACTATAAGTCGCGACTGTAAGCCGCGTCCGTCAACCGCGTCCGATAATGTGTTTCCAGCTTTATAGGTATCGTTCAAACTATCGGACGTAAGTCGCGGACGTAACCTTGGGCTGACTTTCAGCTATCGGACGTCTATCAGAAATCTGGCGCCGGATGTTTTTGCCAGCCGAAAACGTCCGCGGACGATATGCACGGGGTGCGGGACGCGATTTTGCGTCAAAAAGACGCGGTTAATGCTAAAGCTATCACACGTTTCAAAATAGACGAACGAATCATAGTGTTTAAAGAAATTCTCTGTTGCGTGCCAACAGAGAATTTCTTTATAACCCAAGGTTTAGGTTGCGTTCTTTGGCCAAATAATTTGAATAAATTAAGGTATCATTAGTATATAGTATAAAAAAGGTAAATGTGTAATGCGTTTTTATGCAAATAAATATTCTAATTTTTGAATATTCTGATTCTGGTTTTATACCCTTGCCTGCAAAGAATTAACATAAAACTGAACTGCTTTTTATTAAGTTATCGACAAGTAATACTGTGGAATCTGTTTAGTTTACTTTATTATATTTAATTCTTATAATTTCTACTATTAATATTTTTTTTGTATTTATCACAATTTTATTTATCTATTACATAGATCGATGTTAAGCTTATAATGCTGTGTGTACTTACATGATAGTGGAGTCGCAGTATATCTCTGTGTCGAACTTACTTTATTTTTTATTTGTCAAATAACTGTTGTAACTCTGTTTATACACGTAATAAATAAAAAAAGGAATAATAGAACGACGCTAGCGACACCACAGTTTGCAGCTGAAAACTTTATATGGTCCTAAACGCTAGAAGAGCTTTCCAATATAAGTATCAGTTAAGTTAGAACGCATCTGCAAGCTACGTCCGAAAAGACTGTGCACTGTGACTGTGTGTTATAAGTCACGACTGTAAGCCGCGTCCGTCAGCTGCGTCCGATAATGTGTTTCCAGCTTTACTCGTCGTCACAAAGTCGCACTGTTATGGTATCTTTGGAAATCATACGATATTACAAGTGTCTACAAAATAATAACAGGTAAAGCCTGTGTTCCATTTCGAATTAAAAATATAGAAAATGTGATCCAACATTTATTTATTTAAATTTTATTGCACTGTAAATTGTACAATTAGTGGACATAATGCCTCATGGCATTCTCTACCAGTCAACCACTTGGTAATGCAGAGAGTTTAATCTGTGGCGGAATATTAATAATAACTGATAACATTTTTGAATATGTCGCAAGCAAAACGTATAATTCTGCCGCTTACATATGGCGTGGTCAGTTCATAAACACTCGCGGTTTTACTAAATGCCGATGGCAATGTAGTGTAGTATTCTTTTTAACTGACTTCAAAAAAGAAGTAGTTTTTCAATTCGACTCTACGTTTTTTTTTGTATCTATGTTACCTCATATCTCAGTCGTTTGTCGACCGATTCGAAAATCTTTTTTGGCTACCTAGAGGGTAAATCTTCTAGTTGGTCCCATTGTTGCCAATTTGGAATCTGATGGAGGGAAACCCTCAAATTTTATAGGCACATGTAGTGTTTTTTTACTAGAATCTTAATGTTGACCTGTTACGTCTGATAGTCAACATCTTGTACAGCTGGGCTGATGGTGGAACTCCTCAACGCTTAGGAGTTCAGTAATTATAATGACAGAACTTATAATAGGTAGTTTGTAGCTTCTTAAAGAACAGATTCATATGGTGCAACTTCCCCCCCCCCCCCCCCACTCCTGTAATCTCTAAAAAATGAAGAAATAAAAATAACTTTAAAGAAATTGAAAACCGACTTCAAAACCAAAATGCACTAAAAGGTCTGAAATAAACTCATGACCATTGAAAGGAAAGGAATCCATTCCAGGTAAACAATTACTGTTTGGAGTCGGTGCCATCACTTTGACCATCAAGCATCAAATTGTAATACTTATTAGATGCTTTTATAGAGATTTTTTCCGACTTTTTTCGTGCATTTTGGTTTTGAAGTCCGCTTTTACTTTTTTAAAAGTTAATTCGTACCACGGATGTCGCTTTTTCAGTGATTAAAATGTGAATCAAAAACAGTAGAACTACTAAGTTTGTGATTGATGTTACACGTCGTAATTGTGATTTTAAAGACGTTTTCATAACGAAGTACAAAAACTGTACGTTACTTAAAGGGGAACGATAAAAAATCCATGGAAAATAAATAGAGGTTTTCCGGCACCTCGAGAACGCTAAGGTGTCCATGGAATCTGGGACCCGGGGAGCACCTGCAGAGTATAATAAATTATTGGTCCAAAATGACATGTGAGTACTAATATTCATTCATAATTATTCAAAAAACCGGCCTTAAATGTCATTATTTTTATTTTTTGTATGAGAATCGTAAAGCGGTTAACAGGATACATCTGATCAAATTTCAACAGTGTGATGCTTGTAGTTACAGAAAAAAGTGGCTGTGACATACGGACGGATAGACAGACAGACAGACAGACAGACTTGACGAAACTAAAAGAGTTCCGTCTTTTGCCATTCGGCTACGGAACCCTAAAAAGATTGCAATGAGTGTTTCAGTCATTGCTCTTGTTAATTTAAAAATATATGTGACAAAACTGATTTACTTTCATAAATATATATATAGGAAACTTCTACTACCTACCTATCACTTTGATTATTTAATCATGGTCACCCTAACTCGTTATTAACTAATCAACCGTCATCAAAATTATGACAATTGAACATTTAGGTCACATTTTGCCTACGGCATTTTGCAAAACCGCAAACGTTTATGAACTGACGACGCCATCTGTAAACGGCGGAATTATACGTTTTGCCTGCGACAGATACATCATCTCGGTTATTTTTTAGAGTTTGTATAATCTCTGTATATCTGTTCGCTGTCATTGTCCAAATTTCCAATGAAAATTTGACTTGTCGTCGTCGTAGGTCACATACTCTTACTAATCTGTGTCGTAGGTGTATAGTCGTCAGCACATCAGGTTACCTACTTTTGTTGCAAACTAGCCCTTATTACAACGTGTTAAGACACCGTGTTTACCTTGACGTGCTGTTATCCGTACATACATACAATTTATTGTTTTTCCGACGACATTTGCTATCGTGGTGCTTTTTCGAATTAGAAAATTTTGTTATCAAAAGCCCACGTGAGGTACAATCAAAAGTATCACAAATTTACAATGGCAAACTCAAAAGATCGCGACGAACCAGTAATCCAAGCTCATCAGTGTTACTTGAAAAAAGACTACCCAGCTGCTCTGCAACACTTGACCGAATTGGAAAGCCTTGTAGGTGCAAACAATAAGAGAGTACAGCACAACAAAGCAGTCGTCGAATTCATGGCTGGTGACATGAAAAACGTGGACAAATTCAAGAAAACTGTGACTCAACTCGCTGGTCTAACATACCCTGATGTTGACATCAAAGACCTAAATGATCCCAAGAGACCACATCTGCTATACAACTACGCTGTTCTCCTCTACCATTCCCGATATTACTACCAATGCACAGTTGTCTTAGATAAGTTATTGACATCAAAAAATATAAAAGACACAAAACTGCTACATCAAATTGTACTCCTACTTTTGGAAGGAACTCTCTGTAGGCGCACTTACGATAAAACTTTAGAAATAGCCAAAATCCATGGAGAACCATTGAAAAACAATAATGAGGTCAGTGAACTTTTTGAGCGGTTAGTAAGCCGGGCTCAGCTGTTGCTGGGACAGAAAGTCAAATTGAATTTAAAACCTGACTCTATTGAAAATATCTTCATAATAGCCCAGCAGCAGTATTTGAATGGAGATGTGAACGAAGCAGCCAGTACTCTTGGCCAATATAAAACATTGAAATATAATTATGACCTGAAATCACAAGGTGAAGACATTTGGGCTGCCATTAATAATAATCTTGGTGTTATCTACTTGTCCATCAAGAAACCATTTCTAGCTGCAAAGTACTTCCAGCACGCTGTCAAAGAACATTTCAAGGCTATGGAAAGTGAGGACAGTGAGAGGTTGATTGCATGCAGAGACCGTCCCCTTTATGTTTTTAATTTGGGCTTAGCATTACTCGCAGCAAATAACTCTGAAGGTGCATTTGAATGCCTTGTCGAGGCAGCCCGCCACTACCCAAATAATCCCCGCATTTGGCTACACTTGGCCGAATGCTGTGTAAAGAAATGTTGCAGTGAAGAAGCCATGCAGTACTCAGTCAAAAAATTGGGAAGCGGTCCACACACAAGAATCTTGTTAGCGAAAGAAAAGGATAAATACTCAACATCTGGAGAATCATTTGCAATCCCATCTTTGTCTTTAGAATTTGCAGCATTATGTTTGAGGAACGCTGTCACCCTGCTACCTAATCAGGATCCGCCTGCAGATGCGTCTGCACCACTTATTCAAGCTCCTCCAGGCCCACCTATCAATTGGAAGCAGAGATGTGAGATTAAAAATTCTACACTTGTACTACAGAGTTATGTATTACTCAATTTGCAAGACCCACTTGCAGCATTAGTCAGTGCCAATGAGCTGCTCGCTCAGTGTGATGTGTCAAGCAGTCACAAGGCATGGGCTCACATCTACGCTGCTGAGGCACTGATCAACCTGGACAGAATAAGTGATGCCGTGGAACATCTACACCCACCAATGATACATGAACTTGTCTCAGTGCTACCGTACCAAATGCGAGACATGATAGCTGTCTCAGTTTGGGCTAAAGCAGCAGTCTGCCATATTCTTAGAGGAGACTTGGTTACAGCAAGAAAGATATTGATGCAAATAAATTCACCGCGTGTTCTACCACTACAAATGTATCTAGAAATATGTACAGGCAACATTGAAAATTGTCACACAATGCTGAGGAAACTGCGACTGACAAGCTTGTCTCAATAAATTTAATGATTTCTAATTATGTACACCATTACTTTATTTTACTTTAGTTTTTAACCGACTTCAAAAAAGGAGGAGGTTATCAATTCGTCTGTATGTTTATTTTTTTTATTATTATTTTTTTGTATGTATGTTACCTCATATCTCAGTCATTTGTCAACCGAATCAAAAAAAATTTTCACCTACTTAGAGGGTGTACCTTTTAGTTGGTCCCATTTTTTTCATTTTGGGATCTGATGATGAAATCTTGGTGTAATCGAGGGAAACCCCTCAAATTTTAAAGGCACGTATAGTGTTTCTTAACTAGAATTTTAATGTTGACGTGTTGTTACCTCTGATAGTCAACATTTTGTGGGGTTGAGCTGATGGTGGGACTCCTAACGCTTAGGAGTTCAGTAATTATAACGACGGAACTTATGGTGTAACTCCCCCCCCGACTTCAAAACCAAAATGCACTAAAAAGTCTTAAATAAACTCTTCACCATTGAAGGAAAGGAATCCGTTTTAGGCAAACAAATTCTTTTTGGAGTCGGTGCTATCACTTTGACCATCAAGCATCAACTATCACAGCACCGTCTCCAAAAAGAATTTGTTTGCCTAAAACGGATTCCTTTCCTTCAATGGTGAAGAGTTTATTTAAGACTTTTTAGTGCATTTTGGTTTAGAAGTCGGTTTTTACTTTTTTTTAAAGTTTTTCTCCTTGTCAAAACATGACCACTTACTGAGTTACACAATTATGACTGTCGCATTTAATGTCGAAAGCTATCTATGTGATCTAAAGTGTATCATTATCAGTTCAGCATTTTTATGTTATAAATTGCACTTGATAAAAGCAACTTTGGCTGTGTGACAGACGAGGAACCGAACACCGTGTCTTACGCTATCCGGGCGTATGCCTATACCACTCGGCCACCGCCACAGCAAGCCTGTTGAATTTTGCAAGCGCTTTAACGCGTAGGCTGCGTGACGTCATCAATGTTGCGAGATTGCTCTCACAATAACCAAAGGAAATGTTTAACCATCGGTTAAAAGATGAAGACAATTTATAATTTAATTTTTGTTTTTAAAATGTTTTGTCACTATACAAACTTAGTAATATAAATTTCACTTGAAAGAAGCACTTTGGCTGTGTGACAGACGAGGAATCGAACCCCGTGTCTTACGCTATCCGGGCGTATGCCCATACTACTCGGCCACCGTCACATTAGCAAGCCTGTTGAATTTTGCAAGCGCTTACTTTAACGCGTAGGCATGCGCGGATACACCGTTGTGGGCATGCCCACAACCCTAGACACAAATTATAAAGTGCATGCTAGAGACTGTCATTTTACGACAGTAGGAAGTGTCCATAGGAATGTCGCCTAAACAAAAATCTCGTTGATACTTTACTCGCTCATTAATTTTTATCATTTTCATAAGCGTCGTAAACCAAATTTTAGCGCGCTCGCATCGCTCGCGCTTTTATTTGTACATACTTTTAATCTATACTAATATTATAAAGCTGAAGAGTTTGTTTGTTTGTTTGTTTGTTTGTTTGTTTGAACGCGCTAATCTCAAAAACTACTGGCCCGATTTGAAAAATTCTTTTTACGTTGGATAGTCCATTTATCGAGGAAGGCTTTAGGCTATATAACATAAAGATACGACTCATAAGACCACAGCAGAAATGAAAAATGTTGCGAAAACGGGAGAAAGATATTCCTTTTGAGAGCTTCCGCTGCATACGCTGCGGAAACCGCTTAAGTTACACAAAAATCATGTATGACAGGATTGTTCAGCATTAAGAGTTCTATAATAAAGTCCGCGACAGCATATGTCTATCTTTTATGGTTGACTTACTACAACCTTTTTTATGTTAATAAATTTGTAAAAAAATAATGCATTATTTTTAGAGTTGTATTATACACACAGGTATTAATTCTTATCAAAATAAATACATTCATCATCACGAGCATTTCATTTAGAACCAAGTTGCCCTTTATATCATTTGATTTCAATAAATATCTTAGGAGCTATCACAGTTTTAACATAACTCCGCACCAAAATAATGTTCGCAGCTTAAGGGGCTACCCGGATTTTTAGCGCACTTACTAGCGCCACTTTATTAAAAAAAACATAACTCGTTAAATAAAAGACCAATCACAAATCTGGTAGATACGATTGTAGTACAGGTTCTATAGTTTATTTAGTACGTTTAAATTGTTTCTAAAGTAGTTAACTGTAGTTAGAGTTAGAAAAACTGCTAAATATGGCCACTTTTAGCATTTTTGCTATCTGTAACTGCAGATAACTGTGTTTAATTGAACTTAAACATTGTGTCTAAACCACATAATCAGAGCTAGAATCGTATCTACCAGATTTTTGATTGGTCTTTTATTTAACGAGTTATGATTTTTCTAGTAAAGTGGCGCTAGTGTGCGCGGTAAAAATTCGGGTAGCGCCTTAAGTACAACGTGCGCTTGCGGTAATATATTATAAAGCTGAAGAATTTGTTTGTTTGAACGCGCTTATCTCAGGAACTGCTGGACGGATTTGAAAAAATATTTCTGTGTTGGATAGCTTATTTATCGAGAAAGGCTTTACGATATAAAACATGACGCTGCGACGGGAGGGGAGGGAGCAAACTCAAAACGCGCGGACGAAGTCGCGGGGGACCGCTATTATATTATAAAGCTGAAGAGTTTGTTGGTTTGAACGCGCTTATCTCAGGAACTGCTGAACCGATTTGAAAAATATTTCTGTGTTAGATAGCTTATTTATTGAGAAAGGCTTTAGGATATAAAACATCACGCTGCGACGGGAGAGGAGGGAGCAAACTCAAAACGCGCGGACGAAGTCGCGGGGGACCGCTAGTTAGTACATACATTTAATTTTTAGTGAAGCTTTATATGCGAATGCGATTTTTTTACACTTTAAAATTTAATAATAAAGCATTCCATACGTGTCAGTCGAGGCACAAATATTTTTCGTTAGCGAATTTATAAGACCGATTTGTCATCTAAATATAACCATCTTTTTAATTAAATTTGCCGATCAAAAACCAATACACGTTTGTATTGAATACTTCCTATTCAATCCATAAAATATTTTATTTGTTTATATAAAAAAAGTATATTTACAATCACAAAACAAAATGGAAACGCAAAGTAGGCAATTGTAATTAAAATGCTGGAGGCGGGCAGGCTATTGCACGTTTAGGTACCGCGCAGCTGTAGGTATTTATTTCAAAGAGTTACAATACTGTATAGATAACATTAATTAAATATTCTTTGACATTACCGTGGCATCGAGAACCAAGAGTCGCGCGCTCACTTCGCTCGCGCTTAAAATTTTATCATGAAAATAGGTAACCAATAGGTTAAACTAAATATTGCGCGCTCGCGCTTTAATGTTTGTATAGTTGCATGAGAAATAAATTGAACATTCGTGCCTTCATGGTTTTTTGTTCATTCAACAAAACATGACGCGCACACAACCTTTTTGGAGGGCACGGACGAGTAAAAATTGGAGGCCTGGATCCGTGCCTCCGCCTGCGCGTAGGCTGCGTGACGTCATCAATTTTGCGAGATTGCTCTCACAATATCCGAAGGAATTATTTTTACAAATATTTAACAATCCGTTAAGATGAAGGAAGCTTTTATAATTTTATTTTTGTTTTTATAGTGTTTTGTCACTATACAAGCACTATATAGGCCTGACTTGACGTTACATACTTATTTGGGTATAGTGAGTTAAGTATCATCGAATTTGCGTGAAACGAAACGCAGTAAAATGACAAATTGAACGGTTAGTGATGCGCATTACAGTTAAAATAGATTCTTGATTTGACAATTTGTACTCTATTAATGAAATGAAAATAAAACCTTTTCTGTTATACCGTCTGTCCCTGTATAAAGCGAAGTCCCGATATGAAGTGAGCATAAAATGTTATAGACACAAAAGTTAAAGGAAGATTTTTCCAATATCTGTTGAAGAATTAAATTCTCATTGTGTACTAGGTTACGAGTAAGGATGCTACGTACTATAACTACTACTACTATTTGAACTTGCTCCTTAAATATTAATATTAATTATCCTTATAATGTTGTCATATATAATATTATCCTTACAGAAGTAAGTTTGAGTCTTGATAGCTAGTTTTTGACAACTATTTGTTATACTTGTTTATGGGAACACTACTCATTTATTAAAACAATATTGGTCGCAGAGATTTGTTAAAGTTGTGATATAAAATTTCATTAATCTCTGCTAAAAGTATTCGTAAATTTTGTTACGGAGAGGGAAGGTGGCGATTGTAAAGTACTTCGGTACGCTTCAATACCCGTTCATTACATTATCTGCACGATCACAGAGCTGCGTCCGACCACCATAGCAGGCGTTCGGTTCAGTCGACCTCTAAGGAGATGCATCTAAAAAACGTTAAGCGGAATACGCTACGGCGCCGTGTTACTGCCTATGGCTTCGACTAACTGACTTAGCAGATATGTAAGGAGAAGTTTTCATCGTTAGACAGGTCTACGATGAATAAAAGACAACAAATAATATTTCGACGCACACCTCGCCTACTAGGCCACCTAATTCGTTCCTTCGTTCATTCTTGTGCCTTCCTATAGTATGATGTGACACTATTTGTTAATTAATATGCATTATTTATTAAATCTGTTTGGCTTATCATATTCTTTATTTCACCTAAATCGAACCGCAATTGCGAAATATATATTTTTTTAATTTTCACGTAGTGTCCGTCAACAGCACAAAATAGAGCTATAATTTAAAATGATTTCATAATTATCACTACTTTCACTTCTTGTTGAGTTTGCACTTTATCCAGGGACACAGTTTATGAAAGACCTAACTTTTGGGTACGATTAAGTATCTTGATACACGTACGTAAAGTCGTTAGGATATCAGGTTACCCACTTTTATTGCAAAAAAACCCTTATAACGAATGCATAAGATACCGCTGTGTTTACCATGACATCGTCCGTAATTCGTAATTGATACTTCGTCTTGATGTTCGTCTTTAGTCATAACGATTTATAATAATTCTAGCTTATAAATTACTCTAAGTTATTAATGGTGCAAAATATTTGACATCTTGTATAAGTCAACAAATAAATCACGTTTTTTAATGATTTATTTAATGCCATATCGATCACTTGAATTAAAGACAGGCATCCCTATTCTGGAATGACAGATTTACGCGCAAAGTTTGACATTTAACCTTTTTTTTATCCTGAAAGCAAAAATTAGGGAGGGCAAGGGGTTTTGTATTGATATATTGAATTTCAGGCGATTTAAGTATTTAGAAGATATCTCGTGACAAATACTGTTATAGAATGCATATCGCAATTCTTCCGAACGGAGTTCCAAACTCAGAAATCTGTACATCTCCGTCTTTCGCGCTCTCCAGTGCTGGTGATGAAATCGTAAAATCATGAATCAAATGTTTGTTATTGCCGGCAGAGTGTGATCTGGGATTATCAGTCATGCCTCGCAGATCGTTATTCTTGCTCGCGGTGGCGGTGGTGATGTTGTATTTCCTGATAATAATGTTTATGTTGAGTCCGTTGAGTGGGTCAAAAAGTTCATACTACGGGCATGGGTATATGAATCATTTCTCGTACCGCCAGCTGCCGACTGTGAACTGGTGCAAGGAACTGCGGTGGCGGTCGCCGCCGTCCTCGCACGTGGTGGCGCTCGTCTCCTACCCTGGCAGTGGAAATACTTGGCTTAGATATCTTTTACAGCAACTAACAGGTATTTAATTTCGGATTAGAATAGTTTTATAGAGTAATTGATTACTTATACCACAGTCGTGTTATAATAAACAAATAAATATAGTAATTTTGGAAAGCAATACTCAGAGTTAATAATTTATTATGGATTTATCTTTACTATTTCAGGGATAGTCACAGGTTCTGTATACATGGATCATAGCTTGCGAGTGCATGGTTTTCCAGCAGAAAATGTCACAGATGGCTCAGTACTGGTTGTTAAGACGCATGAGGGCCCACCAATAGAACCTGATAAATTCAGATCAGCCATACTTCTCATCAGGAACCCAAGAGATGCCATACTAGTAAGTGTTCTATTTATAAATAACTGCTTGCATGATTATTGTGTGCTCTAAGTTGCTTTATAAAGCTTTTCGATACTATTGTGTTCTTTCCATTCTTCTTATCATTTAATTAATTGTTTTCAGTTACATGATAAACTTCAAGAGAATTTTATTTCCTAATCAAGGCCTTCACTAATAGGTAAAAAGCACATTTTGTTATATTTTTATGCTTTCAGATAATTAAATTAGCACCATAATAATTAAGCTTGTTAGTAAAATCTTATCAAACAATAGTTAGAGTGTGTATGCACTAATGAATTTAAACACATTGCTTGGTATACAATTACCATGTGTTAAGTAGGTATGTTTTAAATTATTACAGCACAGCTAGTTTTTATAGTATACAGTATAGTATAATATAGTATAGTCTTCAGCAATTTAGCCAGGTATTGTGATAAAGTAGAACAGGCTACAATTTCAAGTGATATTTTAACACATTGAATGCCAACTTCGCAATATTGCGTAGGCACTAGTGATGCTCAGGGGCCAAAGTTGACGTGACAATATATTTGGCATTCAATGTGTTAAGAGGTTGGTTGGTGCCTATAGGTTTTATCTTAGTAAATTATCAGCAGTCAGTTATTGATGAAATTGGTGTTGGTGCTTTAAATAATATATTCAAAAGTAATAAATAAATGATTTCAATTTAATGCAAGTTTATGGAGAGACCTACGGTTTCCTGCAACTTCATCCCTGGTTTTGAGATTGCTCGCTCCCCTCTATCCAACACAAAAATAATTCAAATCAGTCCAGTTGTTTTAGTTGTAGTAGATTTGAGAAACTCGGCAGCTTTATAATATTCATATAGATGAAAGTGTCATAATCATAATGTCTTGTATCTTTATTTGATATATTAAATAATAATTATCATACAAACTACCCATTATACAGGGTGGCCAAAAAGTGCATTCAAAAAAAAATTTTGGAAGCCTTATATCCAAGACTATCCAAATACCTTATAGTTAGGGAGACGAGGTAGCTAAATGGCGTAATTCAACGGCGCCGTCGAGACCTATCAAAATCGAAAGATAAAATAATTTCGAAAAGAAAAGCTCGTATGGTAAAAACCATTTTAGCGGTGGGTTTGGCGTATACGGTTTTTCAAAAATGTAAAAAAAAACAGTTACTTGGGCATTCTCGAGCGCGTCAGATATTCATACTACGTATGACCCAATTGCCTCTGATAGCAACGGTATACTAATCTGCCGGTTTGCGTGGTGGGAGTAGGCATATAAAGTCGTCAAAAATGCAAAAAAAAACTCGAGCGCGTCACATTTTCGGAAGGGGTGTTAAGTAGGCCCCAAGGAAGCTCCCTTTAAAAAAACTGACGATTTCGGCGTGACCATAAGTTACGATGAATTTTTGAAAATGCAAAAAAAAAGTTTTTTTGAAATACTCGAGCGCGTCAGATTGTCATCATAGGGGAGGTTTATCTCGGTATCCTGAAAGCATATTTTCTTAATCTGACAAAAATGTTGGTGGGTTCTCTTAATCTGACCGGAAAGGTTTTTTGGTTTCTTTTTTTTTCCTTTCTTCTTTCTTTTTAATAATTCTTCACTTTATTTTGCGTACGGTACGTCCAAAAAACAATTTGAGGATCAACAGGCTATTGAATAATAATACATACATGAAACTGTACATGTTAATAATACTTTTGTATACAGATACGCGTAACTTTTTCCGAGTCCACAAAAATTGTCGAGATGCTTTAGAAAAAAAAAATTGAGATATAATAAAAGTAACATAATTTAATCATCGTTATTTCATATAATTTTTTTAACACCCTCAGTTTTCAAGATATACTCAAAAAACCGTAAGTTTGAGTTTTTATGATGCTTCAAGTCAAAAAGTTTAAACTTTGGACAAAATTTTTGAAGACCTCAAAGACCTTTTTTGTGTAAAATAAAATTACCTATTTTGTTTATTTAAACTTATTTTTGTAAAATGTATCGTTCGAGACTTATATGCCGCAACGCGTTTTTCGGAAGACGAAATGGCTCCTCCACACTCCCGGTTTTGCAGAAACCGGCAGATTTTGTATGTTTAGTACGTTTTAGATTATATTCTTCAAAATAAAAAAATCGCGCTCGAGAATGCCGGATTAACGTTTTTTTTTTACAAGTTCGCGACCCTATAACTCGGCGGCGTCAAGGACTTATCGTCAGATTAGTTAAATTTAGTCTTAAAACACTAAAATCATCCCCCAACATCTTAATCTGACGCGCTCGAGTATTTCAGACTATCGGTTTTTTTTTTACTAATCTGATCGTCTATCCTAGGCGCGCGTCACTACATATAGAGCTAAATACTTTACAAGGTTGTTCTATTAGGTCCAAGGTATCTCTCACATCTTAAACTGCCACACTCGAGTATTACCGAAAATTCCCCTATTCGCCTCCCTAACTATTATGTATGTTAGCCGAATGTACATTCGTACATTTCAAGATATGCTTTTTTTTTCGCAAATTTTAAGGATTCTTAAGTATAATTACACTTTTATAGCGTATGTCATTTTTTTCTTATTGCAGTATGATCCTTCTAAATTAAATTTTCATAAATAAACTATGAGTGAGATAACTATGACTAATAAAAGTTTATAATGGAGATCTGTACAGACAGATACACATTGCATTGTCATTAGTTCTAAACAAAGTTGTATTGTTATTATGATTATGTATTACAATGTGTGTATAAACAGAAACAAATTGTTTCTGTAGTTAAGACTTTCATATTGACGACCTTCGTGGTGTAGTGGTTAAGCACGCTGGTTTCAAGGCGTCGCCGCTCCGAGGTCCCGGGTTCGATTCCTGGTCGGGTCAATATACAAACCAAAATTTTCTATATTGTCTCGGGTCTGGGTGTTGTGGTACCACCGTTGTGTCTGATTTCCATAACGTAAGTGCATTAGCTACTTACTTTGGAATCAGAGCAATGTATGTAATTAGTGTCCAATATTACAATATTATAGTAGCTGAATTTACATTAACACCAAAACTTTTACCATTGAAATAATTTAATAACACCATAGAGTTTGTTGTTTTTTTTTACTGCATGACTGTGATCAAAACTTAAACAAAATGCTTCACACAGACAAATATGTCTGTCAACTCAATAATAGAATATAAAAAATATTATTTTCACAAATATGTACTATTAATTTAAAGCTCTTGTGCTCATGGCACATTAGGTGGTGGACCATGGACCTAAGCAATAATATACAGGGATTTTTTGGCAACGTAAAATTTATTGGTGTCTAGTGGACCCAGCAAACATTGTTTCTCCCCTGCCCCCATCCCTGTTATTTTAAAAGTTATTATCTTATGAAAATCAGTCCACCTGCTCAATTTTCTTAATTTTTTCTTACATAAAAACCTTCTCCCTACAAAGAACGGGCGAAATCGGTCCAGCCGTTCACGCGTGATGTCGTGACAAAGAGAAAAAAAAACTGGCTAAGTGCTAGTCGACTCGCGCACTGAGAGTTCCGTGTCAATTTTAACTGAATCAGGGAATCCACTTACTTCCACTAATCTAAAATACCGCAATATTTTGTTGACTGCAAATATAAGTTTTTTATAGTGTTTGTATGAAGAACGAAGTTATGTTTGCGGTTGTTGAAAATGATTCTCTCTATATCTCAAAAACTACTAGTTCGATCCCGTCCAAACCAATTTTCGTTGAAATTTGTTATGATCTACATTATATATTTTTTTTCAAAATAAACACTCGCTTAGTTTAGAAGTGAGAGGGGTGGGACGTCAATTTTACCACTTTGGAAGCGTCTATTTATCAAACGTTAGACTATAAAAGAAAATAGTTTTATGAACCTCTATGTCATTTTAATAGACCTATCCATAGACCCCACACGCAAAGGTTTGACTAAAAAAAATAGGGATAGTTTCATATATGGGAGCCCTCCCTTAAATATCATAATTTTATATTTATTGTATAAGAATCGTAAAGCGGTTAACGGGATACATCTTCCTACCAAATTTCAACAGTGTGATGCTTATAGTTACAAAAATAAGTGGAAATGAAATGAAATTTATTTGCTTAAAACACGGTACAGATTAATAGAAACAATAATAATGGGTTCAGCGTGTTTCACCGATGTTTCGGTAGGCAAATATTTGCTGTCGTCCACGGCTGTCGTCGTCTTAAATTAACAATGTTATTCTTAAATGTCAAAAAAGATTATTACAAAAATTAATTATAATATAAAAAACATTAATAATTAGATGTCAAATGAATACAATTTTAGCATGCATTATACAAAAAAAAATGTCACAGATGAAAATAGGCGTTTAATGTGTCCATCGGAACACAAATTCGTAAACGCCTCTATAGAATAAAAGGAGTTTTCTGGATGTGACATACGGACGGACAGACAGTCAGACAGACTTGACGAAACTATAAGGGTTCTTTTTTTTGCCATTTGGCTACGGAACCCAAAAAAGGATTCATTTTTATGTACCCACAGTTGGACCCAGTGAAATATTTTTCACCCCTGGCCCCGTCTCGCCCCGGTCCCGTAATTTTAATATTTATCTTATTCTAAAAGACAGAACAAAAATTTAAATTCATGAAAATCAGTCTAGCCGCTAATTTTCTAACTTTTCTTTCGTTAAAACTTTCTCCTGACCATAAAGAACACACCAAAAAAGAATCAGCTAAATCGGTTCAGCCGTTCACTAGTGATGTCGTGACCATGGGAAAAAAGGATTCATTTTATATGCCTATAAAAATGCAAAATATTGTGTTTACTAAAATGCTTTGTTTATTTACAGGCTGATTTCAACAGGCTTCACAAAGGACATGTAGGGACAGCACCCAAATCTGCTTTTAAGAAAAAATCTAATGAACATAAGAAACAAACAGGTGAGATAGTTATTATATGCCTTATGTTATCATAAATTATCCCTTTTCATTGATGCTCCATAGTTAATGGTGGCGCAGCGGCTAGAGGGTCGCATTTAAGCGACGGTGGTCCCGAGTTCGACCCCCGGGTCGGGCATAAATATGTACCTGGGTTTTTCTGACAAGAAATTCTCAGGTTAGCCCGGAGTTTGGAAGTAGGCGGTGATTAACCCCCGTGCCTCGGAAAAGCACGTAAAGCCTGATTTCTCTCCGGTCGTGCCATATTGCTGTCCCTAAGGGCCAGGAGAGTGAGAGAAATAGAGAGTGCACCTGTGTTTGCGCACACACTTGTGCTCTATGATATGTCCCGCGCAGTCGTTTGTTACTGGCCACCGGAGTCGAAATCGGCTAGGGGGACTATTATTATTGTTATTGATAGTAGTTTGTCATATGACGAGTATAGCCTTTAAGGATTTTTGATATAAGTAGGTAAAAAAAACCTTTAAAACTGTAGTTTCTGTGATAGTGCTATGACCTGTGATTAGTGCTAGTAACCAAAAACTTTGTCTTAGTTATATACTTTCTAATTTCTGGTCTCCAAGTTTGTTGTTTCTATAACGCCTGGATGCGTCTTGCGTTAATTCATACAAAGCATGCCTTATTTGTCATTTTATATCAATTTCCTCCTTAGATTGGGCGACATACGTGTCTCAGCAGCTAGTGGGTTGGGAGTCGTTCCACCGACTGTGGTTCACCCGCTACCCCGGCCGTATATACGTGGTGTTCTATGAAATGCTCGTCGCAGACACGCGAGCCACCCTGCAGGGGATAGCGGGCTTTCTAAACCATACTGTGTCTGAGGTAAAGTATGTTTTGTACATGTTGTATATCACTGCTTATATTTAGTTCTATGAGATGCTGGTAGGCTACGAGCCACTCTGTCAGGATTAAGGGATTCCTGAATCAACCGTGTCTGAGGTAGAGTATGTTTTGTACTTGCAATGTTTCACCACATTCTGTTTCATGAAAACGTGAGTGATGCTCATAGGATATTCAGAGTCCATCAAAATGGCGGGATCACGCCTGTAATTATATTCTTTAGTATCGATGTTTTGACCCAAATTTGCTAGGTTTCCGTAAATATTTTAAAAGATATTGAATAAAGTTTGTGGTCCCGCGAACCTCTGTGATTTAGAAAGACCTATCCATAGACACTCCACCCGTATAGGTTTGACATAAACTTTTTTTTTGTTTTTAGTTTTATGTATGGGAGCTCCCCCTTTAATGTAATTATTTATATTTTTTTTGTCTAAGAATCGAAAAGCTGTTAACAGGATACATCTCCCTACCAAATTTCAACAGTGTGATGCTTATAGTTACAGAATAAAATAAATTGACACACGGAAGGGTGCCGTTTTTTTGCCATTCGGCTACGGAACCCTAAAAAGTGTGAAAGTAAATATTTTAAAATGCGTTAATGACTTTGAAATTAATTAGGTTAGGATACTTTTTTTTTAATTACAAAAACCTTACATATATAATTAATAAAGGTACACACTAATATAGTTTTACTGTTTATTATTTACTTTCACGAAAAGCAATTACGATCAACTAGGAACAAACAGTGACAAATATGATCTTGACATCAAGATTGCGCGCGGGACCACGGTTAAAGCTGCTTAAAAGTACAACGTTAAGTATCAAATTAAATACTCCAAATTCTAGTGCCAATTTTCTGGCGATCGATTTTAAATAAGAAAATATTCCACCATTCCAGCGGTTCCACATTTTTTTATAAAAACTCCACAAAAATGCCTATAAAAACTTTAAGGGAAACCCCCAAACAGTGTTGAAATATAATCTATCAGGCGTATGTCCCGTATTACTACTTTAGGGCCGTATTACTGTCACTGTGAGTTTTTATGAGAACAACTTTAAGCGTCAAATAAGGGGCCTAAAGCAACATAAATTGATGGGTGATAAATTATTTGATGTGCATTTAATAATATCCCTTTTTTGTATGTGCTATCTTTCACTACTTACACCTACTTCGATCTTCAAAATGCTAATAGAAGATAAGACTACCTAAACCATACTGGGTAGGTCTGAGTTAAAGTAATACCAGCTGACCCGGTGCTTGACCTTGTAGGCTCGTGCATCTTGCGAGATTAGGAAACTTACCGTTTTAGGTAGCCTTATTACTTACTTAATAAGGCTACCTAAAATGTACTGTCAAGTGTCAACTGTGTCTAGGATAAATACGAGATAAACATCAAATATTTCTCGTGAATGGTAGTAAAACATATTCTTTTCTCTTTTCAGTACGACATGAACTGCGCGATATCCAACAAAGAAGGCATATACAGGCGAAAGAAGAAACTACAAGACTTCGATCCTTACACACCAGAAATGTACAAAGCGCTAGACGTAGTACGGAACCGAGTACTTACAATGGTAACAGAATATCAAGGAAGATACAGAGAAACAGACAGTTCTACTTTGGAATAAAACTATACTTCATGTCAGACATAAGCGCGACTTGTACATTTTAGAGGCGCACAAAAGTTATACGGGTTACAAATATTATGTCAGCACCGTGTTTGTATTCCAGTTACGTAGGAAATATACGGGTGGTAACTATAAGGGTAAGTGATTTATTGGTACCTAACGTAAGATATAGGTAGGTACTGTAAAAAAATTGAAAATAATACAGGTTTTTGGTCAGCGACGCTCGACTCGCGCCGGAGGGGTGGTTGTACATACGATACTGATGCCAAAAAAATTTTTAATAGATAAAACCTACAAAATCAATTTGTTATTGCGATATTATATCGACTAAATATTGTCACTAAGAAAAATATTTTTGTTTAAATGCAAATAATATTTATTACATGCAGTGTGTTAGTTTTATACATAAATATAAAACAATTTAAAATATAAAAAGCTTATTCGAAGTGGTCTCCATTGGCTGCAGTACAGTCCTTTTCACATTGAGGCCAGTTATCAATAGAAGCATGCACTCTTTCCATGGAAAAATTATTTACTGCCAATCGTATGGATTGTTTTAGGAACTCCAAATTATCATGGCGTTTAGAGCAAGCCGTACTCTCTAAAACTGACCATAAATCATAATACAGCGGATTAAGATCGGAACTACACGACGGCCAGTCTTCAGCTCTGATGAAGTCCGAAACGTTCGCTTCTAACCAAGACTGCGTGGACCGAGCTTTATGACCCGGTGCCGAGTCTTGTTGCAAAGACTCGGCGCCGTTATTGAACATGGTGTTGTTAAGGGGCTTAACTACCTTCTCAAGAATGGTATCTTGATACACTTGTGCCGATGTTTTGATACCTTTTTCACAAAAATATGGCTCAGTCACTCCTTCATAGCTAACACCCCACCAAACAATCACTGAAGTCGCGTAATGCCCACGTTGCACTCTGCCGACTAATTGGGAAGCTTCCTTAGGTCATTTTGTTTGTTAAAATGTTGCTTAATTGTAAAGATTTTCTCATCCGTAAACAAAAAAATTCTGTGACCTCCCTTTGCGTACCGCTTTAGTAGTTTTTTCGATTTTACCACCCTATTCTTTATGCGAGCGAGTCAAAACTACCAATGTTAGGTCGCCTCTTCGTAGCTTACTAGCTGCGGCGTAGTATTTCGTAAATACGCGTGAGCTACGCGCTAGAGTGCGAGTTTACCCATTCATTTTAAATGATGTGAAGAGTTTTTTTTTTATAAAACTATAAAAAATTAAAAACTTTTTTTTAGAATAAGCATAACTCATATTATTTATTTTTCCTGAGTAGGATGTCACTGACCAAAACAACACCCTGTATAACCATTAGGTACTAACAATAGTAGTTTCACTATACAGATATGTTTGATATTTAGTAAAGACGAGTCATAATTACTTAATGTAAATAAATACAATAACCTAGAAATAATAAAATCAATATTCAGATCATCATCTGTACCGTTACCATGAGTTTACGACGGTTTTAATCGCTAGCGACGACAAAAAAATATATATGGACAATTGCACAACGCCTCTAGCGGTCACTTGCAGAACTCAAATTTTCCATACACTTATATTACGTCATCGGTAACGAGTATAAATGCCGTAAACTCATTGTACTGCTCATATCGACTAACATCTTGAAATAGAAAAGAGGCTTAAAGTAGATTGACCGGCATATGACGTCCAGCTTAGCTTGTACATAATCATGAATTTACTATGAAACCTCATTAACTACTAAGCAATAACATAAAAAAACGCCCGAATTAGTAAAATAAAATAACGTAAGAAATTTAGATCGGACCTTATTTGGGACAATACTGTTTATCTAAAACCCAATAGGAAAATCAAATAAACTTAATGCACACATTTTTTGTGCAATGTAATTTTGTACAATGAGCAGTTTTCTTGTCATGAGATGTTTATATCATCGAGAGATGGCGCTGGCGTCTTTTTAAATAGTAATTTTTTAACTTTATTCAAGTAATAAGTCAGAGGGTAATTACTTTTCGCCAAGGTAAATAATAAACGGCAAAACTATATTTTAGTGAGGACATATAGTTATTAAAGGACTTTGTTTAAAAAAAACTACCCTTTTTAATCTAAAGGTCATAAACGCATTTTAAAATATTTACTTACAAACTTTTTTTCTGGTTTTCCGCCAGCGCGAAAAAAAAACTTTCCTAAAGCTCTGAAGTGATGGGAGAAAACTACTCATTTACAAATTAAATTGTATAATAATGAGTTTTTCTTAATTTCGGCCTAAACCAAAGAATATAGTACAACAAACAAACGGGGTTGTGAATTACGTAACTACCCCTAAAAAAATAAATTAAATGCATTTTTATACAACTTGGTATACGAAGTGTTATCTTTCGTATAGCGAAATAATGATAGAAAGACAAAACGTTTTTCTGTTAGCTATTGATAATAGCTAAAAATCGGCTAACTTTGACTTAACCTAAAATCAACGACCCCACAATATTAAAATAAAACTCAAACTAATAGTTCTAGTTAAAATATTGTGTGTTGCTTTGTTGTAAGGTAGGAAGATTGTGAAATTATTGTAGCGACACATCCATAAAAGGACATGATTTTTTTTGTCTATTTTTTGCCATTTGCCATTTTTGCCCAAATGTTGTACCTGAAATAAATATGATTTTTGAAACGTAGATTCATATAAAATACAGCTTTTTCCATACATTTGTACCATTCAAAATTATCAATTATAATAGATCGCTGTAACGTGTGGATTGACGAAATAATACTACGTTTCTTTGAACGCATACTTGAGTTTTTATCCTTTTTAGGGTTCCGTAGCCGAATAGCAAAAACGAAACCCTTATAGTTTCGTCAAGTCTGTCTGCTGCAGTCTGTCTGTAACTATACTCATCACACTGTTGAAATTTGGTAGTTAGATGTATCCTGTTAAGAGGCTACCCGGATTTTTAACGTGCACACTAGCGCCACTTTAGTAGAAAAATCATAACGCGTTAAATAAAAGACCAATCAAAAATCTAGTAGACACGATTGTAGTACAGGTTCTATAGTTTATTTAGTATGTTTAAATTGTTTCTGAAGTAGTTTACTGAAGTTAGAGTTAGAAAAACTGATAAATATGGCCACTTTTGGCAATTTTTCTAACTGTAACTGCAGATAACTCTGTTTTATTGAACTTAAACATTGTATCTAAACCACATAACTAGAGCTTCAATCGCATCAATCAGATTTTCGATTGGTCTTTTATTTAACGAGCTATGATTTTTCTACTAAAGTGGCGCTAGTGTGCGCGTTAAAAATCCGGGTAGCGCCTTAACCGCTTTAAGATCTCAGATACAAAAAAATAGGAAATTTAAGGGGGGCTCCCATACATGAAACTAAAACCGTTTTTTTTTGTCAAACCTATTTTCTTTAAACAAACACTATGAAAAACAAAGTTATATTTGCTGTCAACAAAATATTGTGGTATTTTAGCTAAGTGGAAGAAAGTGGATGTAATTCAATTAAAATTGGCACGGAACCCTTAGTGCGCGAATCCGACTTGCACTTAGCCGGTTTTTTAAATCCATTATTATCTAGTATCCATTGAATATTGAAATATTCTAATTAAAAATGATTGTTTATCGTAATGCAAGGATGTTTTTTTTATGTATTTTGTACCACGGTACATTTGCGGTACACTTTGGGCAAAATTCGGACGTGTCCTTTAATTTATAAAATAATATGTAGTTTGTTCAGTACAACAATACTCAAATATGTTCCTATCCTTTGTCAACGAGATACAGTAAAAAAAAACATGATAAGTATTATGTTAGTTTTATCTCATGCTGTAAGTAAAATTTTACTTTTCTGCTTTAAAAACCTATACCAAAAAAGCTTTATAAAAATGTTTCTAGTCTCAAATCTACCTCTGTTAATTAAGTTAATTTATTTTTATTTATTTAACGAAAATCTTAGCAGTAATATTGTAGTTGTGCTCAAAAAATGAATAAAATATTTGATCAACGAATTGTAACTATCAGTTCTAAAAGCCTAATTTTGCACTTGGTTGATGAGCACAAATGTAGTTTTAGTTTAGTTAGTGGTGGGTTCCGACCACCTTTCGGTTTGATGGTCTATCTTCTACAAGCGAAAATGTACCTTGACTTAATACAAATAGTGTCAAAATCTGCTTAATGTTCTGTCTTCTTCTTCCTAACGTGTCGATGGTAAAAGCGACTTAAATGTGTTGTGCCCAGTAATTCGCGACAAGGATTGCTTTGTCCTTTGCACACATGAGGTCCTCCAAAGAGCAAGAATCAGGGTACGCAGGACAAGACAGAAGATGGAGCATGTCTTGTGGGATGAAACCGCAAATGCAAGATAGATCGGTACAAACAGAAAAGCCCCACTTAAACATGGCATCCTTACATCTACCCACCTGGGTCCGGAGACAGTTAAGGGATTTCCACTTGATGTTCTGTCCATAATTAATATCTATTTTTGCCTACTTAGCATAAAGGAACCCACTGCTGTAGTGTATGAACATGGTAGGTACTTAACGTTTTTTAATGTAGGAAATCACCTATATTTTGTAAGACAAGTGACTATTATCTAGGTTTCATTAAAAATGTTTGTTCTGTCCATCAAAATTGCAATAAATTACTATGTCATATTTTTAGTTTGTTACCAGTGTTTGTTTTTAAAATGTTGATATTATTGACTTATTATTATTAACCTATCAAGTAGCAAATGGCTAGCAAGGACACATTGAAAAGTTTACAATACAATCATACAATAGAAGTTGTGTTGATAGCGATCATATGGGATTTCAATGTTTTGAACTAAATGTAAATGTATTAATTCATTTTAATAAGAAAATAATGATGTCGTTAAAATTGTTGTAAATAATGGCGAAAGTAAATGTCTAAGTTTTAATAATATTAACCTTAATACAAAGAGTCTATCAAAATGGCGAGATCACGGCTGAAATTATTATTTCCGTAGTATCGTGGTTTTGACCCAATTTAGATTTTTTATGGTTGTTTAAAAATTGTTTCAAAAGATTTTGAATAAAGTTTGGGGTCTCGCCATCTTAACGTCAATATCGCGGCTGCTTGGAAGTACAACGTTTAGTGTCGAACTAAATACTCCAAGCTTTAGTGCCAATTTTCTGCCGATCGATTATAAATAAGAAAATGTTCTACGAGGGTCAAACTGAAAGTTCTTAGAACTGGCCACTTATAAACAATATAATAAAAAAAATATTCTAAAATTTGAAAATAGAACTCTTTGCCAATATTACTGAGTATATATTTCATTCATTTGTCATTTGTTTTACGATTTGGCGGCAAATTGAAAATTGTCTGTGTCACGTCAACATGAATTTAACACGAGAAAATTTTCGTGCAATGATTTTTTATGACTTTCGATGTCATTTAAGTCAACAAGAAAGTTATGATAGACTACGATTGGCCTTTCACGATGAAGCCCCATCTCGTGCGACTGTTTACAACTGGTTTAATGAGTTTAAACGTGGTCGCACTAATCTCACTGATGATGTACGTGAGGGACGGCCTTCTACGGCGACGACTGAAAATAACATCTGTGTTGTGCGGCGTATGATAGAGACTGACAAAAGAGTGACCTATCAGCAGATTCGGACAAGCTTAGGCATCGGTATGAGTCAAGTGCACAAAATCCTCCACGAACATTTAGCGGTCAGGAAGCTTTGCGCCCGGTGGATACCTCATAATTTGACTAAGGCTCAAAAACTCCATCGTGTGGATTGGTGCCGTAAAATGATTGAAAGATTTAACGGAGGTGACTCAAATGCTGTGTTCGACATACTAACAGGTGACGAAAGCTGGATTTACTGTTATGATCCTGAAACCAAAAGACAATCTGCTCAGTGGGTGTTTCCTTTCGAGGAGTTGCCAACTAAAGTGAAGAGAGATCGAAGTGCGGGAAAAAAAATGGTGGCCTCGTTCTTTGGAAGGATAGGTCATTTCGCAACAATTGTGTTAGAGGATCAAAAAACAGTTTCTGCAGAATGGTACACTACCAATTGTTTGCCACTTGTCTTGGAAAAAGTTCGAGAGAAACGACCTCGCAGTAGGATCCTCCTTCACCACGACAACGCCTCGTCGCACACCGCCAAGCGAACGATCGACTATTTGGCGACATCAAACGTTGAATTACTGGGTCACCCGCCGTATAGCCCCGACCTCGCGCCTTGTGATTTTTATTTATTTCCAAAAATTAAAGAAAAACTTAAAGGAAAGCGGTTTATGAATGCTGAAGAAGCGGTGGCTGCGTATCGCGATGCCATTGAAGAGACCCCTAAGGACGAGTGGGCAAAGTGCTTTTCCCAGTGGTTCCATCGCATGCAGCGGTGTATTGACGTCAATGGACAATATTTTGAAAAGATATAATAAAACTAATAACTGGCTAATGTAATCAGTTTTTGATTTTCTAAGAACTTTCAGTTTGACCCTCGTATATGCTGCGGTTCTAAGAAAATTTTTTCTTCTTTAAAACTACACAAAAACGCCTACAAAAACTTTAACGTAAAACCCCAAACAAGAAAATTGTTGCATTCCATAATGTATCAGGCGTATGTCCCGTATAATTAATGTTTTTGTGTAAAACAAGCAGCATGATTTTTACTTTGTTGGATCCGTCTTTGTCGCGAATAAGGGGAAAGCGAAAGAATTCACTGGGACCGCTTTTGTGTAGTTTTAAATAAAATAAAATTGCCGTAGAACCACAGCAGATATCATATTTTTTATTTAAAATCGATGAGCAGAAAATTGACACTACTTGGAATATTTAGATTGATACTTAATAATCTTGAAGTCAAGACGGCGGGACCACAAACATTCAATATATTTTGAAGCGTTAACGGAAAAAAAACAACGGGATAAAATCTAGCAACGTTGGCTCAAAACAATGATACTGCAGAAATAATTATTCCAGGCGTGATCCCGCTATATCGATTGGCGCATTTCAATAATAAGGTAAATTTAACCAATAATAATTAAAGTATGAGCTTGTTTTAAACATATTTTTGAATTTGTTTCTACAATATTGTTATTTTAATAATAAATAATCATATTTTGTTATTTATAAGACAAACGTTTACTTTTCATAGTATTTGATGACTTGATGCCTCCTTTTTTAATTGTTTTTTTTAGGTTATCAAAAATTATTTTACTATATAAACAAATTGTAATAGACTTAAATCATGTGTGTATATGTTAGGAATACTAACGGATAGTAGTATTACGCAACGTTTGACTGATGAAATAGCTTAGAAACGTTTGAAATGCAGAAATAGATAACGCTTGAAGTCTGTCCAATATCCACGCGTATAATACTAGGTACTTGGCTTAAGCACCTAGCCCAACTTGTATAATGATTGGTCTAGTTATATTGAATGCAAAATGTACTTAATTTGTGTTTCCGTTCATTAGTTTTTTAAGTCTTAAAAATCACCAAAAATTGTTAATGAAAGAATGAAATAAATGTTTTGTTAAAAATATTGGTTTTATTTTTAGTATCAGTAACCGCCTTACAAATGTTAATACATAAAGTTATACATAAAATCGTGTTAGTTGTAAAGTAAAAACACTTTGAAAGAGTAAAATTAAACCGGTCAACTGTTTAGATCTAGTCTTGATGCACGCGGTGTCGTGTGAAGGGTGTTGCGGTGGAGGGTGCGCTATGTGCATATGTCGAATCCGACTCGGTGCCCATAGACTTAATAAATTAATAAAGTTTATTTATTTCACAAAAAAGGTTACATCGACTTTTACAGTGACCGAAGCGCCCTTTTAAGCTTAAAAGCCTGTATTAGTGAGTAACGCTCTTCCATTACTTAAGGTCGTTATCAGTACACAGTAGTTAAAGAACAAGATAACAAAAATAACACATTAGAATTAATAGGTTACACTTTTGTTCATAGAAATTATATTTATGCGTGCTTTTGTTATGTTGTGTGTGTGTGTGTGTGTGTGTGTGACTTACTAGGCTGCCGGTCTACCGAAGTGGAGCTAGGGTACGGAGCGAAGAACCGGGGTATGGTGGAGCGGAGTTGCGTACTGTGTCTGTTTGTGTGTGTTTTTAAACTTCTTTGCAACTCCCTGTCCACTGAAGAAGAGCGGAGTTTTTGTGCAATCCTATTGGTTAATATTTCTCCGTTTCTCCGCGCCGCGGCCTCGCTCCGCTCTGGTGGACGGGCAGCCTTAGAGGTGGTTATCGGTGCCCGACGGTAGGCATTGGTCCACGTAGGTGTTGGTCAACGTGGCGTCCGAGGTAATCAAGCACTCGGTGTCGGGGATACATATGCAACTAAAAATAAGAAGGGCGAGCCCAAAAAAAAAATACTACTACAGATAAGTAAGAAAAATATCTCTATCTCTATATATCTAAAAAAAAAGATATAAAGATGAGCTAAAATTACTTTAAATGCATGTAAAAGTCAGTATTTTTGACTTTACAATTTCGAGCCCTATTTTTGGGATTGAACTTCCCATAAAGTACTAGATGAATTGTATTATTTTGAGAGCTCAGGAACTTCTGAAGTTTTTAAAATTATTTACAAGTCATTCAGCTCGGTGAAAGATTTTTTTTCAAACTTGAAATCAAGTGTAAATTTAAATCAAAGAGATATTTTATGTTTGTAATCAAATTCTGAGCTGCTGGGTGTTTTTTTATTCTTACTTACACACATTCAAGCCAAAATGCTCATAGAAACTTAAAAGAAACAGCACACAGAAAAATTTTATAGCTAAATCTCGCTGAAATTAAAAAAAACTGAAAAATAAACAAAAAAATATATACATCTCGAAAACTATTAAATATCGCAGAACATACATTGGGCTCAAACGTTGGGTATTAGTGTCCTCTAACTGCAGGACATCGCTGGTACAGGCAAAATTTATAATTCCGCCGATTATTATAAGCGCTCGCAGTTTTGCAAAATGTCTAATGCCGAGTTATTAATACATAATAGAAAGAAAGAAAGAAAGAAGAAAGAATGTGTTTATTTGCTCATGAAAAAGGGTACATTGGGATGGTATAAATCTATGGTTAGCTCAGCTTTTTCAGCTATCATTTAATAGCATGCAAATACATATTTTAATAATAAACAATTAATAATAATCAATTAAACTAGTCAGAATTCATAATATTAATACACATGTCAAAGTTTTCTAGAATATTAATACAACATCAATTAGTTTCAATAATAATAAAACGGCTCAAACATCATGACTTCAAATTTAAAAAATCATCAACTTTATAAAAACAATGGTGAATTAGCCATTTGTAAAGTGCACTTTTAAATCTGTTGAACGGCAGGTCTTTTATATTATGAGGTACTTTGTTATAAATAAGAGTACACATCCAGTAACAGTTTTTTTTCAAATTTTGCACTTTTTGGAGTGATATCTGCCACAAGCCTATTGCCATTTCTAGTGTTGCGCATATAAACCTCCTTTGCTTGTCTAAAAAAAATCATGTTTTGCTTAACAAACTTACAAATCTCAAAAATATAAAGACATGGAAGAGGTAGTATTTGTAGGTAAGTAAATAACGGCCTGCATGGCTCATCAGGTGCAGAACCACATATGGCCCTAATGCACTTTTTTGTGCAATGAAAACTCTATTTGCATCAGAGCCATGACCCCATATGATAAGTCCGTAACGTAAAATGGACTCTACGTACGCAAAGTAAGCAGTAAGTGCTGTATTTTTGGTAGCGACTTTACCTAATTTATACAGTGCGTATGAAAATCTGTTAATTTTCTTGCAAACATTTTCGATTTGATCATTCCAATTAAGTTTATCATCTATCCATACACCTAAGAATTTCGTCATATTTGTACCTTTCAGTTTTTGTCCTTCGAAATGTATGTCCATTGTCTGATATATTATATTATTAAAATTAATGAAGTATGTTTTGTCCAGATTTATATGTAAATTATTATTTTTAAGCCATTCAATTAAAGTTTTAAGTGTATTATTAATGTCCTGAATATGATCTTCCAGAGTCAATTTCCCGTCTGTTTTTACAATTATAACTATGTCATCTGCGAATAAAATAGATTTGTGTTTAGTTAACCCCGGGAGGTTGTTAATATAGATCAGGAACAGTAAAGGACCTAAAACGCTACCCTGTGGGACTCCATATTCGTTTACTCTTAGATCCGATCTATACTTTTGAATCACAAAATTACAGTCAGGTCGACTAATTTCAACGGATTGTTGGCGGTTATTAAGGTAGGTTTTAATCCAACATAAGGCATTGCCCCTGACACCACATTTTTCCAATTTTTCAAGGAGCGAATTATGTGAAACGAAATCGAAAGCTTTTGACATATCAAAAAATATGGCGGTTGTATAATTATTCGCGTTAAGGCTAGTCGGAGTCTCGTTGACCATGTCAAAGATGGCATGTGCAGTAGATTTATTCTTCTGAAAGCCATACTGATTGCGCTGGATGACTTGATACTTATCAAAGAACGATGTAAGTTTACTATGCATAACTTTTTCATACACTTTTGAAAAGATCGGCACCAGCGCGATTGGGCGATAATTGTCCAAAATAGATTTATCGTCTTTTTTAAACAAAGGCTTAATAACAGAAAATTTCAGTTTATTAGGGAAAATTCCCGATGCCAAGGAGAAATTAATTAAATAAGCTAAGACTTGGCCTAATTCCTTATAACAAAACTTAATAACTTTCGTACATACGCCGTCGTATCCCTCAGAGTTGCTATTACTTAAGGTCAGTATTAATTTATTTATGTCATATTCGTCAATGGGTTTAAGATAAATAGAATTATTCAAAGTTTTATTTAGTATGTCACATGAAATATTAACTGTATTATCTATATTTGTCAATTCAATGAAATAATTGTTAAAAGTATTAGCGATTTGAGTAGGACTAGAAATAACATTGTTGTCATATTTATTTAATTATATCAATAAAGTTATTGTACTGCGGATTAGTATCTATTTCCTCTTTAATAACTTTCCATGTAGCTTTACAGGTATTTTTACTTTTCAGTACATATTTATTATTCGTATTTTTTTTGCATTTAGTATATAATATATATTATAAATAATACACATAATATAATATAATACTATACACATTATAAACAACATTTAATCTACAATTGCAACGTATATGTATTACTTTACTTTCTACAAATTGCTAGCTTTAATATCTTATCAATATTCTGCTTTGCAATTTTTAACCGACTTCAAAAAAGGAGGAGGTTATCAATTCGACTGTATGTTTTTTTTTTATCATTTTTTTTTTGTATGTATGTTACCCCATATCTCAGTCGTTTGTCGACCGAATCGAAAATTTTTTTCACCTACTTAGAGGGTATACCTTCTAGTTGGTCCCATTTTTTCCATTTTGGGATCTGATGATGGGATCTTGGTGTATTCGAGGGAAACCCTCAAATTTTAAAGGCACGTATAGTGTTTCTTTACTAGAATCTTAATGTTGACGTGTTGTGACGTCTTGTGGGACGACGATTTTGTGGGGCTGAGCTGATGGTGGAACTCCTTAACGCCTAGGAGTTCAGTAATAATAATGACGAAACTTATGATAGGTAATTTGTAGCTTTGTAAAAAATAGAATCACAAGGTGCAACTCCCCCCCCCCCTCTTATGTAATCACTAAAAATAAAGAAATAAAATAAACTTTAAAAAAAAGTAAAAACCGACTTCAAAACCAAAATGCACTAAAAAGTCTTAAATAAACTCTTCACCATTGAAAGGAAAGGAATCCGTTTTAGGCAAACAATTTCTTTTTGGAGTCGGTGCCATCACTTTGACCATCAAGCATCAACTATCACAGCACCGACTCCAAAAATAAATTGTTTGCCTAAAACGGATTCCTTTCCTTTCAATGGTGAAGAGTTTATTTAAGACTTTTTAGTGCATTTTGGTTTTGAAGTCGGTTTTTACTTTTTTTTAAAGTTTATTTTTTGCAGCAAAATAACTATCACCAGCACTAAGACAATCTGTACGAATTTAAATAATAGTGTGTCCTTATGGTAGTACCTAAATAAAAACTAACATACAGGGTGACTTTGTTATCAGTACCGAAATATTGTGTAAAGACTCCACTGATGAATATAAACAACTTTTACTATGGGGGCAATAGTGAAATCGAGAAAAAAAATCAGCTGTTCCATACATTTTGACCGCGCGCCAATTGAACTTTTGTATGGAACAGCTGATTTTTTTTCTCGATTTCACTATTGCCCCCATAGTAAAAGTTGTTCATATTCATCAGTGGAGTCTTTACACAAAATTTCGGTACTGATAACAAAGTCACCCTGTAGGTATATAGGTGCTATACCAGAGGTTAATTGCAATTCGCAAACGTACCTATATAATAAAAACCGGCCAAGTGCGAGTCAAACTCGCGCACTGAGGGTTCCGTGCCAACTTAAACTGAATTAGGGAATCCCCTTACTTTCACTTAGTAAAATACCACAATATTTTATTGACTGCAAATCGTCGGCTTATTGCAAGAACTCATTAAGTGACCAAAAGTAAAATGTTAGAAATCAATTAATGAACTTTTCCAAACTTGTAACTACAATAACTATGTTAAATACGAAAGGAACAAAGAAATTTTAATGCAGTAGGATAGTGTTATATTACAACTATTGAAATAACCAAGAATTACATTTTTAACTCAAAACCTATTCTTTTTAAAAGCTTAAAACATAAGTTAATGACTTCTTGCCATAAACAATTTATTACTTATCTTCACTTATCAATTTCTTAAATAAGATTTCAAAATTAAATATGAACTTCGTTTTCGAAAGAAAATCATTTATTATGGAAAATGATCAAAATATTATTAAATTTGTAGAAGTTGAATTACTGTACAATAAAATAAATTGCTAAAAACGGAGCCAGTATGATGTAAGAAGTGAAATAAAACGTTTTATTTTTCTTGTTTGACTGTTTGTCTGTTTTTCTGCGTCTGTTTGTCCGTCTGGTTGTAGAAATTAATATCCGAAGCGGCTGGGCCAAATTTTTTTTTGGGTAGGGGTAGCTTTTATCACTTGTCAACATTTAGGATACTTTTTTTTCCGGTAAATTAAAGAGTTCACCTGGGGTTAGAATTTATTGTTACGGTATTACTACTATGTATGTTATTATTTTCGAGTTCCCGATATTTTGGTACTGTTTGCAAGTGCCATGGTCAGGGTAAAACTGACGTTGTAAGCTGCTATGAGCAAACATATCGGTCTACTCTAAAATCTTTTATTGCGATCACTTGCGATACCATCCTTCAGATTGTTTCCAAACTACTTAACTATTTTCTTGCACCTGTTCTTGACCACTCGCAGTATCTGCACGCGAAACGACGTTTTGTTGAATTTTTCGGTTTTGTTTTTGCATTTACGAATCACTAGATTCGAAACATTAGACCATTTAAACCCATCCTCACAATTGAAATTTTTGTATGTTTTAATTTCAATCGCTTACCTGACCAACCTTGGTACCTGTATAGTAGCGTTAGTTAGCGTTTAGTGCCTTAGTGTGTACCAACACCACAGCTGCAGTCAACTTTGCAGACACCAGGTTTTTTTTAAAGGAAAACTGTCTTGCTAGACTACGTTCGGGGGGTCTTACAGAACAATGGATGTAAGGGGGGCCCTTACTTACTAGCTACACTAAAAGTGTGACATCAAAAATGACAGGGTAGATAGGATAGATTTCTTAATAAGCACTCATTATAAACTACACTAAGAAGTGGCACAATTTCTGCAATCTGATCAAGACTGGTGATGATACGCACACATAGAGAACAGAAACCGAGCAGTTTGTCAAATGTCAATCTATCAGAACAAACTTTGATAAAGAAACCAATGTTGTTGTTCCTAAATAATCGTTTTGCTCATTGCTGGTAAACGCAGTAACAGTGACAGGTCTATTCTTATAATAAGCAGATGACATACTCTTACTAATCTGTGAAGCAGATAGTACCATTCAAAAAAGTTATTGATAGCGTGAAAGAGCCTGTGGTTGAAAATAACGCGTAAAGAAAATAGACGCGGCAGCATCAAGTTAATGGTGTTACAATGGGCTCTCCAGTTAAAAAACCAAAATCAGCATTAAAATTAAATAAAATGTGACTTTCAAACGCTTCTTAATATTGTGAAAATATATTAATTATTTTCCATCTAAAAATCTTTTATATTTAACTAGTTTTTCAATTTGAATAAAGTCATTAAGAATCTTTTAAGCCCTTTCAATTCACATTAAGTGTAGATAATGATTTTTAATCAGTTGTTACTAACAGTGATGTTAGTAAAACATATTTGCAAAAAGTCATTAAATATCCTTAACTTTCTTTACACACACATTTCTGCATCACTAAATATCACTATTGCTGCTTAATGATTTTAGAGCCACCACGAAACGGCTTAATTGAAGTTATCGACTTTATGTGTTGGTTATAACGTCGTTATTTGAAGAGCTAAAAGATAGTGAGTTTTTGCATAATATAAAACGCATACAAATAACTTCAGTGGCACTTCTAAGTGTACTTAATGACTTTTTGTAGTTAATGAGTTCTTGCAATAAGCCGACGAAATATAACTTTGTTTTTCATAGTGTTTGTATGAAGTACAAAGTTATGTTTGTGGTTGTTGAAAATGTGTTGTATCTCAAAAACTTCTCATTCGATCCCGTCCAAACCAATTTTCATTGAAAGTATTTGTTAAGATCTACATTTTATATATTTTTTTTAATTTACACTCGCTTAGTTTAGAAGTTAGGTGGGGGGGGGGGGGGGGACGCCCATTTTACCACTTTGGAAGCGTCTAGCTATGAATCGTGAGACTTTAAAAGAAAATGGTTTTAGGAACGTCTGTGTCATTTTAAAAGACCTATCCATAGACACCCCACACTATTTACTTTTTTTATTAAAAAAAAAAGTAAAGTAAGTTATTAGTAAAGTATTTTATTTTTGAAGTACCTACTGTATTTTGAAAGACTTATGGCTGAATAGAACTCGCTCTCATCTCAAATTGTAGATACCTGTATATTTTTTAGTTTTTATGTACTGTCGTCAGCACATCAGATTACCCACTTTTGTTGCAAACCAACCCTTATTACTACGACATAAGACACCGCAGTGTTAAGCTTGACGAGCTATTTTCCGTACATTACTCTTCTTATGGGATTATAGTAAAATGAAAGATAATAATCATAAAACTAAATATGCTTTATTTCACATCGTGTCAATATTCATTGGTCACATACAAGTTTTCACTCCGACATGCAACATACCGTGACTCCGCCCGCTACTTTACAATATAAAATATATGCATTTAACAACAACCCCTCAGTTCATTAATAAATTACGAAATCATTATACACGGAGCAGGTCGCTTTGGATTTTAACGCGAGTTTATGTGGGAGCCGAAGATGATTTAGTGCAATAAGTTTTTCATTAAAGATGGCGCGTGTGTGGCGCTAGTATCGGTAGCTACTATTTTTTTTTGTACAGATAACATCATCGCAAAAATCAGCCGGCATTTAATAAAAAATAACTCAGGGACTTTTCGCTCAGTTCAAAGGTAGCATATAAACATAACATAGAAATTGCTATCTGAGAAGTCCTGCCTGACGTAGGTGGTCAAGTCGCTGGTTAGTATGGAGCCGCCTTAATATGTCAGGAAGAGTAAGCAGGCTGACAGACAGGTATGACTAGGAAAGAATCCTTTTAGCATTAAATCCACATTTTGTACACTTTTATTCGTGCAATAAAGATTTTAAATAAATAAAAACTGCCTCTTTGTAGAATGGAACCACTAATCGTCCTCGGCGTATATGTTGAGATTATAAATGCGTTCAACCAAACTTGCGTTAACAACCAAATCGATACACTAGAAATTATTTCTATAGTTGACAAAGAATTCGCTTCCAGTGCATAGCCGCGGTCTAGCTAAAATGTTACTAATTTTTTTCAGTATATTCGTATAAGTTTAGTTTATTTATTAACTAGCTGCACTAATTGGGCCTTATAGTATATAGAAAGAGTAACAAAGGCCTTGATAAAGTAGAAGAATACGTGTTTTTAAATGATTCATTACATTACACAAGATTTTGAATTTTCAACCTTAATACGACTGATATAACGTTTAGAAATAAGGTTACAACTATTCTCCCACTAGGTTTCTTATATCCGCTACTTTATTAAGGCGAAAATGTTACATGATTCATGTTATTTATATTATAAGCCAAACCGCGGCCATTCAAGCCAACAGCACACATCAACGCACCGCGAGGGTATATTTAAAATAAACACCAGTAAAATTTAACGTCTAATAACATGTTATTAAACTCTTAACTATTATACAAAATTATCATCAATATCACAAATAAAATACAGAGCTCGGTGACTTCTATGAGGAGTTCATGATACATAGAGATGTTTCTTACATATTGTATTGAGATTACAATGTTCGGTTTGCGTCAGCATGATGTCAGATTTTATGAATTTTGTTTTATTTCTTGACCAATTTATTATGACACTTTCAGAAATTCAAGGTACTGACTCAAATCCTATTAACAAAGCATAATAACTTTAACATATGCGTGTATTTCATACAATGCGCATGACTAACGCACATTTTAATAATCAACCTTATTCATAACAAAAATAAGGCTCACAACGCCATAACATTCGTTGCAGTTTGTACGGGCAAGTACCGAGCCCCGAGTCGGCCGACAACTATCTATCTCCCTCGCACGCGTTGACAATCAAACACAACCCGTCTCATTCGTCCGTCAGCGAACGTGCGCCGTCTGACAGTGTGAAACAAAACGTTACTGTACAAAAATAATTATAGAACAAATGAAACACTATAATACAAAATAAAAATAAACAAAAAAAACGGTATTTTATACAAACTTGTCTTATGTCATTCGGAGGTTTGCGCTGAAACCTTCACATGGAACGAAACAGGTCGGCAACGGGCGTATATTCTAATATAGAACATTGATATTATCTGAATTACAGTTGATTTTACAAACAACTGTATGTGATGCATCCAGTAAAATCTTACGTCTGTTGCCGTCCGATATATTAGTAGGCGTTAACAGAAATCAAGAGACAACAATAGTTTTTAAATTAAATCGAATATTAGCGTAGAAAATCAGCCTTCATGACAATCAATCTATACCTTTCCTATCTAGGACCCCGCGGCCCGCACTCCAATACCATCGCTCGCTAGTTAGTCGATACATGACAATAAATATTCGGTTAATTTGTATGAAACAATGTCCAGAGGATATTTATTCGATATTTATTTATTTTTTAACGTCAACAATACATCTTTTGGATTCAACCAAAATCGGATAGATTCCATTCAAGATTTGCCTCTCAGTCTTTCATGTTTGAAAAGATAATTTACAAATTCCACAGACCAAAGATGAATCCATAGAACTGTTTCTTTCTTTAATTATACGAAAGACAGAGATGGCACATCAAAAGCTATCCGATCTTTAGCCGAATCTTCCTATCTACCGATGTGTAGTGTACTTGACGGGTAGTAGTGACAATTTAATTACATAACGGTTCCATGTTAGTTTATCCAAGCGTTGACTAGTATCCGGGGCGTACACACAAGGGTGATACGTATTTTTAATCAATGTTTAAATAATGTCTTTTATATCAGAGAGCTACATTAGTTCTCCTGAATAAAAAAGACTATACCGTCAGCCATGTTTGTAATAATGTCATTTATACAAGCGCCTCTAGCGGTCACGAAAGGAACTATAATATTATTTGTTACATTTTTAAGGTGAATATCAGTTTTCAAATGTGAAAAGTCACAATTAAACATTGATTAAGAATTCAGAGAATGATAAATCTCATAAATGAAGGCAGCCAATAAGCGAGGCAAACAAACAAGAAAACTCGTAAAATCGAATTATAATGTAAAATCTATTAAAATTTTCATCCAGAACTCATTTTGCTATCTTTTAAATAATGTTAAGGAATGCATTTCAAATAGTTATTACATCAGAAGTTTGCCCGAAATTAAAACTTATAATAATAAAAAAGAGTTATGATGACTTAAGTTAACTATTGGCCTGCTTCTAGTCTATTTATAACCTTAATCCATTTTTAACCGCTTAAGGACGGCATGGCATTCCAGAATGACATTTTTTTTGCACCGTTGAGGACGGCGGGCATTCCAGAATGCCATTTTTCCCGCGGTCGATATTAACTCTGATTGTTAAAGTAATACGGGTCAGATTAGCCTGAGACTTTTTTACTACATTGTACGATAAATTCCCCGTTCATTCATACCATAAACAAATATACTTTTAAAGAAGAAAAAAAAGAAATGCCTTGGTGAAATTTGATCTTATCTGTGATGAAATATGGCGGATACGTGCTCATCATTTTTGCGTGAAAAAGTGAGTTTTAGTGTGTGAAAAGCGAAAGAATGTAAGTTTCATGTCATTATATTATATTGTTTTCAGTTTTTTAGTTATTCTAAGTGTAAAGAATCGTATTTTAGTGTAATTTAGCCTGTAAATTGAAATAATGTTCAAGTAGGCGCGCGAACAAAACCATTGTTTTTGTGGTTATTGTGCATTGAAACAATAAAACTATTGAAATTTCACATTATGACATAGATATGTCTCATACGTATCCATTTTACATACACTTTACCACTTTTATAAGTGGCTATTCAATATTTATTACCGATTTACCGAAGTGAAATTGACGTTGATAGTTAGCGCGCGAACGATTATTTTGTTTCTGCATATTTTAGGATGTATTTTTGTATAACAAGCCCTATTGTGTTATATATTATTAAAAAGGTTATTTAATGGACTATATTGATATATATTTAGAATCGTAAATAATGAATACTAACACGGAAGTGAAACTATAAAATTTCGACTCGCAACATTGGGACCTTTTCCGTTTATTGCTTTCTAAAACCTATATCAATTATCAAAATGAAACAGAAAAAAAACCTTATATTCTTAAATAAGTTACCTACTTTACGTAATAAACATAATGTGGCTAAATTTAATAATCTTATCACATTTATTTTTTCAAAAGCGCGCCGTTTTCTGCGCGAGACAAATTATGTATGTAGAAATGGCCCTAGTTCATAGGCCTAAAGATTATATTATTATCATTGGACTGTGCCTATATTGTATGTTATTAGAGAGGTAAAATACTGTAGAATATAAACGTGCATAGTATCAAACTGTCACTTGTCTCAAATCCTTATAAGAAGCATTTTATTTTAAACGGACGCATTTCTGGTGCGTCAGCAAAACAATGGCAGTTTTGTTGGCCGATAACAAATAATGTAAACATCACAAATCTCTTGGCTCAGCTTAATTAGTTACTTTGTTTCAATAGCTTCTCAGAAATATAACCCGAACCGTCGTAAGTGTAAACATCTGGCCTCACGAACAATAACAAAGCGATAAGCGCCGAGCACAGCAAAAAATTAATGGCCCGTGTCAAGTGTCTCCGTCCGTGGGTAATTACGGCGCGCTTTAGGTCTCCGGTTCTCAAAGGTTAAATGACAAGTTGATCAATTCATCTTTAATTTTTGTCTATGGTCATAAAACCTAGGAAACAGTTTTTTAGGCTGTTTAAGTGTTCTTTGCCTCGCTTTGACAAACATAGTGGGCGTTAATAAATTATTGCTTAAGGGACGAGGAACGTGTCTTACTTGCTAAAGCCAAGTTTTTGAGAACGGAGCAGTGTCGAGTGGAAAGTGGTCTATGAGTTGCCAAAGATAATTAAATTGACTCATTTTATTAAATAAAAAAAATGTAATAATAAATTTAATTATTTTATTATACATCAGTCTAATTTGAAATAATGATCGGTCAATTATTGATTTCATGTTAATTTCGAAATTAAAATCAATAGCATATATAAAAAAAAACTTAAAACTATTTTAAGACGTCCTTTAGTTTACCAGGCTGGTAGGTGGGAGACTTTAGGCGTCAAAAGAGACGGAAAGGCGCTTAAACTCCGTCAAAGTTGACATTTGACAGTTGACATTCGCGCGTGGCGTAGCGCAGAAGCGGAAGCGTTTTAATCCAATTTAATACAAACTAATCGCGCTAGTGGCTTTAGCAAGTATAACCTCGCGAGACTCTCGCTAGCTAATGCGGTGAGAACGGCTCGAATGGAATACAACGGAATCTCGCTAAAGTCAGCTTTTCTTTACTAGTCCAATATAGTATAGGCAATCTTTTTATAACTTTTAATGTAATATCAGCTGATAAAACGTATTTACTTTTCAATTTAAATATTATCTCAGTGTTCAACGACGAATTGTCTACGTAGGTTTTAACTTTTGCGTTTGATTTATAAAGTAATTGATATCGTAAAAAAAGGAATGTAAAGATTGTTTTCAATATTTGACTTGCAAAGAAAAACAGACTAGTGGTTTTAGCGAGTACGATCTTACGTGGAAAACACCGGGAGACGGAGCGTATTCACCCGAGTTAACAAAACCGTTGGCCATAGTGCGAGTCGGAGAAAGACTAACTCGATCAAACGCATCGAGCGCGTTAACATCAATTTATATGGGATTGCAGCAGCGCCGTCTTGTGGCTAACCCTGATTCCATATAAAATTACGTTGATCGAGTAAGTCTCGCTCCGACTCGCACTACGGCCTCGCATCACGCAAGTGGTTTAAGCAAGTACGAGCTCATCAGTATCTTACGCGGCGCTCGGCAGTAGCTTGACTCGCCAGTGGCGCGGGGCGGGGCGTGGCGGGGCGGGGCGGGGCGGGGGGCGGGGCCGTCACCGCGCGGCGCGGCAGCGGCGACACACGCGCACGGGCCCGCAGTCGCCCCAAGAGCTCATCTCGGAGCACGAGCCGCAGAATATGCCGCCGCAGCGTCTGCGGAAGAAACGAAAACTTGCCTTTAATTATTCTTATGGGACTTATAAAGAAGCTCAAAATTAAATTAAATTATTGGACACCAATCGCATACATTGTTCTGATCCCAAAGTAAGAAGCCAATTCACTTGTGTTATGGAAATCAGACACAACGGCAGTACCACAACACCCAGACCCGAGACAATATAGAAAAGATCGTTTTCTACATTGACCCGACCGGGAATCGAACCCGGAATCTCACGAAATGGCAACATCACGCTGCAACAGAAGGGGATAGAGAAAACTCAAAACGCGTGGACGCAGTCGCGGGGCTAGTCATTAATATGCGTCAAAGTGAAACTTGAGGCTTTGCAACAGTAGATGAGTTCTGTGGTTACAGCGATCGCAGCCCACATACCAAATATGGACAAAATCTACCTAACCGCAAAACAAAACAATTGTGTCGAACCTTTTTGACCACTTACATTAAAAAATAGGTCTAATATTTGTCAAAGTACAGGAACATAAAAACCAACGAACATGTTCGTAATCGTACCAAAGTTTTTCAAAGAAATGAACAATTTAGAGGTTCAAAACGCCTTTACTCTGGATACCATAGACATTACTTAATAAATAGCCTCGGATGGCTTAATATGACATGACAAACATGTTAAATAGCACAACAAGTTTACCATTTGTGTGTGATTTGACCAAGGTAATAATAACATAAGGACAGATGACTTGACGACCTCCGTGGTGTAGTGGCTAAACACGCTGGTTTCATGGCATCGCCACTCCGAGGTCCCGGGTTCGATTCTTGGTTGGGTCAATGTAGATATAGAAATCGAAATTTTCTATATCGTCTCGGGTGTGGGTGTTGTGATTCCACCGTTGTTTCTGATTTCCATAACACAAGTGCTTTAGCTTCTTACTTTGCAATCAGAGCAATTTATGTGATTGGAGTCCAATAGATGTAAATGCAACAAGAATGTACAATGATGCTGATCTTCGCTAGCCTAAAATATTTTTTGCAGCGCAAACAGCGAGGCGCTCCCGCTCCCGCTGCCGCTCGTGCCACACATACCTACAGTGGTGCCGCCGCCTCGCCAGCCAGAAGTGGTTCCTGCAGTGCTGACAGCGCGGCGCGGCGCTGTCCGGCACCCAGACCACGCCGCGCGCCTCCTCACCCACTTCCACTTCCGAAGCGCTTCCGCTCCCGCTCCCGCTCCCGCTGCCGCTCACGCTCGACGCGCCCGAGTGGCTGCGCCCGCGCTGGCAAACAATCATACTTCAAGCTATAATAGAAGATATGATTATGCTTTAGCGAGGTTTAAGCGATGGGTGAAAGCGGTGTTAGTGAGGAATGTAAGAACATTACTTGATGAAAATAAATAATGATTCTGCAAGACATGCATGCATTGAGTGACTGACAAGATTACCCATACTTTTTAAAGATGAGAAATGTGTTAGTCTAATAAGGCACGATTTTTCCAACGTCAGTTAACGAAGATTTCGTCATATATAATATAATACGCCTTATTTGAAAGTCACCTATTTTTCATTTTGAAATCGGTCGTTTTAGGGACTACCAACACCCTTACTTAAATTAAGTCGGATAAGTATTATCTGAAGTTGGTAAAATCGGCCCTTTAATGTACAATAGAGGATATTAGAAGGTTATTGAAGTTCAGTCTCTGATTTCATAGGCCTTTTTGTGTTTTCGCATAGCAAAAAGTCAGAAAGAACTTAAAATCAAATAAAGCAATCCTGGAACCATGTCTGCTATTATAATCGTGTCGAAATCGTGATTCAAATGCATGAAGTTACTCGATACGAGTAGCTATCTTAATCCAAATTTTCAATCACACATTTGCTATAATTCTCTGTTATAATAGGCAAAGGTATCACGATATCCAAAAGTGCATGCACCGTGAGCCAAGCAAAAGCAAAGCACAATAAAAGACGTTTTATCGCACGAGCGTTTCTTATTCTTCCGAGCTGATAATCGCGGAATTCTCTGGAATCTTGTAAAATAATAACATCAAAATCTCATCGTAAATATAAATATCTAATTAGTTAAACAATGAATTTAGTGATTTATTACAGTCAATAGGATATATTTCGATATCCCATTTTGTATGGTATTGAAATCAACTTGAAAGAAAGGACAGAAATCAGAAACTTCATTTGTACAAAGACATGATATGTGAAGGAAGGTGGTACATTCAACATTTGTTCACATGTTTCATCATAACAAATGGAAAAAATATGTAATGGTATTATGAATTCAAATATATAAAAAATATGAAAATAAAATGTATCAAACAAAAATAGAAGAGAATGCGTCAGAAAAATTGCCAAAACTTTTCAGGGCTTATTATTTTAAAACACAATCATGACTCGCACACGCTCGTAAGATGAAATGTCTGTCTAAATTAACAAGAACTAAGGTCCGGCTTGTGCATGATGATAAAACCCAGAATTATACTCTTATCCTACATAAAATTATCATTCTGTCTCTGTCAGTTTATTTGAAGTTGACAGAGACAGAATATAAGTTAATCCTGGCATGCGCAAGTCCACCTAAAAACACTATATACACACCTGTATAGGTTCAGGCAGAGGCGGCGCGGCAGACGTGGCCGCTCCGTTTGAAGGTGACGTAGACTGCTTTCTTAACAGCTCTCGCGCTTGACGCAACTGCCCGCTTAGCTCTTCTACTACTTTCTGTCGACAAACATAATTAAATTATTGCAAATGCGTTCAAATGTTAGTGGAAATATACTTGGTTCAGGCCTGGATATTTCTGGAATACCAGCATACCATCTTAGCTGAGACATTAAAAAAAAATAGTTAAATTTAAAATAGTTTAGGTGCTCGTAGCGCATCGGTAGCAGCGCTTTGGTAGTGATATCGAAGTAAAGCAACCTACGGCGCGGTTCTGTTCGGATGAGTGACCATTCCGACCATATAAGTGACGTACATCACGAGCATCTCCGTGCTTCAGAAGGCACGTTAAGCCGTTGGTACCGGCTAATATAGGTTGATATTAGTCGTTAAGCCTAGTCAGAGGCCTCATGGGCGGCTTGAAAAAAATCTGACAGCAGGGTTAGTCACTTGCCTTGCAAACACCCCTCCGCCAACCCACATTGAGCCAGCGTGGTGGAGTATGACTCAAACTACCTCATAGTTGAGGTAAGCAGGGACTGGCTTGAATATTTTTATTGGATAAAAAACCCCTATCGCTTGGTAACCCTTCCGATCGACTAACTGTATCATATGGGAAACCTTTAAAAGGGTTTCCCTTTAAATAAGCTGTTAAAACATGCACGTTACGTTACCCTTACAAAAAACCATTTCTCATAGGGTCACCCTATTTCATAGGCTAACCCTTTAGGAAGCACTTTCCCTGGCGGCCAGCGGCGACGGTGGTGGCAAACGGTCAAAGACTCAAAGCGCTCAGGCTGGCTGAGCCGCGACGCGACGCCATGCAAAATTATACCTTAACTAGATATCGATTTGTTTGATTTCGGCGCGGGCGCTGCGGTGAATCGTGTCGCGACGTGTTTTTGTTTTTGCAGTTTGTATTCGTATTGTGTCATCATTTCGCTCTTAACTTCCGTGCTGTTATTGTTAGATTTGTTTTCTAATTTACGTTTCGACGCTATTACAAGTCAAATAATAGTCTGATATAACACAGGTGTGTAGGGCAACGGCAGCAGGCTCATTATGAATAAATGTATTTTACCATTGACCAACGAACGATGGAAAAGGCGATGCGCGGGCGAGACGTGGGGGGAAAACCCTATCAATAAAGCGGAAAAAAAAACCCTTTCAATGATTTGGTAAACACTTAGCCTATCATAAGGATAGGGAACCCTAGGGATACGGTAAGCCTTTTGTTTGGATAAGGTTTTTAAAGGATTACCTATACGAAAGGGTAAGGCTATCATAATTAATGGAATCAGTCGTCCGTGCTCCGCCGAGGCGACAACATCTCCTGAGGATGCCACGTGTAGTGGCGAAACGCATCGATGTATTTTGCACGTTGGTGTTGGGTACTAATAATTGCATCAGCTGTGCCGCATGCGTATTGAGGGAGGGCGGGCGGTGCATCCTGCATTTGCCTGAACTAATACTAAACGCGGTGACGGTTCGTGTTGTTAGTTGCCTGCGCCGGCGTCGCTTGGCGGAAATTTGAAGCAAAATATTTTTATAAAATTCAACTTAATAATGGACTTCCGCAAAATATTTCCCGATTCCATGAATTATATAAGAATGAGTTGTAATGGAAATAAACGTCCGAGATTACTCGGCTCTTCTACCATCTTGACAAAAGTGTGAAGTTAGAGGTTGTGATGGAATTTAAGATGCACCTTGTTTTAGCCCTTTCATTTTTTGTAAAAAAAATGGTTTATGTAACTGATACAAATTCGAATCAAACATTGTGTAGTATCGATACAGTTTCATAGCTGTCAAATTCACTTTCTTATTAAAAGTAATGCGAAAGATAGTTTAATAACAGTTTGATGAAATCAGTACCTGTATGTCCAACCAAAAACATGTATTCGCTCCTAACATACTGACGATAGCAGTCGTTATCAATTTAAATAAATATCAACCCGAACCCGGGACCTCGGAGGGGCGACGCCTTGAAACAAGAGTGCTTAGCCGCTACACCATGAGGTCGTCAATTATTTCGCTGTCGCCTCTTTCACAGCCGTTATTGCGTTGTGACACGCAGCCCATCGTGACTTTGGGTACGATACCCGTGTATCTAATGTTCAAATATGTTTGGCGCAAATGGGTTGGGAAGGCAAAGGGAAGCGCTTTCTACCGGCCGAGGTGTTATGGCCGGGGACCAAAGTCCGATGATCACCGTCTTGGTTTATTGATATATAGTTAGTCCGTTCTAAATCTTTAATATCGCGGTTTAGTCTCCATACTTCAACTACAGCGCCATCTAGTCGAGTCGAGCCGAGTCAGCGTGTTTGAAATGGTTCTCCCTTGTATTGTCGGAAAACGTTTGATATAATTTCACTTTTACTAATCACTCTTAACATAATGGTTGCTTAACATAATTTTGTTTAACATAATTTTTAAAACAGATAATATTTGTTTGATATAACATCGTTTGTGCTAACATTTAAGAGGCATAATCATTATTCGACCTAATAATCATTTCATCTAATTTTTGTTTTATCTAATCTTATTTTGTATAATTATCATTTTACATACTTTTATTTAGTATAATGATTAGTTCGCCTATATTGTTTTTTTTTAAGTGTAAGATTTTAACATGATTATTTTAAAGATAGCAAATAGGGCAACTTGAGTAAAAAAGCTTTAATATTTTGCATTTAATCACAAAAAAGGCGAGCCACCGAGCACCAGAACTCCCCTCTGTTGGTGTCGTCTAGGTTAGAATAGTGATCCGACAACGCGCGAAGGCGAGCGAGCGAAGCGAGCGTGCCGCGGCAGCGGTCGCCGAGCGTCAGAATTCTCCTTTGTTGATGTCATCTAGGTTATGTAGGTTAGAACAGTATGATTATTTTTTGTATTATTTAAGTTCAGTTATACAGTTACGGTTAAATAAAAATTAGATTAAGCACTCATTAGGCCAAGCAAACATTATGTCATGTGATATTAGGCAAAGTGAAAATTCGATGAAATGAAATTATATTACATGAACAATTATGTCAATCAAAATTAGATAAAATAAATATTATAGGAATCGAATAATTATATCAAATGAAATTAGACATTTTAAATGTTTGTGAAGTTTGAAGTGAAGAAGTGAAGTGAAATTATATCAAACGTTGTTCGACAAAACAAGGGAGAACCGTTTGAAATGTAGTGATAGTGGTCGATCATAGATGCCGCTACATATGTACTGGTCTCCCGGAAATGAATATCTTCGATATAGGATAAGTGCTGACCTGCTGATGCAATATGATCTGGTGCAGCCGCTGCTGCGTGGGGTCGGGCGGCACGGCCAGCCCGTCCAGCGGGTCCGCGCCCGCGCCGCGCGCGCCCGCTCCGCACACGCAGCGGACCCCGGCGCAGGACTCGGCGCACCAGCAAGACAGCTCGTCGGCCGTCGCTGACTCGCACGAGGTCTCCGCGCCTGGAAGGAAAGACGGGTTAGGTAACTTCGATTTTAGAAAAAAAAACACGTGAGAAGATTGTAAGGCGAGACTGAAAGCTACAAAGACCGAGCTACTTGAATTTACTCAAATAACAATTCAATTTTTAATTAGAATTATAACAATTAACTCTTTGCGCCCAGTAAAAAAACTGCAATTTTAAGTACTGACTAATTTCATTTACCTGTTTCAGCTATCCATTCTGATGCAATTTATCGATGGATATCATGGTGTAGTATTTTAATTAAAATTTGATCGTTGATACTTAGTTAGGTGCTCGTAGCGCAGTGGTAGCAGCAATTTGGTAGTGATACCGGAGTGAAGCAACCTACGCCGCGGTCGTGTTTGGATGAGTGACCATTCCGACCATATAAGTGACGTACATCACGAACATCTCCGTACTTCGGAAGGCACATTAAGGCGTTGGCCCCGGATAAGTCGTTAAGCCTAGCCAGAAGCCTTATGGGCGGCTTGATAACATCTAACACCAGGGTTAGTAGCTTGCCTTGCAAACGCCCTGTTGTTGTCGAGTACTCACCCGCCCGGCGCGGCGAGGCGGGGCAGAGCGTGAGCTGGCTGCCGTGCCTCCTGCCCGGCGGCCTCCGCGCGCCGGCCGCTTCGCCCTCGCTCTCCGAGGAGACGCTGCTCGATGTCCCGCCGTCTGGCGTCGGGCCGTAACACGCTGTTAGCGGAAATATGTTATTAAAAAACCGCAACAAAATCGGTTCGGTCGCTTTACAGGGTAATTGTTTTCCGCCAATATTAATTTGATAGTGCCATCCACGAAGGCGCGCTCCATTTTTTTTTATTGCGGCAGGCGCGGGGTATGACTCGCGCGTCAGTTGCGAGCCTTCCGTGGGCACGAGTTACAAAATCTATGTTCCAATAATTCAGACTCGTCACGAAAGTGGTTCTACTTAAATTATTTTGAAAATGTCAAGAACTATATATACTATAATAAGCCTGGTTTGATCTATTGAAATTAAATTTACTTAAACAATTATAATGGACACTGCAACACCATAAACAATTTTAAATCATAAATAGTAAAGTCCGTTCCTTTTGGCTTATCGCATTTTGTAATCAACTTGACATTCCTTTTTACCAAAATAATTCATTTTCTTGTATCTAATGAGAGCTGTAAAGCGATGGGTGAAAACTGCTCGTTCCCGCCCCCAACACCCATAAACACAACACATCATCTTCATTATCAGCCAAAAGACTTCCACTGCTGAACATAGGCCTCCCCCACGGCTTTCCACAGCGACCGATCACTACCGGTCTGCATCTGGCAGTGGGCAAGGCACATAGCGCGAAGAACTCATGGCCGTTGGGGCATGAAGGTTCTAGATTGGAGACCCTTCGACCAAAGACGCAGCGTAGGACGTCCACCGGCAAAATGGACAGACGACCTTATAAAGATCGCAGGATCAAACACATCGAATAAGACAATATTTCAAAGATCACTCACCATTCAACTCGACCTCCAAAAACTTGGCCGTCACATCGACCACTCCATTTGTCACACCGTTCACTCCATTCACCCCGTTCACCCCGTTCACCACCACGTTATGGTTCACCACATCGCCGTCTGTAGAGTTATGATTGTCTACGGGCGACGACTCGTGCGAGGAAGGGGTCGGCTCGCCGCGGTTGTGCGTGTCGGGCAAGTCGAAACCGGTTGACGATTGGTTGCTGGATTCTGATATCGATCGCCATGTTATACTGATGTTTCGTGTTCGGCCCGATTCTCTGGGCGTCTGGAAAAATTAATATGATTGTGATTTAAAGTATTTTTAGATGTATGGTTAAGGTTTGACATTAACTAGCATTATAATTTCGATGATCGTTTGCTGCTTCAGAGGGAGAGATGGCGTCACTGTTTCAGAGAGTAGAGGCGGAGAGTGAGTTGGTGGGTCTGATGATCAATAAAGCGAAGACTATAGTCATGTTCATTGACAGGACTGGTCAACTATCACAAACAGGGCTTTTGTTGGATCTGCAGGTCGTTACAGATTTTATCTATCTGGGATCCATGATTAGTAACCAGAAAGAGAGGTAGCGAGAAAGAGATACGCAGAAGAATCCAATGGCCAAAGATTCGATGAGCAAGCTCAGTAAGATCTGGAAAAACTGAAACGTCTCCAATGATACCAAAATTAGACTGATAAGCAGCTTAGTTTTTCCGGTGTTCCTATATGCCTCCGAATCTTGGACGATTATGGCAAAAGACAGGCAAAGAATTGACGCTTTTGAAATGTGGTGCTGGAGAAGAATGTTAAGAATACCCTGGACGGCTAAAAGAACTAATAAGCGAAGAGCCTAATAATAGCCCAGAGATAATTTTATATATTAGATAAACATAAAGTTGTTAATTACGTGTTACACTCACCTCAGCCACTAGCACCTCGGACATCGCGTCCCGCAGTATCACGTCCGCCTCCTCGGGCGTCACGGCGTCGAGCGCGCCGTTCGACTCGGTCTCGCCGTCGAGTTCGACGCTGAGCTCGCCGTTCAGTTCGACGCTGAGCTCGGCGCTGAGCTCGACGTCGAGTTCCGGGCGGGCCGCGACCACGAGCTCGCGCTCGAGTGAGGAGGAACCACTAGCTATATCGCGGGGTAGGTGTGTGCTGTTCTCGAAGTGATCGGGGTGGAGGCCGTCAACCTGAAGAAGATAAATAGGTAAGTTTAAGTATAATCCATGATTCAGTGAAGTCCATTTCTTTTTGCTTGTCGAGTATTGTAAACAATCTTGTCATTCCTTTTTACTGTAGTTATTCATTTTAAAATAAGATAAACACAAAAGTCACCAACTACATAGGTATTTCATCGTTTAGTACTGAGTTCTTTTTAAATCAAATAGTAACTGAACTTTATTCTCTGTTGTTATTTTGAAAGTTATAATAAGAATGTTTATATTATTCGACGGACTTCAGAGTAATTTGACAGATGCTAATGTCACTTTGTAAAATATTGTTGCCACATTTATTTTACTACTGGTGCGTTTCGCTCATTTGGTTTGTTTCGTTTATTCAATTCACACAAAATAAATGAGGTTGATGAAATTTATCCTTCTAGTCACATCACTATTTATTTTTCTTCAAAAAGAGGTTTCACTGTAAACGTTAAATCACACTACGGGATTTTTGATTCTACTTTAATTTAAAGTACACGATTTCTTTATAGTGTGAGTGTTTAACATTGTACCAAGTTCAGTACCAAGCATTTGAGAACCAGGCTTTACCTATCTAGGCGTTGGTTTTGCAGTTCAGCAAAAGGTCTGCGAGCATCGACAATATTTGTTATCCGATGTAACACACAATACACAAGACACTTATTCATTACTGTAACGATTCCAAATACAACAATGACAGAAACTGAGTAAGTAATACCGAGATGTTACAATGATGAATTTGTCCGTCATCAAAGTTCAAATAGCAACAACTACAAAGAAATGGGACAGTTGAGGGCGCTGCAAGCGAAATAGACTTTTGTTTCTTTTTTTGTTATATTCTTTATTTTATATTTCAAAAATAAATTTTAATAGTTCATTTATCATTTTGTGTTTAACATTTGAATTAATCGATTTTTTTCATGTTGAATATTATTATTTTTCCCAAGTAGGTAGGTGTGTGTTTACTTTACACCCAGCTAACAAGGGTTCCCGCTGAAAATAAGTGTCGCGGATACTTGTCATCTACTGTCGCGACTGAGCGGGGTAATATAACATAATGTAATTTTATTGTTTTTTTATGTATTAATAGTGGACGCAGCGAACTTTGTTTCACCCTCAGCCCCTTCCCGCCCCAGCCCCGTACCACCCCAGTCCCGGCCCCGTCCAACAAGATAGAAAGTATCCTATGTCCTTCTGCTGGTACTAAGCTACCTCTGCACCAATTTTCAGCAAAATCGATTCAGCAATATTTAAGTTATAAATAGTCTAAATAACAACTTACTTTTTTTTATGTCAAATGAATAGTTATTTTTTTAATTAATTAATTTTTATTTAATGTTTGGTATAATTGAATAAGTTTGTCTGATTTACCTGGTCATTGCTAGGCGCTGGCAGAGGCAGCTCGTCGACGCAGCTGTCTGTTAACGCGCGGCAGCCTCGCCGCGACGCGCACATAGGCCCGTCGTACAAAGATAGCTTCCTGCAACAATCACTATACAAATGAGATATTATTCTACCCCACACTTGTCGTGTATAAAATATTGTCGACATTATTTTGTAGTAATTGACCACCACTTTTTAAATGTGCAATGTAACTGTTCTCTTGGAAAACACATTTCACTATTTTCAAGAATAATTAACAGCTTTATTGGGATAAAAAGTTACATACGGATGAAAAGATTTTTTTTTTTGTCTTGCCGCTATAATTTTAACACAAAAATACGGCACATTTACCAATTTTTTCCGACAACGTTTCTCAATGAGCTCTGTCACCGTACTGACAAGACGTCACCTGTAAGTGAGGCCAAAAAGCCCGCTTCGTTGCCAAGAAGGCACAAACAAAATTGTCAGTCATTGCGTGATCAGTGATTTAATCGTCCAAGGTTAACACATATGACCTGCCTGCCATCCCTCATGATGATATAATAAAATACACACAATTTAAAATTTAACACACCTTTTGGACTTTGTTAAAGTTGGGTAAAAGTTTATGAACTTTTATTAATTAATTAATACTCACATAACGTCAGGCGCTATGCTGGGATCGCTGCATCGCCTCTGTGTCATTCTCTTTTCTCCCTCGTTCAAGAGATTGTCACATGATCTCGTTTTGGTCATCAGTCCTGTAACACAATCATAATATTTCACGTTAACATATAGTAAGGTGGTGTACAATTTCTACTACAATACCATCAGATGGCTGACTGAATTATCGTTTTGGAAGTTCTTTTGAATAAATATTTGGGCTCACATTGATCAGCTTTAGTAGACTTACGGCCGTTCTTCTTCTATTCTATATTCTAGGTTGATTGGGATAACGGGCAGAATCTGATGGACCACTTTTTAATTTGGGTCTAATTAAAAAAAAAAAGTCATTCATTCGAATGTGTTAACACGCAAGCTAAAAAGAAAAACATGTTTGTTTACTTTAGATCAATTATAATCAAATCATTTTTATTATTTTTTTTGTCATCTTTCATATTAACAGTAAAAAACACGATTTTTTTTTAGTTTACGTGTTAACACGTTAGAACGGTAAATAAATCGCAAAGTTGTCATTTTGGTTTTTTTATTTATTTAAGAAGAACCTATTAGTTTTCCTTTGCTAGTCCAATAATGTAAACAATATTTTTATAACTTTTAAATAATATCAGTGAAGAAAATTAATTGTGCATCTGGTTTAAAAAGATCGCAGTATTTAACAATGAATTACCTATGTAAGTTGTCAGTATTGTGTTGATATTATTTTAAAATTAATAATTTCGTTAAAAAGGAATATCAAGATTGCTTACAATATTCGACTAGCAAAGAAAAACGGACTATAGTTGTGTTGCAAATATGTCGTTTCTTACCTGGGGTGGGCTTGGGCGCGTCGGGCGGCTCGCTGGGCGGCGCGGGCTCGTCGAGAGGCTCCAGCCGCTCGCCGCCCCACATGCTGCTCCACAGCCTCATGGCACGAACGCTGTATTCTGGCCATAGCACCTGGATTAAAAATACAAATATTGGACACCAATCACACACATTACTCTGATTCCAAAGTAAATAAGCTATTGCACTTGTGTTATGGAAATCAGACACAACGGTGGTACCACAACATCCCGCTCGATGACTGATAAATTTGTTTCTTAACTTTTAAAATTACGAGGCTGGGCAAGACGGGGCCGGGGCGGGACGGTGCTAGGGAGGAAGAAAAGTTCGCTGGGTCCGCTAGTAATCTATATATTAATGCACAGACCTGCGTGCGACGCGCGTGCGGCGCGTACAGATGGTTCCTGTAGGCGGGCGCGCGCAGCAGATGCCGCACGTGCGCGTGACGTACAGACCTGCGTGCGACGCGCGTGCGGCGCGTACAGATGGTTCCTGTAGGCGGGCGCGCGCAGCAGATGCCGCACGTGCGCGTGACGTACAGACCTGCGTGCGACGCGCGTGCGGCGCGTACAGATGGTTCCTGTAGGCGGGCGCGCGCAGCAGATGCCGCACGTGCGCGTGACGTACAGACCTGCGTACGACGCGCGTGCGGCGCGTACAGATGGTTCCTGTAGGCGGGCGCGCGCAGCAGATGCCGCACGTGCGCGTGACGTACAGACCTGCGTGCGACGCGCGTGCGGCGCGTACAGATGGTTCCTGTAGGCGGGCGCGCGCAGCAGATGCCGCACGTGCGCGTGACGTACAGACCTGCGTGCGACGCGCGTGCGGCGCGTACAGATGGTTCCTGTAGGCGGGCGCGCGCAGCAGATGCCGCACGTGCGCGTGACGTACAGACCTGCGTACGACGCGCGTGCGGCGCGTACAGATGGTTCCTGTAGGCGGGCGCGCGCAGCAGATGCCGCACGTGCGCGTGACGTACAGACCTGCGTGCGACGCGCGTGCGGCGCGTACAGATGGTTCCTGTAGGCGGGCGCGCGCAGCAGATGCCGCACGTGCGCGTGACGTACAGACCTGCGTACGACGCGCGTGCGGCGCGTACAGATGGTTCCTGTAGGCGGGCGCGCGCAGCAGATGCCGCACGTGCGCGTGACGTACAGACCTGCGTGCGACGCGCGTGCGGCGCGTACAGATGGTTCCTGTAGGCGGGCGCGCGCAGCAGATGCCACACTTGCGCGCAGAGCTCGTGCGCGCGCGCCTCGAGCCGCTCCTTGCTCGTGTTGCACAGGAACGTGCCGAACATGCACGAGTGCACGTGGGTCGCCAGTTTTATCTGGGGAATAAGTATACCAGTAAAACGAAAATTCTGGGGAGAGAAAAATCTGACCCATCGTACAAGACAGTATCACAATTGTGTAAGCTCTGTTATACCTGAGATACGGGTATAACCTAGTTCATAATGAATGAGGTGCTCGTAGCGCAGTTGTAGCAGTGCTTTGGCAGTGATACCGAAGTAAAGCAACCTACAGCGCGGTCGTGTTTGGATGGGTGATTCCGATCATATAAGCTTCCGCACGCACGGATCATCAGCGAGGCGATACCACAGAAAATATATTAGTACTACGTACAGAAGGATCACTGTGCTAAGAATGATAAAGTAAAAACAACTTTCGCTGCAACGCAATGAAGTGCAATTCACTTCGCACGATTTTAATTCAAGGTTGTTTCATCTACCTATCTATACCTGTCTCGTTCTAACGCGCGTGGCACGAACATACGCGTAGGCACACAACGCGCTACTCAAATAAAATTAATAGTCTAGAGGACCTAGCACATTTCTTGACTGTGTTCTATCGGAGAAAGTAATTGATAGTGTCAGCGTTCGTTTAATATTAAAATAAGTGTTTACTCTGTCTAATTTAATTATTTGGTACAAAATTACTGAATTCGGAGAAATAAAAGTACAAACCAAACACACATGTACTCGTATGTACGGACAAGCACGTCAAAGTAAACACTGCGGTATCTTATGCAGTTGTAATAAGGGCTAGTTGGCAACAAAAGTGGATAACCTGATGTGTTGTCGACTGTACATCACACTTAACCAAATAAAATTGTATAGTATAATTATTATTTTCTCCGTGCAGTTTGGGTCATGAATCATAGCTCGGCCTCAGCCCGGTTAGGGCGGTGAGTATGTTGCGCGGGCGCACCGCCGTTTTAAAATTTATATTAAAAAAAATAATAGTTTATTATAATTTCAACAAATTTAAAATTTTATATTGATTTATTTTTTATAAAAAAATATATAGTACATTCGCCAGCATCTTAGGTTACACACACTTTTGTTGCAAACTAGCCCTAATGTCAACTGCATAAGATACCAGTGTTAACCTTAATTTGCTGTTATCCGTACTTAACTACAAAAAGAGACTTTTGTTTATGTGAACCTTATCTATCGTGCCTTTATAAATGTTTTCAAAATCGAGATTAATTTTATTGGAATACCTAAAAATTAAGGGTGATATTACATAGCCAAAGTAAAATAATGAACTGTAGCTCTTGGACTATTAAATTTTGGACTACGTAAAATCCTAACACAAAATTACTTAAGTAATTTGGTAAGTACTTATAAATATTATGCTTTTAAAGTAAGTTTATTGACCTGTTTCCGTTTATTTTAAGTTAGATTGACGTAAGTAACTGGGTAGGTATCTTAAACTCAAACCTATTTCTTTGAACAAGAAATGTTGAATACCTACCTACCTACACCTACCTACAAAATTTGTTTTGATAAATAATGTCATAATTAGGAACACATATCTCAAATTGTTAATAGTTATTTCGTTGTAACGAAGTCAGTCACAGGCTGAGAAAATAAACACAGTGACAGGCGCGTTGCGCGGTCCGCGAGCGGCAGCCCCGCGCTCATTTATGCTCGGCGTACCGAGTCGCTCGAACGTACCTAAACTTCGGAGTGACACCCTCCTGGCGATACGCCTGCGCAGCACTGTGTAAAGCCGTCGATGTGCGCATGCGCAAACATGGAAGACACACTGCAGTGGCGCGGGAGCCCCACCAACACCCTGAGTGCATTGTTGTATTGCACTCTAAATGCGTTGATGGTCCGCTGCGTATAAATGACCCAAAGATTGCAAGTGCATAGGGTTAAGCAAAAGGCTTAAACAAAGTTACCTTTTTACCCCTTAGCGTGCAAATCTGCGTGCCAACATATTACAGCGGACGGCCATCGCCCTCCTTTCTCTCTAAATATCACTATAGTATTTTAAATTCTCGGTTGCCACATGGCCGAGATATTTAAACTCCGTCACCCTGTCTAGAGCGCTACTGTTAAGCTCAACACGAGGTACATAATTTTCACCCAACTTTGTATTTTTTGTCTAAGTTCGCGTGAAACGAAAAGCTCAATGGATGTAGGACTCCAGTCCATGGTCGTGAAACTGTTGCATAGATATGACAGATGCTGACACTGACATTTGTCAAGTGTGACAGCTGCTGGTTTTCCCGGTTCCGGCACTATTGGTGGTGCGTCGGATTGGAACGTGTGTTAAAATGGAAAAAGGTAAAAATGTTCGATTACGGGGCATGCCCCATTTACACATATTTTGTAATTTAATACATATTCCTGGTAAGTATCTGCAGAAAGGTTGGTGTTGATTTTTGTTTGTTGCGAGACATTTCTTAGAGTCTGAGCACATGGTCCTTTTTATCGTTTCAGACGCAGCCAACATGTCAATTTGGATAAATACATTTTGTAATTACTTTGATATAAATGACTAGAAATGTTTAGTATTTTTGGGTAATTCATTAAAAATCTTTGTTAAGAAAATGTAGCCTACCTGGGCATATTGTATTGAGAGATGTACTTTTTATCATTTCAAGTCTCCAATAGAATAATTAGCGTAACTGTTTATGAATTAATTCAAAATTGATGTGGCGAGCCAGCTTTTGCAGGTATTAAATTATTTAAATTTATTTATTTATGGTACAATTACAAATTTCAATTACAAAATAAATTTAAAACATGTCAAAACAAAAAGGTAACATCGTCCCGTGCATGTACCATGTTACAGTGATACATATACAGGCAGTCAAAACGCTCGGCGAAAACGCGCAGGATTCTGTTCGGGCTGGCCCGCACCCTGCGCACCAGGGATGTGCACCGCTTGCGCATGATTGTATAAAAACAATCCACGCGCACTTCTGCGAACATCCCTGTGGCGCTACAGGAACGAGGCAGCCCCAACAACACCCTGAATGCGTTATTGTATTGGACTTGTAGGGCGCTGTACTGCTTCTGCGTGTAGCTCACCCACAGACTGCTCGTGTAGACGGACGTGCAAAATGCCCTAAACAGGGTAATTTTGACGTCTTTTGAACATCTCGCAACATATTCGCACGAACGGACAACGCTCTACGCTCCCTTTCTATGACCGCATTGTCTTTCAAGTCTGGGGTTAGAATGTGCCCAAGGTATTTAAATTGTTCAACTCTATTAAGGGGTCCATTAAGGGGTAACTCTATTAATTACCATTCAGTCTAAGTTTCGGTGTTTGACTTACGGACCTCGCCCGGGCCTGAAAGATCATCCAATTAGGTTGTAAAAGATTTCATAAATAGGGTGATGAAAATTATACCCACCCTCACTTATAAAAAATTGTGGTTAACTAGAACTATCTATTTCTAGGTTTCGCTTTTAATATGGTCTGTAAGTAGTACAGTCACAATTTGGTGTTCATGTTATAACCTCAGGTAAATATTTATTATAAAAAGTCAGTGTTTTAAACTTGTACTTCGGGTTATGCGTTGAACTTAAATTTTGTTAATTCTTTTCCGTGACCTTTGCCTGTAGACCATAGTTTGTGTGGAACTTTTAAGTTAGAACTTCCTTTGCCGGATGGTTTTGCTTCCTGTCTTCAGGTTATGAGGGTGGATCGGCATTTGTGAAGAATTCGGGTAACATAGATATTTTTTTGGTTTGATGCAACAACAAATTAAAACATGTACCTCCGTTCATATTCAAGGTTGGTGTACTTTTATTTATATTTACTTTGTTAAAAAGTGGGATAATTTAGGAATCAATTTGATAAAATTTAATATTACAAATCCGTTTAATGAAAGATTATAAATTGGTGGTTTATCTTTGTTTTTATTAAAAAGTTTGAAGCGTGAAATTGTGTTAGATTTTTTTACACTTATAACATACAATAGAACCTAACCTAGTCTCTTCTGAATTCTGAGCTATTAAGTATTGTTTTTGTAAATTAAGGTGTTAACAGGTATATGTATCATAGCAGAAATAAAGAACTTCTGTTACCAAATGCTATACCCGATTTTCTTGTCTTTCCATTCCATCTTGATACCTTTGAAACACTTTTTGTCCACACTAGCAGGGAGTAACAGTGACATTGTGACTCTTAGATTGAAATACTAAAAGCTAACTCTTGCTAGCGTCATACAGGAGACCGTGTGTCGCTATGTATTTCTCGCATACACTAATTAGTCTTCTCAGCCCAGCAGTTGACGGACTGAGCAACACCGTATCGTCTGCATAACTGATACTGTTAATTCAGTGACCATCTATGGAACAGCCAACCCCTGTGTCGCTCAGTTTGCCAACCAACTGGTTTATATAAAGGTTGAAAAGTGAAGGAGGTTGTTAACCCCCCTGTCTCACTCCACACTCCAGCCAGTACACATCAAAAAAATCACTAAACCACTAGACCTGCTTTGTTTGTTGGACGTTCCAATATTTAAATATATTGATCAACTCACCAGGCATGCCATGCGGTGGCTTGATAACATCTGCCAGCAGGGTTAGTCGCTTGCCTTGCAAACACCTATGGCTCAAACTACCTCATAGCTGAGGTAAGGCATAGTTGAGGTATGGCTTTTGCCCAGCAGTGGGACGTTACAGGCTTACTTTACTTTACATAATGAATGATGAATATAACAATGTTGTGTTTTTTGCCAATCACTTGTTAGTGGCGACTGTGTCGAACGAATGAAATTTGTTTGATAAAGAAGAAAAAAGTGTCAATTTTTGGTGAGATTTCAGGCAGAGATGCGTTCATCTTCAGTATTATGTTGATTCCATGGAAATCTAAACGGAACACTTTATGAGTCGATAGTCTTAGACTCACCAGGTAAGCCTCGTTGAACTCGAAGCTGCAAGGGTACTGCGCCATCAGCTGATGTACTACGTCGAGCCACTGCAAGAAGATGGGTGACCGTTCGTTCGGCTCTTCGGCGCCGAACTGGTGGCCGCAGCGGTCGGCGAACTTGTGACCGAAGTCTAGCCATTCGCGCTCTATAAGGATGCGGAAACCCTGGAAAGAACCAATCGATAGTTACTATTATTATTTCATCAAAAACACCATCAGTGGTTTAGAATGTTATTCATAAAGATGAAATAAGAAAACAAAAATTTGCGTGTAAGCGGGACTTGAACCAGCAACCTCTTGGCTGACCGGGCCAATCGCTCTACCAATTGAGATACCGTGCTGTCAGTCCGACCTTGCGAAATTTGTGGTCTCTTATGGATACGTAATTGCGTGACGCTTAGCGCCATCTAGCCGCCTGTTTATGCAACAATGGGCCCAAGCAGTTATTCTTTACAGAATAAATTCAACTTGGAAATTGATGACGCTTCGCTATCTAATGGTTTAGAATGTTTTTAACACTCAGTGTCATATTTTATATTCATGCGGAAATTTTTGGTTTCTTATTTCATATTTATGGACACCATCAGTTTTAGAATAGATTGTAACGGGATTGCTATCATGAACCTTATTATTTTCGAGTTTCCGATATTTCGGCACTGTCGTAAGTGCCATGGTCGCGGCGTTAAGGTATGATTCCGAACTCGGCAGCAAGCAGCAGTGCTGTCGCTGCAGTGCTGCCGCGACACTACTGGTCCCCATACAATTTCTATAAGCTTATATGAGATTACATTCCGAGATAGGCGGCACTGACGCGCAGCCTACATTGCTGCCTAGCTCGGAATGTAATCTCATATAAGCTTATAGAAATTGTATGGGGACCAGTAGTGTCGCGGCAGCACTGCAGCGACAGCACTGCTGCTTGCTGCCGAGTTCGGAATCATACCTTTACTGTGTTACGAACTCAGCAATCTCGTTACAATCTATTCTACTGTTAGTGACCATGTAAGTTTAAATTAATATACCATCAATTTTGATCTTGTGTTCATGTAACACAAGTTCAAAATTTATAAGAATTTGTATGGTTCAAACGATGACTGGAATCGGTACCCACGTAAGGGCTACACCAGTCAATCTACAACAAGTATAAAGTTCGCACAAGCAAGTTGAAGCAACGCACAAGTAGACAACGCAATAAAGTCAATAAGCTTATTAGGTCTGAAAAATGAGTTGAACTTCTGTTTTAATGTGGGTAGCTCGTATCGCAGTGGTTGCAGCGCTTTGTGGATAACGAATTTAAGCATTTAAAAGTGACGTGACGTGTATCACGGACAGTTCCGTGATTCGATTGTCCGTATGTGTCGGTTATACAATGATCTAAAGCAAGATATCGGTATTTTTACTGCCAGTCTAAATGTTTTCAAGAGCCTCAAACCTCTTTGAAACTAAGAACAGAATCCTCTTCTCAATTTTATAGCATTTTCTTTTGCCATTTCTTTTGTTGTTTAGTTTATTAGATGCATGCATATGTTTTTACAACAAAATAAAATTGCACTGTACACACTGGTAACCAATTTCTGAAATAGTTTTGTCATGCATCGTTTTTATTGTATTTATTTTTGTTTCACCTAACTCTAATCTAATGGTTTTCTGATATTTCAACATGATAGGAACACTTGTTTTGGATTATGGTCTAGACCTTTATTACTTTAAAAGCCTTATCATTTCTTTTTGTATTGATTGTACTCTGTTTGTGTTCTTACTAGATAAATAAAAAACTGCGTCCGCGTGGTAGAACTGGGGTACGGCTCATACCACGCCATTCCTAAGGCGAGTCATGCGCCCAGCAGTGGGTATCTTACGAGGGTGGGTCAAAAAGTTCGCGGAATGGAGGGTAAAAAGTAAAAAATAAAACACAAAATTATTTTTCCTTCTCAGCGTATTCTCTCTTAACTCTAATACATTTATGAGTCCTATCAATTAATTAATTAATACTTTCGAAAAAAAAAGAATTCTCTTTGTCGTCAAAATAGGCCAAAATTGTGCTCTTCACTTCTTCATCGCTGGAAAATTTCCTCCCTCGAAGCTCTTTTTTCATTTTTGGGAACAAATAATAATCACTTGGAGTTAAATCTGGGCTATAGGAAGGATGTTTCAAGATTTCGAAACCCACTCTTTGTACAGCAGCCATCGCAACTTGCGCCTTGTGCACGGGTGCATTGTCGTGCAAAAGGAGCACACCTTTGGTCAATTTTCCCCGTCTTTTCTCCCTCACAGCATCTCGCAGACGTTCTGATAGTGCAGTATAGTTATCTCTAGTTATAGAAACACCCTTTTATTTATAATAAATAAGGAGGATTCCCTCTGAATCCCAGAAAACAGTAGCCATGAGTTTTCCAGCCGACGGAGACACCTTGAATTTCTTTGGGGGTGGTGTGCCCTTTTTGTGCCACTGCATGGAGTCTTGTTTGGACTCAGGCTCATAATGATGAACCCAAGTTTAATCTCCAGTCACAATCCGGTTCAAAACTTCATCCGTTTGTTCACCACAGAGCGCCAAAAACTCGCGACAACACTCAACTCGCCGCTGCTTCTGGTGTGGCGTGAGCATTCTCGGCACCCACCTTGTACACACCTTTGACATGCCAAGATGGTCGTGTAGGATGTTAAAAATGGTTGAAGCTGATACTCCAATCATTTTTGCCATCTGCTACTTCTTTAAACGGGCATCTTCCAATATGATTTTTTCAAGTTTTTCGACGTTTTCTGCCGTGGTTGCCTCGACAGCCCGCCCCGGCCTCGTATCATCTTCAATTGAATTCCTGCCTTGCTCAAACAGGCTGTGCCACTTGTAAACCATGGTTTTACCAGGGCAAGAGTCCCCGTAAACAGAAGACATCTCTTCCAAAATAGTCTGGGGAGGTTTTCCTTGCTTGGTAAGGAACTTGATGACTGCGCGAAATTCAATTTTCTCCATGTTGCAAATTTTCTTCCGGATTGACTTGTTGCTTGATGTGTAGCTCAGTGAATTATGACCGATTTTTTTTGAAACTTTGTATTTATAATCTTAATGAGTGTCTCAACTAGTGTAGGTAGTAAAAAGTTGCCCTTCCCCCCTTCATACCCCTCATTCCGCGAACTTTTTGACCCACCCTCGTATATATAAAATTCTCGTGTCACTTTGTTCGTTCCCGTACTCCTCCGAAACGGCTTGACCGATTCTCATGAAATTTTGTGAGCATATTGAATAGGTCTGAGAATCGGCTGCTAACATCAATTTTTATACCCTTCATTCTTTTTTAAGTTACTCTGAGACCGCTTAATTTATATTACGGGACTGGGCGGGTCAGGGCCGGGGCAAGATGAGAAAGGGGGCGAAACAAAGTTCGCTGGGTCCGGTAATATGAAATACGAGGGTCAAACTGAAAGTTCTTAGAAAATCAAAAACTGATTACATTAGCCAGTTATTAGTTTTATTATATCTTTTCAAAATATTGTCCATTGACGTCAATACACCGCTGCATGCAATGGAACCACTGGGAAAAGTACTTTGCCCACTCGTCCTTAGGGGTCTCTTCAATGGCATCGCGATACGCAGCCACCGCTTCTTCAGCATTCATAAACCGCTTTCCTTTAAGTTTTTCTTTAATTTTTGGAAATAAATAAAAATCACAAGGCGCGAGGTCGGGGCTATACGGCGGGTGACCCAGTAATTCAACGTTTGATGTCGCCAAATAGTCGATCGTTCGCTTGGCGGTGTGCGACGAGGCGTTGTCGTGGTGAAGGAGGATCCTACTGCGAGGTCGTTTCTCTCGAACTTTTTCCAAGACAAGTGGCAAACAATTGGTAGTGTACCATTCTGCAGAAACTGTTTTTTGATCCTCTTAACACAATTGTTGCGAAATGACCTATCCTTCCAAAGAACGAGGCCACCATTTTTTTTCCCGCACTTCGATCTCTCTTCACTTTAGTTGGCAACTCCTCAAAAGGAAACACCCACTGAGCAGATTGTCTTTTGGTTTCAGGATCATAATAGTAAATCCAGCTTTCGTCACCTTTTAGTATGTCGAACACAGCATTTGAGTCACCTCCGTTAAATCTTTCAATCATTTTACGGCACCAATCCACACGATGGAGTTTTTGAGCCTTAGTCAAATTATGAGGTATCCACCGGGCGCAAAGCTTCCTGACCGCTAAATGTTCGTGGAGGATTTTGTGCACTTGACTCATACCGATGCCTAAGCTTGTCCGAATCTGCTGATAGGTCACTCTTTTGTCAGTCTCTATCATACGCCGCACAACACAGATGTTATTTTCAGTCGTCGCCGTAGAAGGCCGTCCCTCACGTACATCATCAGTGACATTAGTGCGACCACGTTTAAACTCATTAAACCAGTTGTAAACAGTCGCACGAGATGGGGCTTCATCGTGAAAGGCCAATCGTAGTCTATCATAACTTTCTTGTTGACTTAAATGACATCGAAAGTCATAAAAAATCATTGCACGAAAATTTTCTCGTGTTAAATTCATGTTGACGTGACACAGACAATTTTCAATTTGCCGCCAAATCGTAAAACAAATGACAAATGAATGAAATATATACTCAGTAATATTGGCAAAGAGTTCTATTTTCAAATTTTAGAATATTTTTTTTATTATATTGTTTATAAGTGGCCAGTTCTAAGAACTTTCAGTTTGACCCTCGTAAATATTGGAAACCAATCACATACATTGCTCTGATCCCAAAGTAAGTAGTCAATGCACTTGTGTTATGGAAATCAGACACAACGGTGGTACCACAACACCCAGACCCGAGACAATATAGAAAATTTTGATTTCTACATTGACCCGACCGGGAATCGAACCCGGGACTTCGGAGCGGCAACGCCTTGAAACCCAGTGTTCTTAGCCACTACACCACGGAATATGTTTAGTAGTAGTAGTAGTAGTCCCCCTAGCTGATTTCGACTACGGTGGCCAGTCACAGCGACTAACCGACTGTGCGGGACATATTATAGTGCACGCGTGTGTGCGCAAACACAGGTGCACTCTCTATTCCTCTCACTCTCATAGCCCGATGGGACAGCGAGCTGACACGACCGGAGTGAGATAAGGCGCAGGACCAACGGCGCAACGTGGTTTTCTGAGGCACGGGGGTAAAACACCGCCAACTTCAAAACTACCCTAAGAATTTCTGAACAGAAAAACTCAGAGACCACAAATTTCGCAGGGTTGGACTGACAGCACGGTAGCTCAATTGGTAAGAGCGTTTGGCCCGGTCAGCCAAGAGATTGCTGGTTCAAGTCCCGACCGTGCGCAAAATTTTTGGTTTCTTATTTCATCTTTATGAGTATAAAATATGACGATGTGAGTGTTAAAAACATTCTAAACCATTATTTTTACTTGTTGGAAAAAAAACAGCAATATAATACACTAGCGGTCCCCCGCGACTTCGTCCGCGCGTTTTGAGTTTGCTCCCTCCCCTCCCGTCGCAGCTTCATGTTTTATATCCTAAAGCCTTTCTCGATAAACAAAGCTATCCACAGATCACAGAAATATTTTTTCAAATCGGTCCAGCAGTTCCTGAGATAAACGCGTTCAAACAAACAAACTCTTCAGATTTATAATATATTAGCGCAAGCGCACGTTGTACTTAAGCGGCGAACATTATTTTGGTGCGGAGTTATGTTAAAACTGTGATAGCTCCTAAGGTATTTATTGAAATCTATACTAATATTATAAAGCTGAAGAGTTTGTTTGTTTGAACGCGCTAATCTCAGAAACTACTGGCCCGATTTGAAAAATTATTTTTTTGTTAGATAGTCCATTTATCGAGGAAGGCTTTAAGCTATATAACATAAAGATACGACTCACAAGACCACAGCAGCAATGAAAAATGTTGCGAAAACGGGAGAAAGATATTCCTTTTGAGAGCTTCCGCTGCGTACGCTGCGGAAACCGCTAAAGTTACACAAAAATCATGTATGACAAGATTGTTCAGCATTAAAAGTTCTATAATAAAGTCCGCGACAGCATAAGTCTATCTTTTATGGTTGACTTACTACAACCTTTTTTATGTTAATAAATTTGTAAAAAAATCATGCATCATTTTTAGAGGTAAATTATACCCACAGGTATTCTTATCAAAATAAATACATTCATCATCACGAGCATTTCATTTAGAACAAATTTGCCCTTTATATCATTTGATTCCAATAAATATCTTAGGAGCTATCACAGTATTAACATAACTCCGCACCAAAATAATGTTCGCAGCTTAAGTACAACGTGCGCTTGCGCTAATCTATACTAATATTATAAAGCTGAAGAGTTTGTGAGTTTGTTTGTTTGTTTGTTTGTTTGTTTGAACGCGCTAATCTCAGAAACTACTGGCCCGATTTGAAAAAATATTTTTACGTTGGATAGTCCATTTATCGAGGAAGGTTTTAAGCTATATAACATAAAGATACGACTCACAAGACCACAGCAGCAATGAAAAATGTTGCGAAAACGGGAGAAAGATATTCCTTTTGAGAGCTTCCGCTGCGTACGCTGCGGAAACCGCTAAAGTTACACAAAAATCATGTATGACAAGATTGTTCAGCATTAAGAGTTCTTTAATAAAATCTGCGACAGCATAAGTCTGTCTTTTATGGTTGACTTACTACAACCTTTTTTATGTTAATAAATTTGTAAAAAAATAATGCATCATTTTTAGAGGTGTATTATACACACAGGTAATTATTCTTATCAAAATAAATACATTCATCATCACGAGCATTTTATTTAGAACAAAGTTGCCCTTTATATCATTTGATTCCAATAAATATCTTAGGAGCTATCACAGTTTTAACATAACTCCGCACCAAAATAATGTGAGCTGAAGAGTTTGTTGGTTTGAACGCGCTTATCTCAGGAACTGTTGAACCGATTTGAAAAAATATTTCTGTGTTAGATAGCTTATTTATTGAGAAAGGTTTTAGGATATAAAACATCACGCTGCGACGGGAGGGGAGGGAGCAAACTCAAAACGCGCGGACGAAGTCGCGGGGGACCGCTAGTCAAATGATATAAAGGGCAACTTGGTTCTAAATGAAATGCTCGTGATGATGAATGTATTTATGTTGATAAAAATAAATACCTGTGTGTATAATACACCTCTAAAAATAATGCATTATTTTTTACAAATTTATTAACATGAAAAGGTTGTAGTAAGTCAACCATAAAAGATAGACATATGCTGTCGCGGACTTTATTATAGAACTCTTAATGCTGAACAATCCTGTCATACATGATTTTTGTGTAACTTAAGCGGTTTCCGCAGCGTATGCAGCGGAAGCTCTCAAAAGGAATATCTTTCTCCCGTTTTCGCAACATTTTTCATTGCTGCTGTGGTCTTATGAGTCGTATCTTTATGTTATATAGCCTAAAGCCTTCCTCGATAAATGGACTATCCAACGTAAAAATATTTTTTCAAATTGAGCCAGTAGTTTTTGAGATTATCGCGTTTAAACAAACAAACAAACAAACAAACAAACAAACAAACTCTTCAGCTTTATAATATTAGTATAGATGTATAATGATTATGGGAGATATAAAAATAATATGCCTATCTAGTTTTTACTTATAGAACTTATCGCACACATCAATATACAACAATAGATACAAGACAATAATCGTGCTATTAAATATGTTCGAAGGACAATACCAGATAAAAAGAGAAAAAGGAGAGGTCATACCAAGTTGGATAGGTTAATAATGTGTATTCAAAAAATAGAAGAGTTAATATATTTCTTAAAATGATTTGGTCTCGCAGTAAATAAGTCTATATGTTGAGTATATTTTTTGTTAAAGTCAGTAGCCACTCTGTTAAAGAAAAGGTGTTTTCTTTAATTTGTGATCGGCGGCGGTTCAACATGGATGGTTACTATGGATGGATACATTCATATTCATTTATTTTAAATTACAATTAAATCAATTCTTCATTCAAATAGTAATGTCAATAAGTATTTCGTCAAATTGTTAGTATGTAAATATAAAGTCATTTCTATCTATCTCAATAATAATAATGCGGTCATGTTAAATTTAAATTAAAAGAAAAAAGAAACAATCAAATCATGTTAATTTTCAATTTAAATCACAGATTAGTAAGAGTTTAAATTATACAATGTCATATCTAAATATATTGAAATTTATCATTGAAATATTCATTTATATTATAATATGCCTTTTTAACTAAAACTTCTTCAATTCTTAATCAAATTTAATACCTTGGAGGGCTTTAATAAAGTTAGGCAAATGGTCATGTATCTTTATAGCCGTATAATAGGGACCGACCTTGAATAACTCCAATCTGGCCGGAGGCAAAATAAAAATAATAAATATAATTTCTTCTAAGATTAGGGAACCTGGAACTTGATCTTAGCCAGTCTTTATATTCATAAAGATGAAATAAGAAACATCTTTAAGTAGAAATAAAATAGAATAAAATAAAAATAAAATATGTTTAGACGCCAACGTTACCTCTAGCGTCCTGTAGTACGGGTCGAGCAGCAGCTGCGCGGCGGCCACGATCTGCGGCGTGCGGTCCCAGCCGTCGGAGCAGTGCACTAGGGCCGGCCGCCCGCCCAGGACTGCCCGGGCTACTACGCCGGCCGCTCGAAGGACTCCCGACACGTACTGAGGCCAGAGAGTGCGCTCCAGGTTGCTGTGCCAGCTGAAAGAGCATCGAAGTTTCACTTAATACTGCAGTTTCAGTTGGTTTAGAATGTTTTTAACACTCACAGTGTCATGTTTTATATTGATAAAGATGACATAAGAAACCAAAATTTGCGCAAATTTTGGATTTTTTATTTCACCTTTATCAAACTAACTAAATAAACGCACTAGGAAGTAATAACTCGTGTTGTACTTAAGTAATGAAAATGAAAGCTCTTGTCAAGTGTGAAGGATTGTTAAAGATCGAGATCGAATGTGTACCTCCTAGGTCTCAGTAAGTCCAGATCGATCTAAATCTTACATATCAGTTAGCCTTCTAATCATTACAAGTCGAGTAAGCTTGTCATAGTCATGAGTCTAGCTATAATAGGGACAATGGATTATTGGTAGTGATTAAAAACGAAAATCTGAAAATCCAACCTTTAAAAAAGCCGCAGGAATACCTGAACCTAATGAACGAATCACATCAGCATATGGACATATAAGTCATTGCATTGGTTCGCCCAGAATTACCCATCATGTCAGGGATTTCTTAAGAGTTTAAAAGTGAAAAAATAAAGAGAACTTCATCTCTCTTTAAAACCTGCTTGGATTCGATGGGTTGTCACCAACATTTTTCAGCAGAAGCTACGTCTGACGTGGTGTATGTTCGGCAGACACATGAACTGTATGTCTGCTGCGGGTAGTGCCTCAGTCACTTGGCCTGGTCGCTGGGCTCGGCCGCCAGCGCCCTCAGCTGCTGGAAGCTGCGTCTGACGTGGTGTATGTTCACCAGACACATGAACTGTATGTCTGCTGCGGGTAGTGCCTCACTCACTTGGCCCTGCGGGTAGTGCCTCACTCACTTGGCCTGGTCGCTGGGCTCGGTCGCCAGCGCCCTCAGCTGCTGGAAGCTCTGTCTGACGTGGTGTATGTTCACCAGACACATGAACTGTACGTCTGCTGCGGGTAGTGCTGCACTCACTTGGCCTGGTCGCTGGGCTCGGCCGCCAGCGCCCTCAGCTGCTGGAAGCTGCGTCTGACGTGGTGTATGTTCGGCAGACACATGAACTGTATGTCTGCTGCGGGTATTGCCTCACTCACTTGGCCTGGTCGCTGGGCTCGGCCGCCAGCGCCCTCAGCTGCTGGAAGCTGCATCTGACGTGGTGTATGCTCACCAGACACATGAACTGTATATCTGCTGCGGGTAGTGCCTCACTCACTTGGCCTGGTCGCTGGGCTCGGCCGCCAGCGCCCTCAGCTGCTGGAAGCTGCATCTGACGTGGTGTATGCTCACCAGACACATGAACTGTATATCTGCTGCGGGTAGTGCCTCACTCACTTGGCCTGGTCGCTGGGCTCGGCCGCCAGCGCCCTCAACTGCTGGAAGCTGCGTCTGACGTGGTGTATGTTCGGCAGACACATGAACTGTATGTCCGCGTGAGGGTAGTACTGCTGGCATTCGCAGCCGCCGCCGCGAGCGCGGTTGGTGACTGCTGACGCGTAGGAACGAGCGTCTACTATGAGGAGTTTGAGGTTCTGTAAAAAAAATAGGATTTTAGTGTCTACGTTGAAATTGCTTTAAAGCAAAAAAAAAGGTCAAACAAAAGCCTATACCGGAGGTTAACGACTTTGGCTTGAACGGCATTACGTACAGCTACGGACGAAAATTATACACAAAAAGTACCAGGAGCGCATACAGTAACTGGAGATGATATATCTTGTTCGACTTCGCTCGACCGCCAGCTAAGCCAGCCCACTTTATGTTGCGAAGATCGGTCATAAACTGCTGACGCATGCTTGACATATCTTAACTTAATTGCGGTAGAAATATTTACGAATGTAGTAGAGATACCAACCACACTCAACTTTGCATAATCACCAATCCACCCTACACCGCACAGCTTCACTCAATGAAAGTACCAGGCGCCCATAACACAGTTGGAGTACATCATACCTTGTTGGCAGTGGATGCAGGCTGCAGCCCTCGGTCGGCGTTGCAAGCACTCACGAAGGCAGCCAACAACCGTTCGTCTTCGCTCGACCGCCAGCCAAGCCAGCCCACTTCGGGTTGCGAAGACCGCGCGATCACCGCGCCGTTGCCGCTGTGTCGCCAAACCACGGTTGGTATGCGACGCATCGCGCGGAATCTGTAATTAATAGGTATAAACGTTAAGAAAGAAAATGCATTTAACTTACCTAGTATTTCTAGATTTGCGAGAAGACTTGATACAAATGTAGTGTAGCTCAATGAGCAGGTATTATGCGTTACGTTCACAGACGAAAAATACCATCCTTATACTCGTACCGGCTCTTCACTTCAGGGTATATACAATGTTTTTTTCTACTGCAATGATAATTTTCCTGACAGAGATGTACGAAAAGTAACATAAATAAGTACCATGTATACTAATCAAAGTGATATAACAGGAAACTAACGTGTTAACTTTGGATAATTAACAATCGCCAATCGAAATATTAAGTACTTCTTTACTATAAAATGAATATTTTACAGTATAGAAGTTCTTAATTTATTCTATGTACATAATTATTTCAAATATTCATGCAAATAAACGTTTTATAATCATTAAAACGCTGCATTTCACCTATTCATTATAGGAATAGGAATAGGAATTTCTCATAAAACACGTAACGCCATAACACTGCTAAACAGATTTGCTAACAAGAGATAAGAAAATGGAGTCTTATACTTTGAGTTAAGGGTGATTTTAGTTTTCTGCTTTCGATCAGAGGTATACATATTTCTTTAGACGATCAGCTGTGTCGAATATACAATCGATTGCTTGTCTATTGTTTCATGCAATCGCTCCAAAAGAATGATTATTTTCTTATCGAAGCTAGGAATTATGTCATGCATTTAACAGTTACTTATTTAGTCATTCAAAACATTGATAAGTTGTCGTTAAAAACTTTAATACATTTATCAATTCTTTTACCTAAATTAGCTATGGTAAAATCCGCTTCAATATTCGCATATAACATGATAAGGGTGCTACACGGTTTTACGTCAATCACAAATTAAATGATCTTGAAGTTATCAAATAACTTGTACTTTATCCACGTCCAAGCGTAAATATTTTGTAACGGTACAGCAATAAAACAGGTTTAATGATGTTTAGCCACTTTTATCTTAAGGTCGCGCACTTGAATGACATTACTAAATCTGTGCAGATAACGATTCATACCGAGTTTGTAGGAACATGCCATGTGCTGTTGATATCTTATTTGTATCCATACTACAAAGGGTTATCTAAAATAAACCGTGGAATTTTATGTTGATGTTTTTACATTTATAAACTGGTTTAAATTACAATAATCTCATTTACACCGGTTTATTAACGACCACTACTTTGATTCAAAAACTTTCTAATCTAAACCACTGTTTTGATTTAAAATCTTTCGAATCTAAATCTTAAAGGACCTCCAAATTTACGAATTTAGGAAGCCACCCATCCTAAACTCTCACTACAAATATTTTTCTTGAGTAGGTCTGGCCAACCATACCATGAAATTTCAAAGGTTAAAAAGATACATTTCGATTGCCTCGTTTGAGGCCTTGTCAGAGATTTATTTTAAACTGGTTGTATTTTCTCAGTGTCTGAAGACGAAAGTCTTCAACCAGTGTGTGTTACCAGTGATGACATACAGATCCGAAACGTGGTCTCTAACTATGGGCCTCATAAAGAAGTTCAAAATTACACAACGAGCGATGGAGCGGGCTATCCTCGGTGTTTCTCTACGAGATCGAATCAGAAACGAGGAGATACGTAGAAGAACCAAGGGAACGGACATAGCCTTGAGAATCAGTAAGCTTAAGTGGCAGTGGGCCGGGCACATAGCGCGAAGAACTGATGGCCGTTGGGGCAGGAAACTTCCAGATTGGAGACCCTTCGACCAAAGACGCAGCGTAGGACGTCCACCAACAAGATGGACAGACGACCTTAAAAAGATCGCAGGATCAATCTGGATGCAGACCGCTAGTGATCGGTCGCTATGGAAAGCCGTGGGGGAGGCCTATGTTCAGCAGTGGACGTCCTTTGGCTGATAATGATGATGATTGATGATGATGGTTGTATTTTATTTGACAGAGGTACAAACTCAGATTAATAACGCGTACTCACTAGGATCATCCAGATTGCATTGCAACAATAGGTCACCTAGTAATTCATCAATGAAACTTCAATAATAAACCTTACTCACTTGGCTACAAAGTCTAAATCCTCATCGCCGATGGAAGCTGGCACGACCAGCAGAGGAGGATACGATGGGCATAGCTTATAATCCGCGTTAGCCGCGGACACTCGCCACGCACCTTTCGTTGTGAACCCTAGACGCTCCACCTGAAAGAAAGTTATAGTTGTTGAGTGAACATCTAATTACTTAAACACAGTGGAAGAACGGATTTATTACAAGGGCATTGTAAGAAGATTTCTAATGATTGGCTATCGATAGCCCTTATATCTATGCTCCTAAATAGTACGTAGTTATTTTCGCTATGGCACCAGGATAACATTACTTAGAATAAGCTCACCCTAGGTCCAAAAAAAGTAGGAGTGAAGCCCTCATGAGAGAGCCCTGTATGGAAGGACGGACAACTTGTTTCGTTGCCCAGGCATTATATTCAGAGCAGAGCTGGTCATGGCTTCTGAGGTACCAGAGTACCATAACTTAGCAGAAGTTAACTGACCTTAGGACTCAGTGTCTGTGAGAGTCTCGTGAGAGAGCTATGACCAGCATTTTGATTTAAAAAATACCAAGTTATGTTGAAAGCAGTCATCTCAGTTCCGAACGTCTGTCTGAAGCGTGAGAGGCTTTCATCATAGCCCTATCTATGGACGGACGCTGGCGGTTGCTACATCGCTCACGACGAAACATCAGGAAGAAGTACCAGGGTACCATAGCTCACTTGTAGCTTACCTCAGGTCCGAACCAGTATTCGTTTGAAGCGTGCGAGGCCTTCATCAGTGCCCTATGGACGGACGCCGGTGGTTGTTCATTATACACATACATCATATATATACCTCAGGTCCACCAGTGTGTGAAGCGTGCGAGGTCTTCATGAGAGCCCTACGGACGGAATCGGCTGGTTGCTTCTTCCCTCCAAGCTAAATAAACACGTATCATGAAGAACCCACCTCAGGTCCGAACCAATGTCTGTGTGATGCGTGAGAGGCCTTCATCAGAGCCCTATGGACGGACGCCGGCGGTTGTTCCTTGGCCCACGCCGCGTAAGCAGCGGCGAACGTCTCTTGAACCGATCCGATTGGCGCTAACGCAGTGTTCAATCTTCGCCACCATTCCATGCACTGGTCTCCTGTGTTGAATGATGCCCTGGTGACAAGAGGACAAAAATGTTTAGTGCCTTTATCTATTATATAATAATAATAATATTACGCTGAAGAGTTTGTTTGTTTGTTTGAACGCGCTAATCTCAGAGAATACTGAACCGATTTGAAAAATCTTTCTGTGTTGTATAGCTTATTTATCAAGGCAGGCTAAAGGCTATAAACAATTAAAGTATGTAATCGAATAGAAAAGCTAATTAGTGCTTGAGCACCTATCCGTACATGATCTAAATAAATGTATTTATCTTAGCAGAGAAACAAACAAATCTGTATAACAGAAATTACAACTAAATAAATACCCGATCCAATCTCTTAAATGTTTGTTTATTATTGTTGTTATGACTTAACCACTAAAAATGGGACTATCCCACTTAGATAAAGATGATGAATCAATTACACGCATTGACATAATAATACTTATGTGTGTTAACGATGTCATTAATCGCCTAAAATCCGAATGGCACGTGTTATCATGTTTTCGAAGGAAAATTTTAATTCACTCTCTCTCTCTCGTTGCTATGAGTTTATCACGGTTTGAATTTGGGTCTGCGTTATCTATTTCGTTGGATTGGTTACAGTTTACGTAAGTATGCTCACCCACGTCTTTATAAAACATGGGTTTTGTAATTTAAAAAATTCCGTAGATGGCTTGAACGTCGGTGTATACAATATTTTTGAGATTCTGCGTTCGATTCTTTATTGTGACTACGAGGGTCAAACTGAAAGTTCTTAGAACTGGCCACTTATAAACAATATAATAAAAAAATATTCTAAAATTTGAAAATAGAACTCTTTGCCAATATTACTGAGTATATATTTCATTCATTTGTCATTTGTTTTACGATTTGGCGGCAAATTGAAAATTGTCTGTGTCACGTCAACATGAATTTAACACGAGAAAATTTTCGTGCAATGATTTTTTATGACTTTCGATGTCATTTAAGTCAACAAGAAAGTTATGATAGACTACGATTGGCCTTTCACGATGAAGCCCCATCTCGTGCGACTGTTTACAACTGGTTTAATGAGTTTAAACGTGGTCGCACTAATCTCACTGATGATGTACGTGAGGGACGGCCTTCTACGGCGACGACTGAAAATAACATCTGTGTTGTGCGGCGTATGATAGAGACTGACAAAAGAGTGACCTATCAGCAGATTCGGACAAGCTTAGGCATCGGTATGAGTCAAGTGCACAAAATCCTCCACGAACATTTAGCGGTCAGGAAGCTTTGCGCCCGGTGGATACCTCATAATTTGACTAAGGCTCAAAAACTCCATCGTGTGGATTGGTGCCGTAAAATGATTGAAAGATTTAACGGAGGTGACTCAAATGCTGTGTTCGACATACTAACAGGTGACGAAAGCTGGATTTACTGTTATGATCCTGAAACCAAAAGACAATCTGCTCAGTGGGTGTTTCCTTTCGAGGAGTTGCCAACTAAAGTGAAGAGAGATCGAAGTGCGGGAAAAAAAATGGTGGCCTCGTTCTTTGGAAGGATAGGTCATTTCGCAACAATTGTGTTAGAGGATCAAAAAACAGTTTCTGCAGAATGGTCACACTACCAATTGTTTGCCACTTGTCTTGGAAAAAGTTCGAGAGAAACGACCTCGCAGTAGGATCCTCCTTCACCACGACAACGCCTCGTCGCACACCGCCAAGCGAACGATCGACTATTTGGCGACATCAAACGTTGAATTACTGGGTCACCCGCCGTATAGCCCCGACCTCGCGCCTTGTGATTTTTATTTATTTCCAAAAATTAAAGAAAAACTTAAAGGAAAGCGGTTTATGAATGCTGAAGAAGCGGTGGCTGCGTATCGCGATGCCATTGAAGAGACCCCTAAGGACGAGTGGGCAAAGTGCTTTTCCCAGTGGTTCCATCGCATGCAGCGGTGTATTGACGTCAATGGACAATATTTTGAAAAGATATAATAAAACTAATAACTGGCTAATGTAATCAGTTTTTGATTTTCTAAGAACTTTCAGTTTGACCCTCGTACTAAACTTTTAAAATTCTTTATTGTGCATTTGTACGCAGTCACCTTGAGTGCGCATCACAAGTCTGGAACCCCTAACTATAAACATTTATATTTCGAGATTGGAAAGCATTCAAAAGCGGTTTCTCAGAATCATTCAATAAACAGGCAAACACGACATCGACTACTTGTCGCGATGCAGGAGACATCACATGCTACCTTTATACAAGCGCAGAGAGATAGCAGATTTGTCTTTTAAATTCACAAGATTGCTGGTGGTTTGATAGACTGTCCTGAGCTGTTAAGCAAGGTGTGCATTTGCACACCAATGAAACCTCTGAGGAATCCCAACCTTTTGCACGTCCCTATAGTTAACACAAATAACAGGCGGAATTCTTATTTACTTAGAGCAGCTAATTTATTAAACGAATGTCAGTACGTTTATGGATTTGATTCGTTTTGTACAAGTGTAAGTCAGGTTAAGAAACGATTATCTAACGACTTTTTTGAATGTTAAACTTGCCTTTGCTTTTGTGAATTAATTTAAGCGACAAATCGTTGATTTGCTTGCGTTTGTTACTTTAACATTTTTGTTCTATCAGTGGAGACATGTAAATGTAAATGAAATGGCCTTCTTTTTATTTATAGTTTTTAAGCAATCTTGTTCTAGCTGTAAGTCTTCGAAAAATTGTAAAATAAAAATAAAAAATAAATTCCGGTAAATTCAGAACACGTACAGTGCTGCGCAAAGGTCTACCCCCCCCCCCCCCCCCCCACCCCTACTTTATTTTTCTAATGTTGTCAGTTTTCCTGTCTATTTTGACTGTGCCGTAACACAGTATCCATACATATCCTTTCAGTGCATTAACTTTGCAATTACGTTTTTTAACCTTCACAAGTCAAGTAACTGATGAACACCTATATCCAAAAATAGAACCGCTGTAAGTTATAACAACGGCCTTCAGTATATTTTTAGCTGCGTGTTAGTAAATACCACGTTATTTAGCACAGAGTTATCAACAAACATTGAAATCTTTTGGCATATCTTTGTTTTGTTTGCTTACAATCAAGCCCAGCCCTTTGCGCCTAAACAACGTAAAGTCAACGATACATGGATAGAAGAATACTGTCTATTACATACATGCATTTCGTATCTCATACACATTTATCTTTCGAATTAAATCATCATTATTGAGTGTCTTAGAAAGTTAAAATAAGGGTCACCGAAAGTTCAAAATGTCTCACTGGTATTTAAAAACATCTTATCGGTAGTTTGATTATGTATATCTGTGGTTCTACACTGTTAAAAATAATTTAGTGGTCACCCATGCTTTTTAAAGTACCTAACCAGAATTTGGAGGAGTGTGGCAGTTGGATATACCACATTGGAAGTTCGATATGTCTCTTCGGAGGTTCGGTAGTTTCGGTACGTCTCACAGGCGTTCGATCTATCTTAACAGGTAGTTTTAATATATCGCGCTAGTCATATTGAACATCTGGTGAAACATACACCAGATCCAGAAGGTCTATATGTCTCACTGGAAGTTTGATATGTCATATCGGGAGTTCGATATGTCACATCGGGAGTTCGATACGTCACATCGGAAGTTCGACATCTGTCACTGGTATTTCGTCACTATAGCATACTCACTTCAGTTGTCGCCCGTGCTTACACAGCACGAGCAGGTGCACCAGATCCCGTATCTCGACGGCGTCGACGAGCCGCAGCGGCACGGACGAGCCGGGCCCGTTGCGCCGTCGCGGCTGCATGTGAAGACGGTAGTTCGACATCGCTATCGTGCCACCGTCCGCCATTTTGCCGACCCACTATAACAAGTAGAGAAGAATAAGTTAGGTGTAGAAAAAACTTATCGAAACAGAGCATAGTTAATAGATAACTTTAATCAGGCATAATTACGACCTGTTTCACAATTTCTCAGAATTACTAAAATTCTGGTTAGCGTTCTTCTTCTTCTTAAGTTCTGTCGAGCGAACATAATTTTAACTATCAAAACTAGGGCTCATTCTTCCGTTTGTGTTATCTGTCGAATCCTTTATACAAAGTGCCTTGCCGGTGCCGCAGTTGAATTATTCGTTGGTTAGAGCTTATTTGTCGATGGTGAAACAGGCCCTAAGATAATGGTAGCACGATAAAAAATATGGGCAAATTTTTGTATCCTTACAACATTTGTTTACCATGGTTAGCATTTTAGACTGTAAAAAAACGATTATAATAAACTGCAAAACTCGTAAACATACCCCATTTAGATGTTCATCGAAAGAAACAACCGTACTTGGGTTCAAAATAGTTGACTTTACTTCTCAGGAATCATGTCTATCGATTGACAAAGGTCATGTTTTACTACGCACGTCCACATTTCTGCGCAGTGGCAGTCTTCGGGCGTGACCGCTGCAGATATCGCCGGTCAACGCTGTCGACGCGTGCGCAAACTAAGGAGTGAGGAGTGTGCAGTAAGTCCAGTCAATACTTACCTTCGTAGTAAGAGGAATCCCAATAGGCTCGTTTTAAACTTTGCACTAAATACCGCATTGTATAGCAAAAGTTGTAAAAATATGTGCCTAAAAATCTACAATAAGATACCAGATAATATGTATAAAAGCATTAAGGCCAAGCCTCTTCAAAAGCCAGTTATATTTGTGGCTTCTAAATAATAATTTCTATAGCATTCAGGATTGTTTAAAATAAGGTAAGGTAGTTAATAAGTAAAAATTTATCATTTCAATGTAATAGTTATGTGACATTTTATTTAAATAATGAATGTTATCTTATAAAAAATATTTTACATGCCATAATTCTGGCGAGACGTGAACTATATATTTTTTTAATTACCAACCAAATGTACCGTGTTTTCATTTGAATAAATAAATTTGAATCTGAATCAGTATGAGGCAGTACAAGAACCGCAATGATGTAGAATCTCCATGAGGAGATTTCGAAGCAAAAAGTGATCTTTACCTGCTTACTAACTGGATTTGTAATTTCTCATATCAGCTTCTTAATGTAACTACTAAACTTAAAATTTAAGGCTTCGACGCGCTATAATAACCACCAAGTTTATTCTTTAGAAGTCAAAAATATTTGTACGTAGTATCTGAGTACTGTATCTTGAGATAATGGCAAAAAAAAAATCTCGGAATGAGAAATATCATTATATATACTAATTTTATAAAGCTGAAGAGTTTGTCCGTTTGTTTGGACGATCTAATCTCAGAAACTACTGGATCAATTTGAAAAAATATTTTTGTGTTGTACAGGTTATTTATCAAGGAAGGCTAGAAAATATCATGCTGCGACAGGAGAGGAGAGAGCAAACTAAAAACGCGCGGACACATTCGCGGGAGACCGCTAGTAACAAGATAAAGAGGCACTTAATCAATGAGTGCGTTTTTTTTTCTTGACTGAAACTACTCATATCTGCATCTACTATGATAAGGCGAGTATCGTAGTGCATTCACCTCGATGCATTCGACCCGATGACCTTTTAAACTGCATAGTGAAACACATCCATCACACTAATTAGAAATTACTTCTATCTAATTAAATTTTGCCCACAACACTGAGCAAGAGATACGAGATAATTACTTTTGTTAACCATAATTAATTTCATTGTAAACTTTTCAACTAACGCGAAGCATGTGAGCGTATCTTGGTGTGTGGATGCCATTCATGATTTTAAAGCAAAAAATATAAAGGAAGTCATAACTTTTTATACAACACAATTCTGTATGTGAAGTGCGGAGTTATGGCCATGAGAACGTCGTAAATTTATATTTCAACAGATGCATCAAATGAAGATATGCTTGTGTCAGTAGTAACAACACTTTTTATTAATTATATTTGAAGGTAATTCGGTCTTAAATCACGCCTGATGGGTCAGTGCGATTAAGTTTAACAAGAAACATTAAAACTGACTAAAAACCTTTAAATGACAAACTAATTCTTTTGGAGTAGGTGCATGATGACAAGCTTACGTAGTCAGTCAAGTCAGTTTCTTTGCAGGCGATTGAATTTTTAGAATATTTTATTTATTTCACGATTTTTACTGTACTGATTTTGATGAAAATTACACTGCACCCTTAGTTGAAGCATACCTGATTGAACTAAAAAATAATCGTCTTGCTATGACTTCTCATAAACATACATACACTTACGGAATTTCGTACACGGGTTAGGAAGCCTTACTAGGTCAACGTAATAAAATTTTATCAAATTCTGACGATAACACATACATAATGGGTCGAATAGATTACCTACTTTTTTTGAAGTCGGTAAGAACTATCAGCCCTAGACTGAATAACTCGTCAACACCAGCGCTACAAACATAGTTGAACACATTTTTTTAATGAATAAGATGAACAATATGGTGAAGATCGCAAAAATAAGATTACTTAATAACTACAACCGCTTCGCAAGTGCCTGCGAAACTCGGATCTAGGACTCGAGTTTATTAGAAGCAAGTTGACAACCAGCACTCACGACAAACGGCAGCCACAAATAGGGCGACAAGTCATTTTATCTAATTAGTAAGCAGTTCCTAAAATATTCAACTATGCTATGATACATCTGATACAATAGACGTATTAACAAAAACTTTAGCTAGCATGACAACTGACTTGCTTTCAGTATAAGCCGAATATGATGACTAAGCCCAAAGCTACGAATGTCTTTGCGGTATAGCAACTACGAAGACATCAAGTGCTACGAGCTAGCCGTAGTCTTTAACTACGACTTGTGCTATCGGAAATCCCTGAAACTGTTTGAAAATGGTTAACAGTACTGATATAGGCGTCGCGCTCCTGTTATGGGCAACTACGACGATCACAAAAGTCAGTACCTTCGTGGCTGTCGTGGTCAAAGCGGGTAATATGGAATACTACTACGTATGACTCTTACCTAAAGGATATCTCGCATGTCAGCGTGAACTGGTATTAAGTGCGCAGTCGCAGGTACACGTCAGGTGCGCGCACGCGTTGCGGCGACGACTACGACGACTCTGAGTGCTACGAGCTAGCCGTAGTCTTTACGACTTGGCTTACCTTAAGGTAATCTTCGCACAGTGCAAAGCTGATAAATGGGCCTGACGTCGGCGTTACGGACGTGTTATGGGCGGCTACGACGACAACCAATGCTACGAGCCCCCCCTACTATGAGACGAAACTACCAAATGCGATGCTCACCTGTAGGAACTCCCCGCATATCGGCGTAAACCCAGCGTCTAAGCCGGGCTCGTCGTAGTGAGTGCGCAGGCGCGGGTACAGGTCAGCTGCGCGCACGCGGTGCGGAGGCGGCTCTGGCTGAGGCGGCGCGCGGTACCGCTCGCGCTCGCTCATCTCGCCGTTTGCCGTTGGCACCTGACGGACAAATAAAAAGAGGTTTAGTTTTAGGAATTGTACTAGATGAAGTCGGACAGAAATACGGACGGTCCTTTGAAACGAGAGACAAAAGAAACGTTCAATTTCACATGAGAACTATAAAAGTACCGTCATAATTTCAATCAATATACGCTTACTATGTTATAATATCCGAAACTTCAAAATATGTATATGTGTGTGTGTGTTAAGTTCTCATTCTGTGTGCATAGATTTCAAAGCACATATTTAAGTGACAAACGACTTTATACCTACGTTATATGCCACCTAAACTTGACTCACTTCAAGATTTTATTTTTGGGTTTAAATTAGAATCCATTTGGATAACATTAATAATTCAATCATAATCTTTCATACATTATTCAAAACATTTCTTAACAAGTGAAAGGCATCTTTTTTATCCAAATTTCATACCATCGTATGCGTGCCAACTACGTGTCGGTCCTTACAACTAGGCGGCAGATGCTTGAGTAAAAAAGTGAAATCGACTTATGTCAACAATTCCCATAGCATTATTTGACATGCAACCGGTTATTCCATACATTGCTAGGAGTTGCTTAATCACTTCAATAAAATAAAAAAGACTATAAAATTGATGTTTACTCACAAAGTAAAAAAAAAACTAAAGCCTTTTAAGATTTAATCTACACAGAACGCATTTGTAAAACTACCGATTGATTTTTAATGAAATAAATGATTAATCCTGTCAAAAAACATAAATTAGAGGTAAAATATACGGCGAATTTTAAAATTGGTAAATACTTTACTCTAAATCGACACAGGAAATTGTAAAGTCTTGGTAATTCTAAACACGTCACTTCAGTTACACAAATGTACATAATCACAAAGGATGTAACAGTAACGATCCAGTCAAAGGAACTCTCAAATTGATTTAACTTTAACAACTGTGGCAAGTGATTGAACAAACTTAGTTTTAATGTGACTACAAAATCAGGAAGCCCTTCGAGGGCGCCACTTCCAAGCTAATCTGTCAAAATACTAGCGGATAAATTAGTTCCATTTATCGCCACGTCCATAAGGGTGTTAGTACTTTATCTCCAGCACCCAGAGACAAGGAATCAATTAAGAACGCTTTCTCCTACTTACTCGCTGTTATCGGTAGGGCAAAGGTTTCTGGAGACCAAACAAGAAATTCCTCAGAAACTATTTTCCTTGAAGTTGTTTGTAAGAATATTAAACAAGTAAGATCTTGAAAGAGACACATAATATCTGTTTCTTGGTTACGTTGTATTGTTTGATATACATTTTTGAGTCGGGCAATCGTTTGTGCCAACACTAAAGGACGAGAATTAAATAAAGAACCCCACATAAGTTTAATAAAGAATTTTAACAAGCCATAATACGGTTAGTATGTTGCAATCACGAACGATAAATGCATTCTTTTTTGTAGTAAATAAAGCGTAGGATACGGTTCAGTCAAGCGGCAAGAATTCGCAAAAGTTTTTACACATACACGTTTTTACCTTAACCGGTAAAGGATCAAGTCTTAAAATTTCAAAGGAAATAAGTCTTTACATCAAATTATTTGAATATAATATTTACACTTAACATTCAGGATACAATTTTTACACACACTTTTGTAAGTGTACAGAATAAAACTGGTTCTTCATTTAAATGACTTCAAGTGGTAATAGGTATCAAAGTTGTTATTTTTATTGGACATACGGAAATTATTTCCGTCAAGCGGCGAGGAATGGCATTTTAATTAAACATTTTATGTTTTTTTTGAGACTGTATTATGTTATATAAGTGCCATGGTAATTTCGTAAAAACTTCAAAGAAAATCATGAAAGACTTTTCTTATTCCGTCGCAATAGATTCTTAAGCAATGTTAGCTACTCAAAGATGGAGGTAAACAGTAGCAATCCCATATGAAGAAGTAGTGAAAATATTTTTTAGGGGACCAAATTTGTAAAGTATTCGGATCAAGGTTTACCTGCCTCAGAATTAAACCCCATCCCTTACATTCCTAAGTTCACAGTTCTGGCGTAACCACATTGAGTCATACGTGCTGAATAAAGCACTTTGGCAAACTAAGCGGCGGGAGAGCGACCTTGGTTGGGCAACATCCTCCTTCGTACGACCTCACTTGAACACCTCGTTCACGACTACGTTGATTGCTGCTCGGATGGCTGTTTCATGATGGTTAAGGTAGAAACTAATCATGTCAAACACGATATTGGTTTAAAACATTTTGAACACAATGTTTAATTCAGTTTTTATCCAGACTAGATTAATGGTTCAATTTGTAAATTGCAGGAACATTAACTTAAAAAAAATGTTCTAAAATTCTTAATAAAGATCCATGGAAGGAGAACTAGTAAATTTATATATATTTTAAGCTTACGAAAGCTAAAGGTTAGTAAACGTTATTGAGAGCACTTACAGTATTCTAGGCAGTCTTGACATTAAACTCTTTTAAAACCTGATATTTCTCCTTGACTGCTACCTAATCCAATAAATAATGTGTCCGTAAAGTTAACTTTCTATTATTTAACTTGAAATAAACTTTGTATTCCATACGAGTCTTACGATCGCGACTTGAATTTTTACTGAAATTTTGAGAGAAAATATGTAGTACAAGTTGCGACTCCGTCTCTCTATATTTTTGCTACCAATTGCCATCTCACGTAAATAATATTGTTTTATTGAGCTCAACGCAATGTTAAGAATCACCAAAGTTTTGTGAAAACTATGCAAGTTTTTTAAAGTAATAAAATAAACTATTTGATTCAGGAGCCGTCCATTAATCACGTGAGGCTCAAAAGGGGGGGTGGTGATGTACGGAAAACATCACGAAACATCACGAGGGGGGAGGTCTCGTCAGATATCACGTGTATTAATTTTATTTATTTTTTGTCAAAAAGCGCTATTTCTGAACCGAAATTTTGAACGGCGCGAAGATTTGAACGATTTGTTGTCACAAACCTCTTTGCCAATAACAACTGCCAGTGAAGAAGAAGCTTTACCAGGTGTAATCTTAAATGAAAGTCGTTCAACTCCGTGGGACGAAGACAACATTAATTAATTATTCATTAATTTTATTGCAAATACATATAAATGTTTTTCGAATCACTCTTTTTTTATTCAGTCAAAAATAGCCTATAAATAGGCTTCCAAAAAAGGGGGAGGGGGGGGGGGGGTGGTGGTGGTCCTAAACCTCACCAAATATCACCAGGGGGAGGGGTGGGTCAAAAAATGAGAAAAACGACCTCACGTGATTAATGGACGACCCCTCAGCACAAATATATATATATTCAAAGTGTACTCAATTTATGCAACTTCACATAGGTAATAAGGCACTGATGCAAACGCAATCATCCTCGCCACGTCATGTTACGCGTACCGTAACAATCCGGGACAGAGATGGCGCTGTCTTCGCAAATGCCTCCACGTATCGAAGGGCACGCATACAATGCAACCGACCTTGCGCACTTAGGCTACGTTCATTTACTTTACCATAATGTCACACGATGACATGCCATTGTTCATTTTTTAATTATAAGTAAATTACAATTTTGACAGGCAGAAAATCTTAAAAGCATTAAGTACACCTTTTCTTTACATTTGTTTGAATCAAAATCAAATAAATTTAATTCTATGATTAATAAATATTTCTTTTACGAAATCATGCATTAATGTTTTCGAAAAGTCACTTTAACGGGCCAAATTATGTCATTTAAGTGTTTTTTTTTTTTTGAACGTATAGCTAATAAACCGAAGTACCTACTTACAAATTACTTTTCTCGACGTAATAAAATTGTTTCCATTAGACAAGTGTAATGCCCCTTCACTATCGCGTGTTACATCAATATTCCCAAGACGACCGATTGCACACGAGACGAGTAAATGAAATTGTACAATATCTTCTTTTGAAACACTAGTTGCTATAACAAAGTTACACGCAACAATTCGATTGCGCAATTATAGCTTTTATTTTATTGGCCATAACACACTTATAGTTAGCAATGTTTTTTTAATTATGAAGAAAATCTTATAACACACTTTTAAAGGTTGAATATCCATTTAAACATTAAATCTTATGAGAAGTAACAACACAGTGCTGTGTTGAAACTAATGTTTATTGTTAGCAGTGTAAAGTAAGCGTTTTTACGAGTGTTGTTGACCAACAGCGTACAAATCAGCAGTAATGTGGCCATTTAGCCAACTGACCGAATTGACTGTTGCGCTGCGACATTATTACCAAAATAAATATTAGTGTTTACTAGTTTTACTGTGTTTTATTGGTGGTACTTAATATTTAATTACTTGATATTTGATTTCTAGATAACGAACGCGTAAGCGCATACATGCTTATTTAATTACAACAAATTACAAATTTATTGTACATATTCATAGTTTATTTTCCACTTTTTTTTTCTTTTACACTTTCATCAAAATTCGTCGAGCTATATTGCTTAACCAACAAAGTCACAAATATGCAGTTTAATAAATAACTTAATTAGGATTTAAATCTAACAGATAATTTGTAGTAAGGTGGTACCAGGGTAGCATATCCCCTAATAGGTGGCTGCATTGCTGATGCAACCGATTGGACTTTGAGCTCTGAGAGATACAGTAAGTTCATAAAACTGCACATGTGTATTGAAAAATCGCCCTTATTTCAATCGCATAAGATGCCGCAATGACAATGTGCTGACGCCAGTACTACGTCGGCTTGGCTTGCATAGCAACATTGTGCCTACCTACGTGCCCTACTATTTCTCACTATAATGCAGTTCGAGTGATTGACATGTGACTTTAATGCTCTTTTATGTCAGATTAATCTTAGATTACGTCACTGAATTAACTGGCATCAAAATTAATATTTCCTTTTTAAATTAAAGTTGTTTTAATTAATCAATAGGTCCTACTTTCTTTTTCTTCTCAAACAAAATTCCATTCAAAAAGTTCTTTTTTTATTTATTTAAATTTTCATGAATTTAATTTACTTTCTAGAAGCTAGATTTACGGATAATTACTAGTTTCTCCCACTTTTTATGACGGATATCTTGGACATGACTTTATTAAAAGAAAAAGGCATTATTAAATATGCTATCTCTGTAAATATGCAAACGTATATGTGGTTTCCCGTGATTGTGGGTGGGTGGTGGTAAGCACATTAAACTTATAGCCACCTATGATATTAATCTGATGGTTGTATTAAATAATTGTTACAGTAAAGTTTTGAGAGGGTACAGTCAGCAACAACAAAATAGTAACTTTTAATTTTGGCTACATCAGTTCTGACAGTACATACTTAAAAAATTGGCCATCCACAAAATCATTGAGTCGAAGGATATAAAAAAAAACTTCTGACACGGCTGAATCCGCCCGTTAATCTGCTTAACAAGCTCAGATTACGACCTGACTGACTGACAGCCAATCACAAGTGCTGTTTTCCTCGATCATCGTTAAAGTAGCCGACACTAGAGCTCTAAATATTAAAAATATCCTTCGAGCTTTCAAGTATATTTATAACTGCAGGGCATTAAACTGTAATTGATGTGGCATTCCATCGTAATGATGTAACATGCCTAACCGCTTTGCAGTAAACGTACAAACCTAAATTACGTCTAGTGTGAATGAGGGTTGTCAAATGTCTTAATAAGCATTCCTTTATCCAACTGAAACCAAAGGAGGGTAATATTCTTAACATAATTACTGCTAAATATCACTTTGAGTGAAGTGACGGTTAAAACGTCAATCTAATCTGGCTATTATTTTTGATATCGCATTAAACTCAATTGTGCATGTTAACAATAGATTAGAGACTTAAAATTCGTGAATGAATTTAATAGCAAAATTACTGAAGATATAGCAAAACATATACAGGACACTAAATAAGCAGACATACTATAAATACCAGTTTATACTACGCTTAGTAAAGGGGAAGACATTTATGTTCGGACAAAAAACGGCTATCTTTTAAAAATAAATCATGAAAGCCCTGAAACTAGCAAGGAAACCTGTGTAACTCCTATTCCAACCAACTAGATGTCATATTACATCCGCAAATTCCAACCAACCAGCAGTTACCGGCGAATGAATCATGACGCGTACGTGCTTATTAGCCCTTGGACTATCAATCTTTGTTTATAGGCGTTTATGCGGGGTCCAGGCGATTCATGATCGATATAATTGGCGTTGGTGAAACCGGTCGCCTTTGATCTATTTGCCACTACGTAGCAACGGTGCTGAAGTGAGCTAGGATGACTGACCATTGATATTCGAGTGAATTGGTATACGGTACGTTTACATTTGTAGAGAGGTGGAACTGGTAGGTTGACTGAACACTAAAGGAAATTAGAACCTAGTACCAATGTTTAAGTGAGGCTAGAACAGTGGGCTGACAATTGATGTAAATTGAACTAGTCACTTGACGAACAGTAAGTAGGTACAATGTATTCAGATTCAGCCGATTCAACCTAGTTACGAGTTCATCACTGTTTAATTTACTCGGATGACTGTACTTGTTGATCTCATCTCATCTTAGTCACAAATGTTTCAAGAAAATAAAATAATGACAAACTAACAACAATTTAATAAGACATACTCACATAATAAAAGCTTTTCTGTGCCCAGATGTACGATGACAAAGACCCAAACATTATTTTAACACAGTGCACCAATCAAAACACTATTATTAATTAAATTAATTTATTATCACGATTGATTACAAAATAATTTTATTTAAATTTAATATGAAATTTCATATAATTTTGCTAGTCATCATACCGACTGTGATACTAACAGATAATGCAGAATGCATTTATTTGTAGAAATGACAAAATTTCCTGTAGTACCCTCCAAATAGAATAATTTAATACTATCATCATATGACAGGAACATCAGTGTTGTAACCAAGATAAATATGAATGTGGTGATAATTTGAACTACTTAGTCCAAATTATATCAGAAAGTCCCGGATTTTTTGCTCCCGCTCGAAAAGTCTTATAAATGTCAATGAGGTACATTACAAATCCTGCAAATTAATAAACAAATATCAATAATATGGGAAAACTATGGAGTGAGTGCATTATTAACAATGTATTCATTTATTTTGTTGTGGTACCACCGCTGTATATGATTTTCAATTTTAAAAACAATAAGGCACCTGGCGAGGACGGAATCACAGCAGAGCTCCTGAAAGCGGGTGGAACACCGGTACTTAAAGTCCTTCAGAGACTCTTTAATTCCGTTCTGCTAGAGGGCATCACGCCTGAGGCATGGAACAGGAGTGTGGTGGTGTTGTTTTTCAAAAAAGGAGACAAAACCTTATTGAAGAACTATAGACCCATCTCACTCCTGAGCCATGTCTACAAGCTGTTCTCAAGGGTCATCACGAATCGTCTCGCACGTAGGTTTGATGACTTCCAGCCTCCCGAACAAGCCGGATTCCGAAAAGGCTACAGTACCATAGACCACATTCATACGCTAAGGCAAATTATACAGAAGTCCGAGGAGTATAATATGCCTCTATGTTTAGCTTTTGTGGACTATGAGAAGGCCTTTGATTCGATCGAAACTTGGGCGGTGCTTCGGTCTCTTCAGCGGTGTCACATAGACTATAGGTATATAGAGGTGTTAAAGTGTCTATATAACAACGCCACCATGTCGGTCCGAGTACAGGAACAGAATACGAGGGCGATTCCATTGCGAAGAGGTGTAAGACAGGGCGATGTTATATCTCCGAAACTGTTTACAGCGGCATTGGAAGACGCCTTCAAGCTCCTGGAATGGGAAGGATTCGGCATCTCCGTCAATGGCGAATACATAACACACCTTCGGTTTGCCGATGATATAGTCGTTGTGGCAAAGACGCTGGATGATCTAGGCACTATGCTCGAAGACCTCGACCGAGTATCCCAACAAGTGGGTCTCAAAATGAACATGGAGAAGACGAAAATTATGTCGAGTTCCCTTGTTGTACCCACTCCAGTATCCATTGGGAACTCAACTCTCGAAGTTGTCGACGAGTACGTCTACCTGGGACAAGTGATCCAATTGGGTAGGTCCAACTTCGAGAAAGAGGTCAATCGACGAATCCAACTCGGCTGGGCAGCGTTCGGGAAACTGCGCAAGAGCGTCTTCTCGTCTCAATTACCTCAGTGTCTGAAGACGAAAGTCTTCAATCAGTGTGTGTTACCAGTGATGACATACGGATCCGAAACGTGGTCTCTTACTATGGGCCTTATAATGAAGCTCAAAATTACACAACGAGCGATGGAGCGGGCTATGCTCGGTGTTTCTCTACGAGATCGAATCAGAAACGAAGAGATACGTAGAAGAACCAAGGTAACGGACATAGCCTTGAGAATCAGTAAGCTTAAGTGGCAGTGGGCAGGGCACATAGCGCGAAGAACTGATGGCCGTTGGGGCAGGAAAGTTCTAGATTGGAGACCCTTCGACCAAAGACGCAGCGTAGGACGTCCACCAACAAGATGGACAGACGACCTTAAAAAGATCGCAGGATCAAACTGGATGCAGACCGCTAGTGATCGGTCGCTGTGGAAAGCCGTGGGGGAGGCCTATGTTCAGCAGTGGACGTCCTTTGGCTGATTATGATGATGATGATGATGATATGATTTTCATAACACAAGTGCATTACCAACTTACTTTGGGATCAGCTCAGAGAAGTTTGTGAGTGTCCAAATTTAATTTATTATTTTAACCCATTTAGGAGACGTATTTATTACTCACCAACACAGATTAAGACAGTAACAAAGTAGTAAGGAGATTATTATCTACTTACTTCAATCGTGTTAGTATGTGTTATGTGACGGGATAGTTAGTACATAGTATTTATATCGTGGAAGCCTCACAAGAGTGTTGTTCTGTCGTAGGATGACGTGTACCTAGCGCCATTTGATCATGGGAAATACCATTGTGTTCAAGCACGTGAATGAATGCGATTTGACTGATTGCCTGAATACTTAATAGTTGGACATAATCGTGCAATATTGCAGAAGGGCCTCTCTTTTGAAAATTAATCCTGCGTGTTTAGACTATTTAAAAAGTTAAATAATCTAGCAAGAGTTTACAAATTGCCCACCCTTATTAATATGAACAATAAAAGGATTTTCTACAGAAAAACACTTAAGGTCAATTTTTCTTTGCTAGTCGAATATTGCAAACAAGCTTGATATTCGTTTTTACCGAAATGAATAATTTTAAAATAATATAAACACATCACTCAAAACTGACATAAGAAATGAATCGCTGAGCACATTTTTTTTTAAATTAACTGGTAAATTTGTTTTATTTACTGATATTATTTTTAAAGTTATAAAAATTTAAGTACATATAGTTCAAATTAAGCCTGCTTTATAAGTAGGTAAGATAGGAATGTATTTAGGTCTGTCCTCTTAAAAGCTTTTGGTATGATATTCCGTCTGACCATAGACTAACTGTGTATTTTATAAAAGACTCGCTGTTCGGAACACATTATGTAGCATTTTTTAAAATGGCTATATTGCACTAAGAAAGATACAACATCTGGCCTTAACCAAGTGGCTCACAAGTTTGTTCTAACAGCATGTCTACGTAACATAGTAGTCCTTGGGTCTGGACGATGAGAAGATCAGTCCTACTGAATCAGTGATGAATTATGTTCTCACTTAGAATAAAATTGCAAGTTACGTTAACCTTTGACTAACTTATTATGTCGTCAAGGCAAATTGGGTGGTCGTTGCGTTGGTGAAGCAATTTGAAAATATTTTTGTTTCCCTATTTATAGTGATAATGGGAAATAAAACGATGTGACTTTGAAGCAAAGTTTTTTGTGTGCTTGTCACAATTTTTTATTTTAGTATGTTTAAATACTCGCATTTACTCCTTTACTGAGTGACTACATTCATCTAAACAATGATTGTGAAAGCCTGAAATCCTGCAAATTAAACATTATTGTGTCTTATTTTTTGTTATTTTATTATTTTATAGAAATCATCTCAACATCATCTTTAATCTTCCACGACTACCACATAAGACAGTACCAGTGCAGCATGACTCACGCGCACATTCAAACGTAAACGTCTTATGATAATGAGAAACAAAAACGTCATTTTGATATAATATCGAGTGGGATACGCGTGGGCGCGCCCACAGAGCTTTTGGCGCATTCACCCTGCGCCGGCGCAGCGCAAACCGACATCACGATTTCCCGCCTAAAAAGGAGATAGGGGAGACAAACGGGTGTGCTAGCCAAAGGTGGCGCTTAAGAAGCTGATGGTTTTCTATCCGTATCAGATCCATTCCAGCGATAAGACCACCTAAATTGAATTGTCTAGTGTATCTTATATTTTTTTAAGGAGTCTTACTATAGTTTAGATATTTTTCCCGACAAAAATGGAGACCAGGAAGATAAATGGGTGTGTGTTGGGGAAGTTTATGGCAGAGCAGCGCTAAAGATTCTCCATTTATGTCAGATTACTTCAGGCGATAAGTTCACCTAAATTTCTTTTCTCCTTGTTTCCTCATGTATCTTACTATTTTGTACATGGTACTATTTATCTATTTATGCTGATTGTTTCAAGCAGAAGTTTGCACTCTAGTAGTATCATTTTGCTCGTCGTTTTGTTAATGCCTTCCAAATTGACAGTTGTCATTTAGCACTTTACTGACAGAGCTAAGCGTACGCAATTCTGCTGTCAAGCGCTTTCTTTGGTTATATTTTTTGTCGTTGCAGCTTGCGTCACGAAGTGCGACAAAAAATGATAGAACGCAGACTGCTACAGATTTAATTACATTTATGTAACTGTAAACGTAATCTTGAGTTACTGGTGTGAGAAAAAAATCTGTAGATCAAAGTTTGCAATTTATATAGAGTTTTTGTGGAAAGAATAAATAATAGCCTTGGAAAATTGATACTTCGTTCGTACTGTTTGAATATTTTTCATTTAGTCTCATTGTTCGTGTGTAATGTATTTGCTTTATGATATGATATTTCGAAGCACTGGCTCTACTTTTATACATACTTTTCATATCTTTATAAATATTAGTAGCTTAATAGATTACAGTATAGGGGAAGAAGATCTAAATCAATGATTTATTGCACATAAATGAATCAGTGGATAAAGAAACATCCAGATCTGTCCGGCCATTTAAAAATGTTAAATTGCTCTGTTTATATTCTTAAGTAAACATTACTATCCATGTTTTTTGTTTCAACAGAACACTGTACAGTCATGCACTAAAACTGGGAATCGTTAAAACATCCATGAAGCACGGGTGGCCGGTGATAGCCAGCCAAATGGGGAAGGACTACTGACTCATACATTCATCAAGGATGTAAACATGATGTTAATGGTGCTCGGTTAATAGTTTTTTGGGCAGGGTTCGTTCACCTCATGGATGGATGATAGACGATAAAAAAACTCAGCTTGAGTTGAATGGGCGCGTAGGTACTGAAGCCACGCTGTTAGATACTCTCGGACTTAAGCTTTAAGGCTCGAAACGTTAGAGAAATTGAAATTTATTCGTCTTATGTTTCACATCACATTTTGGCTTATGACAGATTTATCATAAAGAAGTTACTTTTTGTCTCTTTGAATCGAGCTTTTCCACTTAACTCCAGCTACAGAAATATTCCTTCATATATCGGAATAATCTCCATAACATCTATCTACAACGTTCGTCATAATATTTAGTATAAATATATATATATAGTATATGTGGGTATATGTATGTATTATTATTGTATTTATTTTATTGCTTATGTTATGTATGTGTAATATTATGTAAGTATTAATTGTATTTATTTGGGACTTTTTTTATATAATTAATTTTGTTTCTTTGTCGCACCGCCTACAATCATTTCTGTTTAGCCCAAAGGCATGACTGGTAGAGAACGCCATAAAGCGTTAAGTCCGCCTTTTGTACAAAATTTTATTATTGTGCAATAAAGTATAAATAAATAAAAGTATAAATAAATATGTCAGACTCTTTTTTTTTTCTAAAATATGGTAGCCCTACTCTTCTGAGTACAGCGCACTCGGGTGCCCCATACATACAGATTAACTATTTAAAGACGCCTTTGTTTACCATTCAAATTTGAACTTTCCGCCCTTGATATACGAACAAGGACAAAATGCCGCTTTAAATTCTGCTAGGAGCACTCAATCCTGTGTAAGTAGATAAGTTAAACGTTCAAAGGCAAATGTCTTGTTGGTTTCGATGTGAATCGTTGTGTATTGAAGACGTTTTGAGCTGGATGGATGTTGGTAGCAGTGATTTGTAAAGAACAGCTTAATATTGGCTACACTGAATAAAGTGGGCTTAATATAGATCCCTGCGGGAGTACCTACTGGCTATCCCACAGCTTTCTGGACCTTCACAGACTTTGTGTTGCTGTGTAGTTTTATTCACAGTTTACGGTGTGGTTAATAATATTATTTGCTAATTTTAAGTGATCACTTCTTCTCGTTCTCGTTCTTTAATAAGCTATAAATCACCTATCCCAAGTTATTTCATTAAAATCACTGAACTCCTAATCGTCTAGTAGCTCCACCATAAGCTCAGCTCCGCACAATGTCGACTATCAGACGCAACATTTTAGAGTATCGTAAGCATGCGTCTATACTAACCCTATTAGCAAACTATTTCGCGTCATGCATGAGTATGGGTATTGGAAAGAGACGGATGCATTTGTGAATGGGCACACGTGATCCGTGTAACGTAAAATTACCAGGAAAACATGAACTGGAGGGATTTCAACGATTTCCACGAAACCACATCCAAAGGTACGTTCGACTGAGAGGGAAAGTTATAAGCGCTTACAGCAGGTTCAAAGTTCGACACTAACAGAATGTCGACAATGCGTATGTAGAGAAGAGAAGAAGAAGAGTGTGCAATGATTTTAAAAGTTTAAATTACTCATTGAGTCCGTTTGGAAACAAACAGTATTCAGGTTATCTTAGATTATGAATTGTAAACCAAAACTTCATAGTGTTATTGTTTTGGTTAGGCTAATATTTTAGATAACGAGCGCGTGTATTATCTAATCAATAGGTAGTATCAATCAGATTAAACAATTTCACAGTCTAGGAATGGTCTGGTTTATTGACAAATGAACTGTGAAACATGACAGATGCAACAACAACCAAGCAAGAAAACAGACTGCAAAATTAGTAATTCGATTCGTGTTGATCATTTCATTCTAAATCCAGAAGCTGAATCACAATTGCATTTATATTGACAAACCGTTTTGGTCATGAACTAGGAATCCAGTGTCAAAAGTGGTTACAAACATGCAAATAAATTGAATGCGGCTCATGCATCGAACGTTCTACCATTGACTGGAGTTGGGCAAGGCGATCCGACCGTTCTAATGGTTATACCACGTCAGATAGGGGCAAGCCCTGATTGCATAACACCACGCATGACTAATCCGACGCTGGTATGCGTAGGAGATATTGAGGTCGTTTGAGGTCGTCATGTGGGTACAGAACGCACTACTCAATAATATACCTTAAATAAATATCGATAAGAATGATAATATACATAAACCATTGTATGCATGCGTTTACGCACATCCGTGAGTTTCAAAATCTAACGCACGTTGGTCATTCGTGCGGCTCGGGTTGTGAAATGTGCACTTCAATCTTTCAGATGTCCAAATAATTGTAATAAAATAAGTAACAGGCTTCTTTTGGGTGTGATATCTTCATCGCCGTCCCGGTCTATACCTCGTCTGGTTAAGTCTAGAAACAAGAGCAATTCGATACCATATAAAAATAATAATAAAAAACAACTCTGCCGTTGGCAACTTTTCAACGTGCTTATATTTTCAATTCCAATATTTTCAAACTATACCATTCAATTTGCTAGAGGTTGTTTGTAAGCATATTCGTTATCTGACCTGAATGGACTGGTGATTTCATTCATCAATCGTAAACCTGTCATTCATAAAGAACCATACGGATTCAGGGTGTACTTGTTTTAATATCGGACCGTTTGTTGCTTCTGAGAACAGGACAGAGATGAGCCTGTTAACGTCTTCCGTCCCGCTCTTACGTCAGTCTTCATTGTAGACAACAATGGCTTGAGAAGCTTCCGGTGCATACGCTTCTGGCCCAAGATTGTATTGAGATAGGCACACGATTCTGATCAACTGTATTCATCAAAGACGCTAAATTGGACGAAAACGCAGAAAATTTTAAGTCAGTTTAGGTGTGTATTTGTAAACATAAGCTTAATCGAAAGATAATATATTTTGTGTCTATTTATAATCATCCCAACTAACAAGAAAAATATTTCTTCCAAAATGTCTCACATCTGCGTTCATCTTTCTACCACCGAAATGAAGTCATCAGTGCAGTAATACATGTGAATGATATCTTGCTTATGTCGAAAGCCAGAGTTAATAAATTACATCAAAATTATGGGCGGTTCTTTAAATCAGTTTACTGAACAATAGTTATTTGAAAGACGAGTAATTTTGTTGGTGCATGTCACGACTATGAGTCAGAAAGAGCCTTGCACCAGAGGGTACAGATTGGCGATGACAATGAAGATAATTATACTCAATGCACTCCCCATGCCGTTCGTACAAATTGTTGGAATAGAAATTGATTGGATTAACTCTTGTCTGCACTAAGAATTTCTATAGTTACGTCTGTCTATTCTTTGTGCACTTAAACTTAACCTCTAATTGGTGAAGTCAATAAAGTGAATTAAGTTTGAATTCATATATAACCACATTTGATTTGTGAATTTGCAGTTCTTTCAAAAATGATTTATTATCTCAGTGTTTTGATTTAGTAGATAAACAATTCATAAACACAGTAGTAGAATAAAGTATGCAATTGTATAATCGTGGTGAATTATTTATGGAAATCTAATCTGGAAGTAATTTTAACAATGGTTAGATAAGTAGAAGATATCTTTAGGCCGTAAAACTAACATCGACAGTCATAAATATGAGCATTATAATCTACAACTACAATACTCCCACACACCAGAGGAAGGAAACGCGTCCTAATTTTGTATTAGCAAAATCGTTTATCGTGGTCCAATAGCTGTATATTAGAACAAGTAAATAAGGAAATGGAAAACTGTGTAGGGCCAAACATTATTCGATTTCGCGTAGGATTTGATTAAATAGATTCTGTAGGTAGTAGGTAGGTGTAAATATCACATTCTGACCCGGATCTGTTGCAATTATTTTCGAACAATGTTACGAAAATCATTAATACTTTAATTCCAAGAAGACAAGATTCTTCAAAAAATAAGATAAATACCATCAACTGAATATAATAGAACACGACTTCAGTACCAACGAGTAAAAAATAAAATGAAAGAAGTAAAAACTATATCGAAACGAATGAAAATAACAGTATTTATAGTGTAGTATTACACAGACATTAAATCATTGTGTAAATCCTTATTAAACTCATGAATGAACACCAGGCGAGGGCGGCACATGAGTGGCGTCATCACACCACGTTATTTCATTCAAGGCAAAGGATCTTCACCGTTAACTAGTTTCAATAGTCTGACTCTGAAGGAAATAGTTTGATTCGTTAAGCATGTTACAAGGACATTAAAACTTCTAAAACAACTGATCAAATGTTATCTGGTAGTTACATAACAAGAGCAAACATAATACAGGTTGAAAATTGCTTTAGGTATAATTCATGCAGATGAATTAAGTACGGTATAGGTAGAATAATTCATTCGATACACATACAGGTAAGCAGTGAGAGTGGACAAATGAGGTCAGACTTCGGAATGTATTTCTACCCAAAGGTAAGGAATAGAGAACTTTAATGAGCTTCTGACTCATTGGTTCCCTTATTTGTGTAAGTGCAAGTGACCAATTAATGACAGTTCATAGTCACGTTTCAGGCAACACATGTACTGATCTAGCATAGTAAGCTGATAGTTAGTTGTCAATATTTTTAAAAAAATGCTGAGAATGACCAGAACAATAATGCAATAAATAATATAAGATTTTTGAGTTAGGGAGAGAGAAATCGCCACCCTTATGGTACTGTGCTAATGGTGTATTAATGGTAAAGCTGTTTTAGCCCATTTGCTGCCACACAGCACACTCACAACACAATAGAAAATAAATTGTTATCACGCACCGATGCTGCGGGCTATGGCATGGCAGTAAGAAGTTAAAGCCTCTCGATGTGAATCCAGTTCAAGAGATAGAGGATTATTCCTGAAGTACATTATTTAGGGTTCATTAAATAGGTTACCCTTTCTAAAAATCTTTTGAAAATTGAAACAAACCTGAGCCTGAGGGTAGTCGGGAGAGGGCGGCCGTTGCGGGCACTTGGCAGCCATCCGCGCGCCTTGCCCACAATTCTGCGCGGGCGCCGCCTCATCCTCCGCGTAGTACAAGTGCACGAAATCCTCCGTGTCCAAGAAAGTGTTGATCAGCATACTCCACAGATAAATACAACTAATATAACTTAACAGATCAGACTTTGGGAGCACTATACACTAGTTTAACACTAAGGAAGCACGCCACCGAAACGATTTGTTACGTTCCATTTTTTTTTGTCTTCACTTATGTATTAATAAATAAGTTAATATGAATCACTACACTTGTATAAAATCACATTTGATTGGCGATGCCACACAGTTATCTACTGGAATTGGAAGTATTACGTCATTTTATTGTCGATTGATGACAAATGTCATAACAGCCAGTTTGAATACGACGACCTCTTTACTTGTGCCATTAGATTAGTGTTATTGAATTGACTACATAACAGAATAAGGGCATTCGTTTATTTATTCACGTGGTCAAAGTTAGTACTTCGTGGTTTAGAACCATTTACAAGACAAAAAGAGGCGATTTGTAAAAACTGAAATAAAAACCAGAAAGGAGGATAGTGTATATTTTTAAATGTGATTGTAATACAATAGAAACAAAACTACAATGAACTTGACACAAGTATAGTTTTTAAGCACCAAACGGCTGTATTGTTTTGAATATACAAACGGTGACGTCAAACTATCATAACAATATGGCGGAACAGCTGACTGCGGAAAATGTACAGAGAGAGTGTAATCAGATAATATGATAAAGAGTATTGTCACTCTGTTGGTAAATAACAAACGTCGAATGCATCCTGGGAATGCACATTGCAGTATTGTTAAACAACCTATTGTTTAATTAAAGAAACGTCACCTACAAGCAAGAATGAGACAAAGGCTTGAGAAATGTAGAGACGAAACGCGGACCTTATAAATCTCACATTATACTTTACAGTAATGGTCCTTCGAGTCGGATATATATTTGTGTAAAATCAGTTCCCGGAAAAACATTGGAAACGCTTAATACTTATTCAAATATCATTCCTGATTCATGCACAATACTTATCAAGCTTAACAACCGCATTGCTTGCAATACAAAGTCTAAAGGGTTCGTTGAACCAGACAGTGTTGACCATTCACTACTTGTTAAGCCACTTTTAGGTTTACAGCTACACTTCTATTATAGACATTCCATAATAAAATATTACAACGCTATTTCAAGAATTAAGCAAAAAAAAAACAATCATTGCCTGGAATATAACAGTTTCCTTAAAAAATACGCTGCCTGATTGCGAATTAGATGTAAAATATTTAAAGCCAAATAAATTAAAATAACCAAGGCTTATGTTGACTCTCCTACCTAATAATTTGTTACTACGGAAAATATTTAAATACTTTCAAACTCGTTTACGATGTTTCCTAACTTGTTGTCTCTATGTCAAGTACATAAAAATCTAGGTGTTAGCTTAACCATGACCTACAGTTTTACAAGTTACCATCCGAATTGTAGAAAGTCAAGATATATATATTGAGTTTATGTCCCGAGGACGAGATATAACGTACCAAAATTTTTTAGACGGTTGTCCCTAATTCCCTATAAAATATATTGATCATTGATGTCAAAGCATATTGAAGCATCAACCAATGCATTATGTAAGTTTCGAACTAAAAGATCCAGTTTCTAGTTTCTCAAATGCTCTTAGAACGTGTTTGCAACACAATACCTATGAACATTTACAACTTGTTTACTATAAATAATAATATGGCTGTATTTCCATCCATATCTCTAACCGCAGGTATGATTCATTTGATATTACCGTCTGGGCCCTTTCCTACTTATCTGTGCGATTGAGATGATTCAATTGAGAGATTCATAATAACAAAGAAATAAATAATTATTTTGATGACGTATTGTAGTTGTCAAATGATGATAAATTATCCGATTATCTGATCTGTCCATGAATTCAAGAGAAGGTGATTGCTCCTACTTAAAGCGAATTCACAAACGTTACGTCGAAGATGAAGTATTTAATTAAATATCGTTGAATCTGTCCTTTTGCGCTTCGCCTCAATTTGAATGCCAGTTCAAAACATCTGCCTTAATACCAAAATCACATAAAGCAGTATTTCCCTTTTCAACAAAGAAGATGAACAACAAACCCTGTTTACGATGATTCGGCAGAATTTCAGATTCAGGACCAAAATAAATTCTTTGTCCAAAATTTAGCTCCGTGTGTTGAAATTAACGACTGTGACTTTGATATCTTTGTCTCAGATCACGTATCAAAATTCGTCCGATCGATGCCAAATATTAATAGATGCTATTAACATATTATCATACTACGTCATCTTCTAATCTTAGAATAGTTGGCTAGACACGACACATCTTAATTCAGTCTAATCCGTTAGCGTTCATCATTATCATTATTGCACCAATGATACTATTCTTGATGGACTCTTGTGACAAACCATTATTAATTATTATATTTACCTCTCAAAATCCAAAGAATGTTATAGGGTAGACAAATTTTAACAAACACATTCGATTTTAAATACCTATCAGAAGTTTCATGCGATTTTATTGTAACATTCACTAATATCAAATTACAAAGATATTGACATTATAGTACCGTTATAGTCACGATGTCCGTCGTTGACCTATCGGCATTATGCAACTGGGACCCGTTTGACGTATAAAATTATCAATATGCATTACAACTCAACAATGAATATTTCCACTCATGAATTTTAATATACATTCAAAAGTCGGGTTACGTTCTGGCCCATTGACATACGGATAATTAACATTTTGTTCCAGTCGCTAAAATATATTCGATGTTACTGCCAAGTTTGATATTCTACAAAAAGACTCGTCTTACAAAATATATTAAAAAATCATTTTCTCATAATGCATACAAAATTGCAACAAAATAACATACACAAAAGGAGGTACTAGGATCCAAGAGGGAGGCAAGAGATACGCATGGCAAATATACAAGACATTCAACGGATGCTCGCTCCACTTTCTGAACAGTAGGCGCCGAAGAATGCGGCCACGGCGCCTTTACGCTGTTACATACCAGCCGCGAGCTATGCTGTCCTAGTAACTTGAAATGCTGAGAATCAAATATGTATTGTTATATTCCATAGATATAATGAAAATGAAACTAACACAAATTAATATCGTCGACGATCAAATGCAAAGCATATATATACTATACTGATAAATCCACTGACACTCTACAACACACGAATAAACTCGCATTTTTATATCCCCTGTAAGTAAACTTAACGTCTTGGAATAAATAATAAGATAGCATGCAATACATTTGCCACAAAAAAAAAATTGCATAACAATTTATACCTACTGAGTTCCATTATAACTGGTAATTAGCGAGATATATTGTTCAGAGAAAAAAATAATGACAAGAGTGTTGAAGCGATGCAATTTGTTCTTCACGGGTGTTGGTTTTGTATAGAAGCCATTACAATTATTCTGTAAAAACGGTACAATGTAAGGTATTGCATTTGATATTTCAACAAAATTGCCAGCACAGCAAAAGTTGCGTAATTTCTTTCGACGTCGGGGCGTCGAAAGGAGGACGCACAGAATATATTAATTATTCCTAGATAACGCATATTTGCCTGTGCACAAATCGATTGCGTGCTTTAAATCATGCAATAGGTTATTTTTGTTGCATTATAAAGCGATTACAAAGCTGAAATTAAGGTTAGTAAAAAATCTGCTTTCCCGTTTGGTTATATTGATGTTTCGTTACGAGCGATTAAGTATTTTTTTCCAGAAATCCGTTTCAAAGTACCTGAATATGACGACCTTACGTGTATTTATTTATGTGAATCGCTAAAAAAACGTCTGATGAACCGACAAAAAGTTTCACGAAGGGCGTACTCGTATTGCAACGGTGAATAGCTCTACATAAAATGTTAACATAGTATTATGTTAGTGCTAAGTAACTGTCTCAAATAAAGCTAGCCATCGAGTAAGCTCAAATTGGTAGATCATGAAGACCTATAAGCATGCTTAATGCTTACTAAATAAATACTATCTTCTATACAGAATATTTTTTGTGGACGTAACAGCAAAGCTTAAGATAAATACAGTGTATCTGGTCACCGATGTCCGACCCGTCAGCGCGCAGTAGTATGATCAATTTTATCGACAAATCCACTATAAAAATGATTTTACCCCTACTATTTAAAAAAAACAAATACTTAATATTATTAAAGGCAATATTTTCTGTGGTTTGGGTGGATTTATTTATTAGCAATATCTACCTATTCGCAGGACCTAACATAAAAATTAATTACTTCGACATTTAGAAAAGGCAGATAGTAAGTTGACATACAAGGTCCCATTAAAATCGTTATAAACCACTTGAAACGTAAAATATTGAAGTAAAAATTGTTTATTTATTTGAATGTTACCAAAAACTAGACCGTGAACATACTTTTTTCTTCTACTAACATACACTTAGACATTACATTAAAAAATAATGGTAGCTGTATTTTTTTAATAGTGCGGTTAAAATGATTTATTGTAGTGGATATGTCTATAAAACTGATCATATTATTGCGCCCTAACATGTCGAACACCGGTGACCAGACACACTGTCAATTAACAGTAAGAAATAATACGCCTAATTCACATATGGGAACCGATAGCCAACCAGAAATATGATATCACACAATTTAACCATGCCGTTCTCAACTTAGAAACATTCAGAACCCACGAGTATGAAATTAACAGAAAGGCATACAACGAGGTCGACTATCAGATTCCGGGACTACAACTACAGTCTCCAGTTCACTCGAGGTGTCACATTACTAGCAGCCAGCCATCTACCAAATGCGCATACGCAGAAATTTCGCCCCTAGGTATACGTCCTAAGAGTTTTATTGAGACTGCAATTTTGTTGCGGTTTCTTTACGGCTGTAAGACGATACAACGGACCGATATGCAGTTCAATTCCGCGTACGTAAAACGTTAGGTTTCGTGTTCGAATCAGAGCAAGGAAGCGGTGTTATGGAATAACAGATGTGATTTCAGATTGATAATTTAGAAGCTGCGGTAGAAAACCAATAAACGCACTTTGAATGGAACAGAATACATTTGAAATTCCGTTCACGAGCATAGAAGATCATTGAACTCTAACATTTATCAAGATGACGTCATCTTTGTGTAAACAGCTGTTGAAAATAAATTTACATCGTTCCTAAACCTTACTTCGACGAATACTGATAGGAATATAGGTGACATATCAGACCTCCCAAACAAGGAAAAGCGATAAAGTTGTGATGTTTTTGTGGCAATGACGAAACAGTGTGCTAAGGTTAGGCAGCAGGCTCCACTGATATCACTGGTCGTGTCTAAAATCACGATGATGAAGCTTCTATTACCGTTGGTTGTGACTCGACGGCCTTCTGGCTCGACGATGAGCGATACGTCAACGATTCAAAATATCACCTGATGTATTATTATTTTTCTAAGCTCATGTGTTGCTTGCCTGCAGCTATAAACCGTAATGAGAAAGAAACTATCCCACCTCATCCGTCCACGTCCGATCGTAAAACGAAAACACGTAGTCAATTTTAAAAGCTCTATACGAGGGGTGTCGACTGTCGGTCTAAAGTTATTACTGCAGTGGAAAAAGAGACATAAAACATATTGCTGCTCGAAGCTTTTAAAGCAAGAAACGCTTGTAAAATTCTGGAGATAATCCATGAAAACGACAAAAATGTAATGAGAAAAAGGTCACGTTTTCCAAATGTGCAAAAAGCTGCAGCAGCTGGCTGACAACAAAGTAAAATTTGAAGGTCCCAAAGAGGTACTAAGTATTTCAACTCTAGATTAGACATAGCTCTTCAATTTTAAGCTAATAAGCCTTTTCAAACAGTGACGTACAAATTGATTGTACCTTTTATTCGCTACAAACAGTAAACGTTAATGGCATTAACTCCTCGGGTGCCCCGCTTCAAATGGGAGTGCCCCAGGGCTCAATATTGGGACCTTTGCTGTTTTTGATCTATATTAATGACCTTCCTTTTTATTCAAAAGACTCCTGTGAGATAGTTCTGTTTGCTGATGATACATCTTTAATCTTCAAATCAAGAAGAGGCGAAAAATCATTTGACAATGTTAGCAGAGCTCTCTCTAAGGTATCAAATTGGTTCACTAGCAATAACTTGCTTCTTAATACAAAAAAGACTAAATGTATTAAATTCACCATGCCTAACGTGAAGCAAGCTACCACAGAAATTGTACTTAACGGTGAAAAATTAGATCTATCAAACTCCACTGTTTTTCTGGGCATTACATTGGATTCGAAATTGCAGTGGGGACCACATGTTGACGCTCTGGCTGGGAGACTCGCTTCAGCTGCCTTTGCGGTTAGAAAAATTAGACATTTGACTGATGTTGAAACAGCCAGGCTTGTGTATTTTAGTTACTTTCATAGTATAATGTCTTATGGTCTTCTCTTGTGGGGTTCTGCTGCGGACATCGATACCATCTTTATTTTACAGAAAAGAGCCATTCGTGCCATTTACAAACTTAGTCCCCGCGAATCCCTGAGAGAATTCTTTAAGGAAATTAACATCCTCACTGTCGCTTCTCAATACATATTTGATAATATCATGTATGTACGTAAAAATTTAGATGTTTTCATGAAAAAAAGTGACATACATTCGTATAACACACGAAATAAAAGCAAACTTGTTCTTCCAAACTTCAGGTTAGCCAAAACAATGAATTCATTCCTGGGAAATTGTGTTAAATTTTTCAACAATATACCTAATAATGTCATCGAACTACCTATTCACAAATTTAAGTTACATGTCAAAACTACCCTAATGTCGAAGGGGTATTATAAAATTCAAGACTATCTTAATGACGAAAATGTATGGACAGTCCAGCCTGCACCAAACTGATGTACCTACCTGTTTATTTTGATTTGTATCATTTTTGAGGCAGCTAGTGGTGACTGAGTTTGTTCCGGCGTTTCTTCTCAGCACTTGCCAAATTGTCTGTGTTTTGTCTCGAAGCGCTAGTAGGGCCCAAAAGATAAGGAGACATGTTCTTGCCCCATACGGGCCAAAATTGATTGATATTACACTAATTATTGACGTTCATAAGTGGCATTTTGTGTCCTAAATTGAATAAATTATTTTTGATTTGATTTGATTTGATTCAAGTACATGAGAACGCACGATTCTTGCTGCATCACGATTATATATGAACGTAAATTAATCGTCGATCACGTTTCTATTTACATTCTTGTATCTGGAGGCTGGAGATGACAACTAATATGGGGATTGATGCTGGCGCTGATTTCTGGCTGATTTCTTATATAAGAAATATTGTTTTATGGAAATACAAAACAGAGGAAAAGTATGATAAGAACAGTTTCATGAATGTTGTGGTCGATGGCAATAAAACTGTACGGAAATAAATATGAAGAAAATGATAACGTACCGGATGCTACAAAATTGACACAACCTCAATGAGGTCGACGTTGTTTTTAACACTACTTTTATCGCAAAAACAAATTCAGGAAGGTCAACACAAATTATAACGCGAATTCTAAAGGACACTAAACAATTTAATATTTTTGCAATGTCGAAATAAATGATAATTTATGAAAAACTGAAGAAAAAAAACAATTTCTGTTGACATAGAAGCAAACCTATTAGATTTAGTAAAGAAAACAAATAAATCAATAAAACAGTTATAATAGTAGTTACCGTCGTTAATAATGAAATAATTATGATGCTGAGGTAACGTACCGATACTGTAATAGCAAAAATGACAGTCGTAACAATTAACTAATACAATAAACGTTATATGAGGTTAACAAACCAGACTAATGGTTCTTATCACTTGCGTAAATGGTACTTATTTCTTAACGTTAGCAAAATCTACATAGTTAATAAAGTGCAATTGCTGTGTAGAACAATTTTATACTGACTTTGCAAAACAACATAATAAGGATAACAACTGTAATTATAACATATTTGATGCATAAAATTACAATAATAATAGATAGTATAAACCTCCAAACACCAATAAGAACAACCATCTTCTGCATATTTCACGAATAAAAAATAAAAAGCGACCCTATAGATAGCGTCTGAACGACAGTAATCAAAACTTTAAGGCTTAGAAAGCTCAGGGGTCTAGACCAAATTTAATCAATGTTGGATCTGCAATACATCGATATCACCGATATGATGTATGATAGAGATGAAGTAAATGATACCGTTTGATGTAAAGACCGAGACGAAACCTCTATCTTTAATGGCATTTCATCGGAGCTGTTATTTTAGTAATTCAATAAACCGCTTTTATTTACCTTTCTCTCAAAGCTCCGGGCTAGAAATCTTGTCTTGTTACAACAGTTGTTCCTTTTAGAGTAAACTTTAATAATAGACAGTGGGGTACTATAAAAACTTTGCGAGAGAAAACAGAGGCAACGAGAATTCGTTCGCGGTGTAGGTAGCGAGATATTACACATTTCAGTGCACCTGAATACACTTTTGTTGGGTTTTCAATTGAAATTTGTAGGTGTGCTGTAGAGAAAGTAGAAGCGAAGTTTTCAGTATAAAAGCGAAATAAAATTACATAACATTTTGTTTTGCTAAACATTAAACAAATAACACGGAACGGAATAGAGCGTAAGATTTTTTTTAAAAAGAATACGGTATTCTATCAAATTATAACTTATACAAACATTAAATTGAAAATGTTGCTTTCTCTAAATTTTAAAGATCTCATATTTTAAAGATCTTTTGCTAAAAAATCTAACAAATGTAAGAAAAGGAAAAATACAAATCCTCAGCAAGAGGTGAAATATAAGAAATATTTTTACAAATGCAAACTTAATTTCTAACAACCGCAGGTAACTAAGGAAATGGCAAGCATTACATGAGCTTATGCCCAGCATTACAGCGAGGCCATACTTCCAGTTCAGCTAATGCAAGCGACCTTGCACGGTCACAATGTCCTCACACAACACAACAATATTTGCACATGAATCTTCATTTCAAGAATCATATGGGAAAAGCAAACGAGGAAAAACTTTATACCTACTCCCGCAGCCTTCTTATTTAAGCATTGTTTTAAACTACCTACACGCTTTTTCGTGTGAAGTCATTTCATTTACTTTAATGTCACAAAGTTGAATCCACCATTGTAGGAAGACAATTACTTATTATATAAAACTTATTCTTAAAAAACAAGAACCACAATAATTAAGATAGCACAGGCGACATGAATGATAATGTTATTATTTTTTTCGAACAAATAAGAGTCAAGTTAATGATACGACGATATAATTAGAAGCTACAAAAAGAGTTAAAAACGATTATCAATTGGCAATGACAGTGAGTAATGGTATTACGAGTAATATTTGTTTATAAACAGAAATCACGTGAAGTTATATTCAGTCCAACGCAAATGCAAGTTCAGATGAATTGCATGGTGTAAATCTAGCTTTTGAATTTTAAACATATTACAATGGTGATACGAGCGAATAGTAATCGTAAAATAATGTTGTGCACTGTACGATTGCCGACCGACCAATCACGCGGGCACACGCAACGCATTTCGCAGCGAGCGAGTCATGTGAGTGGGCCTCAGGCGCCGCTCAGGACCGGCTACACTGTGACCTTCACCCGAGTGCAGTAAACAAATCAAATACTACCGCGATGCAATACAACATCAATCCACAAATAACAAGAGGGGGATATTAACTAATGCAGAAACAAAAGAACAAACGTACGCCAACGAAAGGAAGTCTGAATCTATTGTTCGAGATGAATGGTGTTACGGTCTTATCGTAAGCTGTAGAGGATGTCTCGTTTGACTTGGAGTTAATTGTGTAACGACAAAAAGACCTTTATCTGGTTTTAACGCGGTTATAATTAGAATTATGTTTTGGAAACTTGCTTTGCTAAAAAATGCTGAATCTTTTTCGAAAGAAAGAAAGCTATTAAAATAACTAAAATTAATGCAACCGCTCAACCACTCAGGCACAGGCACAGGCCGAGTGTCTTCCGTCATGCAGATGAAAACTTCCGCGATGGAGCAAGACTCGAGTGCTCATTAGACAAGCAACTGTGAAAGTTGTCTCTCAGTGCACTCCTGTGAATGTCAAACGCTCTATATCTCTCGTTAATTGACACGGACGTAGAACTGACATTTTCCGATCGCAAGGTCGTCTAGGCATGGCCAATCAAGGTTGCACTCACTAGCCTTATTATAAGACACAATGAATTTAAAATATATTATTAAGAAATCAAACATTTAAGAAATGCTAGAGAGAGATTAATTAGACACGAGGAACCTTGGTTAGAATCTCGTAATAAATCGAAATGTCAAACAACGGCAATAATGGAATCGTAAATCACAAATATCCGATTTTCTATTACATCGCTATCCTATATCCCGTCGTCTAGCTTAATACAACAATTGATTTATATCATACTTGTTCAAGATTTATTAGTTACGATGCATCGGAAGAGAAAGTTGAATTGGCACAGTCTTGCAATGCGATCACAAGTGAAAACTATACAGGTATGTTCTGAAACTGCATCACGTGAAAGATGGAGTTTTTAAGGTCAGTGTAAATATATCTTGGCAACGGTATTAGAATAATAATAGAGCTTTGTTTGAAGCATAAAGATAAGGACTGCATAATGATACTGAAAGAGAAATGAATGTTGTTGATGGAGATGATTCGTTACATAAGGAATTATAAGACACTGAGCAAACACGCAAGTTGTTCATGAACGACCACGACCTAAATACATAGAGATAAAAAGTTGAACTCTGTGCCTTATTGAAGAACATTGAAGGTAATTTATTGCAAAGATAATTCGATTGAGCATGATGCTTAATGATGAGAACAACACCGGGAAAATTCCTGGCGTTTAAATTTCCGACAAGGTTGTAGGAATGAAAGCGAACATTTTATATTATATCATTACTAATACGTTCTTGATTTTATATTATTATTTGCTGGATTGGATAGATGCATGTGCGCGGTCGTAATTATTGTTGAAATATGAATTTGAAGCAATCATTTTAGGCTCATTTTTTTACTTATCAACAGCCTTTAACTAGGACGGCAATCGGTACGGTAAGATAAGATACACGTACACTATCACAAGCATTTCTTAATCAAGTCACAGCGAAATTTAATAACAATGATTACCCTCAAGGATCAAACATTTAATAGAGCAGTTGAAATTTTATCAAGAATGATAGAGCAGTATTTAGAAAAGTTTGATAAATTTGAATTGAGCACGTGACTTTAAAATGGAAGCTTAGGAACGATGGTAACGATTTTCTGAGATCACAGCTGAGACGGGAGCATGCGCAGAAGTGATACCATTGCGACCACGTGGCCAACATCGAATAACATTTAATTGAATAACGTCTAACGTCCACTTTCTAATAAGAAAGTGAATTTCCATTTGATGTTTAGACTGCTTCTATGATTTTTCATCATCAAAGATAATGTAGATGAATGTAGAGGGCATGAGTTTGAATGTTTGTTTTGAGCGTTTCTTTTGGCTCCAAAGGCAAAAAGTAATTTATAACATCTAGTCTATTTTACCAACGTCAGATAGGATTTATCCGACCCAATACGTATAAATCATCCGATTTTAAACTGACATTTTCATAAATGATTGCTGTCAAATAGATGACGTTTTCAAGTTAGGCGTTTTGTATCAGATATCAATATTCCATATATTATTATGACGTTGGTAAAATCGACTCTAAATCTTATCGGAGTTCATAAAATTTGGAGCATTGTAATGGATTTATTGTCCTGACATGCGCATTGGAACACATTGCGCCACGTGGCACTATCCCGTTGCATAACCTTTATCTTATAAGATCCTATCCTATTAAAATACTTAATAAAATTGTTGAAAGTTATTTTGAGTGCTCTTATATCCAATGAAAAACGATGGAGCCTTTGAAGAATATGATATAAGAAAGTCAACATAATATTGTGTATTGATTGAAGAAGCTCATTTTGCTTCTACTACACGTGATTTCTCATTTTCATTGGATGCTGGCAGAGGTTGATAATGTAGACGAATTTCATAATTTATTTCATTTTTAACAGCTAACGTTTGTAGATGTTGGGTAGAACTAACTACTTTCTAACTTTATGGTAGCTATTTTTCATCAATTGTCGTTCCAAGAACTGCATAACTCTCATATTTGGTAAAAAAAACTTTACAATCCCATTTCTTGTTAGGAAGCAATCATTTCACAAAGTACCAGGAAATGAGCGATGTAAGAATGTCTCGGCCACGCCTACGGTCCCTACTCGTACTACAGCATGCCGCAGTCACGTTGCACTATGACGGTGCACACATGCAAGCCTGCATGCACACAGACGCAGCCCCTGCAGAATGGCGGCAGAATGGACCCGCCATTTTCCGCATGGCTCCAATACATCGAACCCTACAACATTATTATCACAACACATATCAACATTGTTGATATACCTGCTAATGACAGTTCACCTGACGCCAACGACTCATAACAACCAGCAGTCAGTCAGTAAAGTGGACTTTGATCATGGTTATTGAATCGAGCAATTCATTCAGCGGTGCGAAGTGATTAGCCAACGTTTTGTTGAGCCAGTGACCTCGGACGAAATCGTTGAACAAAGCAACGATCCAGTTAAAGAATTCAAAACAACGATTGCAAAACTCAAGTTCTAAAAACATACAATCAGTTTATAAAAACATTTTTCCTTCGCGGTATATCGAAGTTGATGTTTATAAACATCCACATAGCTCTACATATCATTTGGTCAACCCACGATGTTTGTAATTGGAATATGTTCACACTAATCGAATGGTTAATGGTGACGAATTGTGGAATTCAATTGTACGATACCGTTCAGGGGCAAAACCCCGCCATAATGTAGCAGACGTGGACGCCACGAGAGCCGCCCATGCCGCGGCACTAATATTCCAGAGAAATCATCACTAATACAACTCCAGCATGTGACAATACTCAATATTTACACTCTCGCTTCACATTCCGAACTGATAGTAGTATTTCCTGACGTAATTTCCGCCGAAACCATATTATTATGAAGCCATGTGCCGAACACGTCGGCGCGCCACGGCTTGCCATATTAGAAATTCCAATGCGGACCTTACAAAACTAGTTTCTTGGAGCACTTTACAATATAATCCATTTAAACTTGTCGAAGACTTCGCAAAACCACAGATTCGAGAACTGGATGTTGATAAGAGCGCGTATGTGGTGTATATCCATATTACGGTAGAGGGTGTGCGAGGTCGCATGAAGTATGCGACGGACGCGCGCGACAGCTGCGAGGCAACTGAGGCGCGCCAGGCGGTGCGGTGCGGGGTGGGGGGAGGCCGAGCCGGCAAGGGGGCCGCGGCGTCTGAACCACGTCTCCGCTCGCTAGTAGAGGCCCTGTGAATAGTGCAACGTCAGCGGGCGCGTGCGTAGTATTCGATGGCGCCCTAACACCAGACGAGCGCCACAAAAAACTCTCCGGCTCACTGGCATCGTTCACGACCGATGGGTTTCCTCGCGAAACTCATTATCCGCCGGCAAATTGTAATTGTTCACAGCCGACTTCGGGTTTTTCGACGTCAATTGAACTTTTTTAGTCAAGGCTACACTTCTTTATACTTAGCGAGCAAATAACACTCATAGACACTCCAACAATATCACAAAAACCGACAACATTTTGAACATGTTAGTGTTTATTATGAAAAATTAAAAATGTTAATTCGGATAAAGATAAACAGTTTTTATACGAAACAAAACCTCTTAATGATAAGGGGGCATGCAATAACATCTGGTAATGATGAAGATGCAAGTTTGATGACTTTAATTTGTAAAAGAAAACTTAAAATAGTGTAGGTAACATAGTATCAAAACAAACCGATAAGCGAATAGGTATTGAAGTTTTATCAGAAACCGATATATCTGATTAATACATAAATGTAGATTAGGTCTAGCCTTTACTTCGTTTTGTACCACAGGATTTAGTAGAGGCATTTAATCTATGTAGGAAGGCGTTAGATAGATAAATCTCAACATTTATCTGAGCAGATAAATTGAAGTGTCAACCGTTTATAATGCCAATACAGACATTGCCATGTTTATGGCTATTAATAAACAAATTATAGCAAACAGCCGTGACAAAGGTAAAATAGTAAAGTATCGAAAATTTTTTGCAAGAGTCATCAAGCTCAAATTATCTGTTAGTAGATTGGAGAATTAACAGGGTTTAATTTGTAATCTTTGTTATAGAACCTAAATATTTTAATGTAGAGAGTCATAAGAATTTGAAAGGAAATAATTTCGTGTCTTTTAATCAAAACTTTATAGATAATATTTTACAAACTTTTATGGGTAAGTAGAATAAGCTACATTGATTTTATATGATAATGATAACTTGATAAGACACATTAATATGTCCATAATGATAATAAATCCAATACGAAAGTGATCTATTAAGCTTCCATCAAGAGCATAAGCTCGACCCTATTTTATCAGAATCATATTGCTATTTGACTAGATTTGACTATTTTTCCATTGCATTCAATTGTTCGCACAAAAATATCGGAATGTTCAGATGCTGTTATCGCGGTACGACCGGCCTTGCATACCACGATACACGTGGTTCAGTCGCTATGGTGACAGTACAAGGCTGCAACCGATTGCGAAAACGTTACCAACGCAACGTAGCACTTAGGCACTTACTGTTTGATTTATAAACAAGGTGTTCTTGCAGTAGTAAAATGCTCCGGTACTAACCGTAAGCTGCTTTTGGTAGAATTTTTTTTCTTCAACGACACCTGTTTTGCTGTTTAGCACTTCGAAAATGGATGAGTCGAGAGTTAGGTCTAGCTTTAATCATTTTGATTGCAGAGATTTTTTTAATTTCTTTTGTCTCTGCCGGCTGAAACGATCTCAGCCAGCTAATGGAGGTCGTGCAAAAATAAATATAAAGGTCAGTCCAGATTTATGTACAGTATTTGCAGCTGTTTCAGATCTTAATTTCGTTTCAGCATCGAATGCCTCTTTTGTCAGTTTAATACACAGTCTGTCTGGAGTATCAGGAGCAATGGAGCCGTGGATTGGGAAAGTGTCGCCTTAATTGAATGGCAAATGTATCAGATACGGAACAGTGGGTGGCGGCGAGATTACCAACCTACGCACGCCCACAAAACGTTGCTCGTGAAAATTATTATCTAGTTACCGCGTCAGTGTTTTTAGTATGCAAAACTAACTTCTAATTTTCTCAAGTTTCTGATTTACCACACTAGGAGTTAGGCGAGGGACAATTCATTTCGCAGAAGCGCATGAAATGTTTGAAATACGAGAGTTGTTCAGAAAGTGGATTTCTAGTTTTGCCGTATTGTACTGTTTGTCAAGTGGCTTATGAGTGAGAATAGTTAGAAATTGTATTACAGTGGTACTACCCACGCTAAGAGAAACCCTTTATTAATATGTATCGTAAAGACTCCATAGAAATGTAACAACGCTGTACTATATAGGTAATGTATATATGTTATTTATTCTTACATCCCCCTCAATATGTATTTAGAATTTTCTTTTATAAGTACATAAATAAATTCGACCTTAACAAATTGTATTGTACAGGATGTTACTTTGGTCAGCGACGAGCGACTCAGGGGTGGCTGTATAAACGATACTTATGCCAAAAAAAAAACAAAAAAATTTTTTTTTTGAAATGGAAAAAACCCACAAAATCATTTTTTTAATGCGGTACAGCAATCAAGTTAAAACTACCAACACCAGGTAGCCTCTTCGTAGCTTACTAGCTACGGCGTAGTATTTCGTAGATAAGCGCAAGCTACGCGCTAGGGTGCGAGTTTTCCCATTAAATTTGTTTTTTTGAACGTTGTGAAGACGTAGAGAGACGTAGAGGGAACGTTCTTGTATAAAACTTGCTCAGAATTTAAAGAAAACATTTTTTTAGAATAAGCATAACTCATATTATCATCCCTGAGTTGGATGTCACTGACCAAAACAACACCCTGTATGAATAGAATAGAATAATTTATTTGTATTTGAATAGGGTACACTGAAGTTCTTACAAATTAAAGAAAGTTCGGCCCACTCAGTCACCAACAACAGCACACAAGTCATAAAAATTACATTTGGAGTTAACTATTATAAAATTAATTAGTACATTATATAAACTTATACCACAAGTCACAATAAATATCAATAAGTATTTAAATTTTAAACAATGCCATAGTAGGATGTATACAATCTAACAGTTACAAAATATTCAAATTCACAAGAGTCAAATCGAAAATGTCAACAATGATTAAACCTATATTTTTACATTCATTAGTTATGACCTAGGTCTTCCTTAGCATTGCAGTAGATCTCTTCACATAGCCACTTGCGTAGGGCAGTCTTAAAGTTATTAAATGTCATTTTTCGAATATATGTACTGATTAACGAACTCTAGGAGCATTGTCAGGTCTTTTAGTTTCCCAGTGGCTCTCCATTTTCTTGCATTTGTCCGAACCTTCTCAATGTTTGGCATGAGGCCAGTTTTCTTCAACTTCCATATCGTACTTGGAACAATTCAGTTTCACCTTCACTTTTTATTGAAGCCGAATCATCTGAAAACTTTCTCAATATAGAAATACACTGTTTAATTTTTATTCGGGTTGTGTTTTGTGAGAGATGCAGCAGTACTTTACCTGCAGTGTTTTAACCTACTTAAAAAATAGGAGGTTATCAATTCGACTGTATGTTGTTTTTTTGTGGTGTTGTGTGTTAATATCGCAGTCATTTATCGACTATTTCGAATTCTCTTTTCACTTTCCTAAAGATAATACGTTCTAGTTGGTCCCATTCTTGCCAAGTCGAGATTTGATGATGGCATTTCGATGCAATCGTAAGTAACCCTCAAATTTTAAAGGCATGTTTAGTATTTTTGTACTAATATCTTAATGTTAACATGTTGTTTGTTACGTCTGATAGTCAACATCATGTGGAGCTGAGGTGATGGTGACACTCCTCAACGCTTAGGAGTTCAGTGATTATAATGAGAGAACTTATATTATAGGTAATTTGTAACTTCTTAAAGAATAGAGTCATAAGGTGCAGCTCCCTGCCCCCTCCTATAATAACTTAAAAATGAATAAATACAATTAACTTTAAAAGGTAAAAACCAACATCAAAACAAAAATGCACTTAAAATAGGATCTCTGATAGTTGATATTTGAGATGTTCGAAGTGATGGCACCGACTCCAAAAGAAATTGTTCGCCTTAATCCTATCCTATAAAGGGTCAAGAGTTTATTTAAGACATTTAAGTGCATTTTGGTTTTGAAGTCGGTTTTTCACATTTATTTAAAGTAAATTTTATTCAATAATGTGTGTGTGAATGATAACTGTATACATATTATTAATGTTTTCAACATCACGTTGGGCGACTATATTAAGAACATTTGCTGACTCAAAACCATGTGGTTTTGTAGCTGCTAATGTATATTGAGCTATGTAGCTTTATCTAAAAACGGAATAGAATTATAGTGTCTTCACAGGTATGCAATTATGGTGGCTGCCAGCATTATAATTTAAAAAAATGTTGTCCTCATTTTGCAAAAGCAGAACGGTCAAGCCAGGTTATAACAATGCCGTGTGTATTCCTCATTAAACATCGGAACTACGCTGTTTACACTGGCCGTAAATCTAGACTACGCCCAAACCAGCCTAGGCAGACTCGGGAGAATTAGGCCAGGAAAATCAATAGTCGACGTACACCGCAAGTAGGTTCCCCAAGCAGTTAAAGTTAAAAGGATATTAAAATATTAATGGCCGATTAATATACCAGCCAAATAGGCTAACGACGTAACGAAATAGCGAAAATTTACAAGCTTAGAACAGGCCAGTAGGACATGGTACTCTGAGGACAACTAAACAGTAACAAAAAAATCATAATACTAATAATACCTTTTGTTTTAGATCAAAACTAAACCAACCATTTCATAGAAATGAGAGGCAATTTATAAATTTTTTGGATACCTTAGAAAATCTTTTGAAAATTCATGGATCTTACTTGACTATTTATTTTTTGAGGGCTCTCCATGTCAAATTTGCTTTAAGACAAAGGACAAGAGCGAAAGCAACTCATACATAAAATGAATCTTTTGAGAGGATACATTACATCAACAAATATGATTTCTGACGGAGAAAAAGCTTTCAGGGGTAACTTCGTAAATAATACGCTCATAGGTGGATTTTATATCCACTTTATTTTTATTGTTTAGAGGTTGTGTAATAATCTGGTATCTTTTTAAGTATCGTTCCAATATTATTATTCTCCTGTGTGACCTTCAAAAAGGACATCTGGACCTCTTGTATTGTAAAAAATTAAAATAAATGAAATTCATTAATTTCAGAGTTCTTGTCTCCATATGGGTTAGTAACAATGACACTTATTAGCTATGGTTAGTAGATACAGGCTCAAAAAGTCAGCTGTTTGTGAGTCCTCCCGAGCTACCTAGAAAAAACCTGAAGCTCAAAATGCCACATCAATGATCAGCTACATTATTTTTTTTAGCATTTAGTGCAATTTATAATCTTTGGTATTTTGTTGATCATTTGTTGTTATTAGTTTAACCTCCAACTTACAGCTTAGTTTAATTCTCTTGCTGTAGTAACACAGAGCTATAAAATTAAACGAGCATTTGTTTGATGTTTTACGATATGAATTCCAACCGCAACACAGATAGCAAAAGACAGACCGAGTTTGTCTGTTTCATATTTACAAAATCGTCCCATCATATTTTGCAAAACAACTGTATTTTTCTTTTTGAACTGCGATGTAATAATTATTTCCATTAATTGAAGAGAGCTCTCATACATTAAATGAACTAAAACCTTAAAAAAAAAATTGTCAACCCTTTGCCTGAAGGGTGTCTATGGATAGGTCTTGTCTCAATGTCTATACAGACATTGAGGTCCCTCAAACCATTTTCTCTCTAAGTCTAGATTAGACGTATGTCGATAGTGATAGACGCTTCAAGAGTGGTAAAATGCCCCCCCCCCCCATCTAACTTTTAGACTAAGCGAGTGTAAATTTTGATAAAAAAAGTAAAAACCGACTTCAAAACCAAAATGCACGAAAAAGTCTGAAATAAACTCTTCACCATTGAAAGGAAAGGAATCCGTTTTAGGCAAAGAATTTCTTTTTGGAGTCGGTGCTGTGATAGTTGATGCTTGATGGTCAAAGTGATGGCACCGACTCCAAAAAGAAATTGTTTGCCTAAAACGGATTCCTTTCCTTTTAATGGTGAAAGTTTATTTAAGACTTTTTAGTGCATTTTGGTTTTAAAGTCGGTTTTTACTTTTTTTTAAAGTTTATTTTATTTCTTTATTTTTAGTGATTACATAAGAGGGGGGGGGGAGGGGGGGGGAGTTGCACCTTATGATTCTATTTTTTACGAAGCTACAAATTATTTATCATAAGTTTCGTCATTATAATTACTGAACTCCTAGGCGTTAAGGAGTTCCACCATCAGCTCAGCCCCACAAAATTTTGACTATCAGACGTAACAACACGTCAACATTAAGATTCTAGTAAAGAAACACTATACGTGCCTTTAAAATTTGAGGGTTTCCCTCGAATACACCAAGATCCCATCATCAGATCCCAAAATGGAAAAAATGGGACCAACTAGAAGGTACCTCTAAGTAGGTGAAATTTTTTTTCGATTCGGTCGACAAACCACTGAGAACACATACATACAAAAAAAAATATGTTAAAAAAAAGCGTACAGTCGAATTGATAACCTCCTCCTTTTTGAAGTCGGTTAAAAAATATACATTATGAAGATCTTGACACAAAGACTTTTAACGAAAATTGGTTAAAATGAGATCAAACTAGAAGTTTTTAAGATATGTCACATTTTCAATAACCGCCATAAACTTTTAGTCCGGTCAAATTAGACATAAAAATAGGGGTAAGGTTACAAAAATTCCCACCTAGCTGAAAATTGGTAGGATTGTTTAAAACACCATCATAAATGAAATGTAGAAAGTCCCCATCGATCCGATACCTGGAAAAAAAGTTACTCGGGGTCAAATGTCACAAAAACGGGTTTTTCGCGATTTTCAGCAAAACGGTAAGTTTTATCATAAAATTAGCCAGACAAAAATTGTAGAGCAGATAAATATCTACAAAAAATGTCTATATACTTTTCTTCCTAAGAGCCACCGTTTTTGACATATAACGATCCAAAAAGTTAAAAAAGTTGTAATCGTCATAATATGTATAAGTACACCACGTATATACATCGCTGAAGCTGTAATACAAGTAAAAATATTATTATATCGGTCAGTGTATCTTACACATATAAAATATTATAATTATGAGAATGTCGGGTAACTCAAGAAGAAGTTATCACCAACGGAATTTGGTGTTTTCTCTCTATGTATGGAGCTCCTTAAAAAAACTACGTGCTTAGATAAGTTTCGATATGCATGTTTCATTAAAAATACCCGAAAAAAAAAACAAGTGCAGTTAGCTTGTCTTCTTCCAACCTCAGCGGCTGCTCATCAACATCTTTTTCGGGTATATTACCAAGTTCAAGTGTGGCTTGGTTATCTCGCACTTGTTTGGTTGTTTTTTTTTACAACAAGTCACAAGTACAGTATAATTATTACGAGGTGTAAATATGTGGGCGTGACGCCAAGTGTAACAGTCTTTGCAGATATAAGATGCCCCATTAATGGTTCCACGAAATCTTATCACAAATGAATGACATGTCACCCCTGTCTAAAGTTTTTTATTAACCCGATAGAGTATAGAGCGTGTTTAATAAAATTAAGCATCTGTGCTCCTTGAGATACACTCTATTTCATTCATCTATCCTCCTTAAAAGCTGGAAACCCCAAACCCCAAAACTATTGGCACTAAGGCTATTAAGAAATGGCCAGATACGTTGCCGAGGCCGCAACCTAAGAAGGGGTGTGGTGGTATCAAATAGCAATTTCTTAGAGTACAGTCTCTTACAACAGATATAAAGTGAACAAGCAAACGGTTTTCTTGATTAGAACAAGACGTATTTTGAATGGCGGGGAGAGAGTGTCTTTAAAATTTCTTTGCGATAAGTCCCAAATTGAGATTTTTACAGAGAGTAAATTTTCAAACAATCATCATACCTTGACCTTGCACAATTTTTATCGGTCGGCTAACTGTTATAATAACAATATTTATTACCTTTTACATAAATCTTATGAACATTGAAGAGTAAGACTTTTAATTTCTAAAGAATACATCGTAATTTATATCCTACTTGAAATTTTATTTCGTCTTCCTATTCTATGGCTTCCGAATGTCTAGCCATAACTTAGTAGATTTAGATGCCAACCACAAATAGGATATAATCGAATTATTGGCTTTCAGACTCACGATTTCCTAACCATTCTAGCCTAAGTATGTTTTTGATTGTTTGTTTAAAACTTCGATCGTCGATGCAGACTGCATTATTGCACTAAGTGTTTGTTTTGCTCTCTGAGCAACACGAGGTAAATGCCTCAGTGTTAAGATTACTTCAATAAGTGTGTTTTTGTCTGTTTGCGATATCGTCACATCTTCACGATTTGATGAAGGCACGAGTGTTGCAACGCTCAGTTGTTAAGAAAAAGATAAAACATTCAATGCAGAGATGGGAATACCCGTGTGGTATAATGGGGATTCCCACTACCTACCGCTTGCTATAATAGTCCCCCTAGCCGATTTTGATTCCAGTCACAACGACTAACCGACTGCGCGGGACATATTATAGTGCACAAGTGTGGCGCAAACACAGGTGCACCCTCCATTCCTTTCACTCTTATAGCCCGATGGAACAGGAATGCTTTACGTGCTTTCCGAGGCACGGAGGTAAAACACCGCCAACTTCCGAGTTTGCCCTAAGAATTTCTAGATAGAAAAACCCAGGTACATATTTTTGGTCCGACCCGGGATCGAACCCTGGACCTCTAGCGCAGCTATCGCTTTAAAGTGCGACCTACCGCTACCGCTGCGCCACCGAGGCAGTTTAACTCAGACATGCTATACTGCAAGCATTTTTGCATATTATAAGAGAAGTAATTCCGTAGTTTATTAAAAAAAGACTATACAGTCCAAATTCTATTACAGTTCTCCGATACTTACAATCAGCAAAAAGATTTAGATCGGCAAAAATTTGTATATGGTATTAATACACAGCCTCGTAGCAATATAAACTATAGATGGCCTAGAGAAAAAAAAAACAATCGATTACACATATAAATACCACAACAAAACCCGTTCACATGACACACACCACCTCTGGATGTGACTGGTCGGCCTTCAGTGGACATCTTTAGCGTGTGCCGTGCAGTGAGTCGTTTCCGCTGCGTTTCCGTAAACAGCTTTGTTAGGCCATAATGCAGATCCAAATACTACCAGCTCAGGTGGGTATTGTAAACGTCAAGGTCGTGTGATCACAGGTGTATCGGGTGATATGTATGAAGCAAAGAAGAATGATTTAAATAGGTCATTATTATTATGTCTTGTATTAGATTCCTTATAATTTTGACGTCAAGAAGATGAACTGATAGTATTAAGTGAAGTTTTTTTAATACTGTCTGGCAGGTAAAAGTTCAATAGAGTTTACTGAAACTCTATTGAACTCTATTGGTGGGAATTTAAACCAGAGTGTTCAATTTTGGTTTGATTGAACACCTGCAAGCAATTCAATCAAGCTATAAGGTATTGATCTGCTTGGTATTAAAGCAGTTGAAGATCTAATCGTCCGAGTGAGAATCGAAAATACTAAGAATGATTCACCAGCTAATTCAATGCAGGTGGCACAGGTAAAAATAAATAAGGAAACAATAAATTAAATAAAAAATACGTTATCAAAAGGAAAGAAGCTCATTCAAATGCAAAGGACGTAAGACTTTATATGAATTGTAGGTACGTTACGTTCCGAATTTATACGAATTTTGCTGTTCCTACCTATAATTAAATTATTCAGCTCCTTTACGTTTTTCACTTCGTTACATTTGGTAGCCAATTCTTTGAAAATTCTTAAAGCAAAGCTTTCATTTGAATAATGGGGCATGATTTTTTGTCGTTTATTTTATTTATTAAAACTTTCGATATTCACTTTGCATGGACGACTTGTTTAAGCTTTCGCCACGTTCTCTTCTTCTTCGAGAAGTTTCCAAGCATTCCGACGTGACAGTTGTCAATGAAGTCAACGTCCTCAACTCAAACAAACTACGTTCGTGAGACTCGTGTCCCACTGCACGTACTAGCTTGCTACATTGATCAAACACATCGACCTTGTTTCAAATTGATATGTTTGTTTTGAAACACATAATAATAACTAACATTCTATAAATAGCATAAAAACTTTCCGATTTGTAACAGACATAAATAATAAATATTGAATTTGCGGCAACAAGTTTGTTCTTAATTTGCGGCAACAAGTTTGTTCTTATCTGTTACGTTCATGAAGTTATCAATGCCACAAAAAGACAGTAAAAATTATGTTGGAAATGTGGTTAAACGGTAGGGACGTCCTAATAACTTAAATGATAATAAATAAAAGTTTATTTTAGGCAGAGCCCATATCAGTTAGAAATAAGATATTATAATTATGTAAACAATGATAGAAATTGCGTTTTCATTCTACAATTAATAATCACCTACGAAAAGGTAACTCTTGATCAAAGTTGAGTTGACTATGTAAAATTCCTGCCTGCCGTGCCTTGCCACATTATGACTAAAAAAGCAAGTCCAGTTCTCCATTCCCCAAGATTTCTATAAGGAAATAAACATAACGGGTGCAGGAAAATACACAACAAGTGAAACAACCGGAGTGTTAGGTCTTACTCGAATTGTCATCGTAGAATTTGAAAAATGACTAACTTTCATAACAAAAAAAATACATACAAACTTAATTCTTATAAATTGAATAAAAAACAAAGAAATCAAATATGACACTGTTAGTGTTAAAAACATTCTATACTATTGGATAGCAAAGCGTTATCAATTTCCAAGTTGAATTTATTCTGTAATGAATAACTACTTGGTCCACTGTTGCATAAGCATACAAGAAGATAGCGCTAACGTGTAATGACGTATTCTTAGGAGACCAAAAATTTCGCACGGTGGGGCCGACAGCACGGTAGCTCAATTGGTAGAGCGTTTGGCCCGGTTTGCCAAGAAGTTGCTGGTTCGAGTCCTGTTCGTGCGCATTTTCTGGTTTCTTATTCCATCTTTAAGAAATTAAAATGTAACTCTGTAAGTGTTAAAAATTAAACAATTATAAACTTTACTTACGAATGCCTGAGTCAATCAACCGGAGTGTAAGGTCTGACTCTATTGTCATCGTAGGGTGAATGATACTCGTAGGTATTTATGATTCGGACTTCATCTGTGTCCGATTTTTATTGTTTAAAACTTACTTTAATTTTATAAATTTTACTTACAAACTTAACATACGAATGTCTAGAAAACGTACTGCTTTTTTGATAGTTCACAAGTATTGGGATTCCGTACAGCTAAGTCAGCAATTTTATTAGCTTTATACACAATCTCAGTGGGAGTATTTTTTTTACTTATTCGTAAGTAAGTCTTTTATAAGATATGAAATCGTTCATAAGATGCAGGGTAGAGTCTGTACTCTTCGCCCCTTGTCTCACATGTCAACTTTTACAATGCCTGATATGGTGTTGTTTATGATTCCTGTAATGCCATATCGGTTTCACCGTCTTTCTCAGAAATCACTTTCAGATACATATTGATAAAAGCTGTTAACTAGACCAAGTCTATCAGATCTGTATGTGTTATTATTATATTTTATTTTTTGTACGTGTTATTATATTTTCTTATATTTTCAAAATCAGTAAGACCTGCAGAATCTTATGATAAGACCTTTTACCATAAAGAAAATAAAGAGCGCATAATTCCAGTACCTACACAGAATGAATACTTGGAATAAATTTGAGGGAGCCAAATAACAGATAATGTAATCAAATTCGGACCCACTGACATTTTTATAATCACGTCAATTGACAAGCAAGCGTTCAAGTGAATTTAATCACGAGCACTCATTTCTATATTCCCGCAATATTTATCCTTAAAAATCTATCAACTGTTAATGAATAAATTAGATTCATCCAAGAGAATAACCGTTATTTACAGTTCTATGGGATCGTATACTTTGATGGTGTAATGGCATCGCCACGGGTTCCAAGCTCGTTCCCATAACAACCGTAGCCGATGATGATTGATGTATTTAAAGTTATATCTTAACATCGTAATTAACGAGGAAGCACGCATTAACTTTCGAATTTCCCACCGTAGGTGTTACACCTCAAACGGATGCCAAGTTTGCTATACTCTTTAATTTAGTTCCAGTTTCTGCTCCTTCATCATTAGCATTTTCAACTTTAACTTCATTAAACTAAGGATCATAGGAATCGTCAGCAAAAGCTACTTTTCTTGCGTCCATAGTTTCCCAGTCCCACGAGCATTTTGCATAAATGCATTGTTTTAGATTAACTCGTTTTAAGTTTGATTCAGTCACGTGTAACTTTTAACAAAGGCGTACATAATAGAAGTCTCAGTTCTGAGTTGTGACAAGGGCGTTGGCAAAGTTACGCTTTGATCGATTTGAATGTACTATCACATTGAAACTTTTTAATGCATCAGTGGTCACACTTGGGCTTGAAGATATATACAGTACAATTAAAATAAGTGAATTTTTATCATTATTAAATGAACTTATAAATAGTGTATTGGACCTCTTCAACATAACTTCTGTTTGACCATAATGTCTGCAACAATGTTCTCAAACCGGCCAATTTAAACGGAACCGGAATTGATAACCAGTTATAAACAGAGTGCACGTTTTGTTGTGCATTTGAAGTGGTAAATAAAGATCTTTATCTTGTTTAGTTCCTACCTCGAGTTCCTTTTAAAGATTTTGATGATGCAGTTTAATTACTAACAGGTGCTTATACGTGGCGGAGTTATTTAGTATTTCTGAATGGAACACAAATCTTGTATTGGGTATTTTTGGCCTTATGTATTTTTTATGAATGTATTTTTAATCGCGACTATTTCACGTTTGGCTGAACCAATTTTGATGCTGTTTTAAATAAATTGTGTACTTACATCATGCACCGACTTTAAATGTTTTTTTTTCCTTTCTATTAGCGTTATTTTAGAGTTTTCAGCGGAGATTTTTGAAGTACTTTATAGAATATTATTTTTAAGTTAGGGGTAAAGATCTTTGGATAAGCTATCTAGAAATTATCTTCACCATGCCTCATCAAAACTTTTGCCAGCAGTGATGACCTAGATCTTTTGATACATAAGAAACATTTTCTCCATTCTATATCCATTTGGTTCCAGTACGCTCATTGTGGTACAGGCGGCACTTTGATCCTATAACGAGTGAAAGCAGACTCTACCAGATTAAGGTATGCCATATACGGGAGTAGGCGAGTAGCCGTAAGTTGTCAACCCTCCGGTGTAGTCTTATGGTGTCTCTAACTTTTCCCGTGTTGATGCGAATTTGATTCCAATCCGATCATTTAGTTTGTCTATTCTACGAGTTAATGACTTTGTCTATCCATTGATTGAATGCGATTTTGATTCGCGAATTATTACTACATATTTTTCTTCTTACCCATGAATTACTGTATTAATATTCGATCAACTTGAAATAGGTGCGAAAGCTCCCTTAGCAACCAAATAAAGTTACCATCGATCCATTGCAACTTACAGCGCTAAAATGCTTATTTAGTAACGTTGGCATAAAGATTAAACTGAAAATAGAAACCCTTAATTAAACGGCAATACGATTGAGAAGCTAAATGACTTATTTATTAATTACACAATGTTTTAGGTGTTAGGCACAGAAGAAGAGTAGTATACTTATTAAGAAAAGTTGAACACGTGAAATACAAATGGCTTATCAATAAAAAATATACAATATAAAACGTAGTTTAAAATGACGCAATTAACAGATACTCTTTTTTAGCTAAGTATACATATGTTAAATCAATAAAACTCTGTCCTAGCCATACAGTGAGCCATAGAGCTTCATTAGGACAAGGTTCTAAAAGCAAAAGAGTTCCATTAAGTTTTAATAACAGCCGACCCATCATGCCTCCTTGGGGGAGTCCTACAATTAAATTAATTGAAACTTGCAACTTGCTTGTGTGTGAAGCTTACTGGCGTATAGTACTTGTTTTAACCAACTAGAATGTCTATAATAATATATTCAATTCACAAACAGAAAGGAAAACATTTTCCATTCAGCGATTAGTGTGAAGCAACCGACTATGTCATCACAACATGCTGTTTTTTAATGTTTCCTATCAGCTGACTGACCCAGATAAACAAGACGGCTATAGAGCGGAGAGTAGAATGTTCTATGGTTAGATAGAGACAAGTATAGGAATAGAAAAATGCGTGTTATGCGTCACGTAAGCTCACGCCTTCAGAATTGTAGGGCAAGGCCGGCCGTGGAATTTTTGTATGGGACAATTTTTGGTTATGGTCTTATCTGACTACTATTAGAAAGACTTAGCGTAGCTTTACGGCGATTGACCCTAATAAGTCTCTTTATAGTGGTAATTTGTAGTGAAACTCATAATTTTGGGATATTTAGGAATCATGCCAATCCTAAAAGGATGTTATCGTGCAAAAAGTCTCACAAAATTACAGTTGCAGCTGCATTTTTATTTACGTAGCTGTCAGCCGGCTTGCGAGTGTTGATAAGGAGCATGTTATCAGAATCGTGAAATCCATTGCCGATGACACAAATGACATTGAAATTATTGACATTTCTGTAGCTGATCACATTTTTATTACTTTTACTTTTTAATAGGCATATTAAATAGTGAAACATTATTCGCTTAGATAGTAAATAAATACATAATTAACATTTTTCTTTTCAAATTCATCGTGAATGTACAAAGAGGTCAATAGAACCCAGACCATGGGACCAAATATGATAAATACGCACTTAACATCTTAGAAACATACATTTTGGTGTCATTGTCATTACTCTTACTTAACATAGCCCCGGGAATTGCGTGCCGGTTACAAGGCTTCGTGCCGAGACAGTGCGTGGCGTATGTACCTATCTACCCGTAAACACTACCATCGGAATTCACGATATAGAGGTACACAGTGTTACAGGTATCAGAGAAGTGGATGACCCTTCTTACCCAAGACATAGGGCTTAAAAACCCATTAACGAATCTGTATACTCTGCATACACAATGGCATGCGGACCTACAAATGCAACTGCTAAAAATAGACTGGATATAGTTAGTTTTTTGGATGGTAAATATTTTCCTCTTGCGGGATTGGTTTTTGAGGTCTGTATTGTTGTTTTATAAAAGTTACTGGAACTAAGTAAATTTATGCAATAACACGTGCTGATTGTATTACAACTAATAGGAAAGTTTATTATACGGTAATAAGTCTTTCGCAACAGATTCGCACTGCGGTTGATGCTAATCTCAACGCCTCTGTTCACGAGCCAAGGACAGGAACAGATGGAAGACCATCAATAAAAAAACTCAGGAGGAGAAGGAAAAAGTCATGAATCAATAGTATGGTTTCCTTAAAGATTTCATCTAATGGAGTCATAGTTTTAAAATTACAGCTTTCATTCGGGCTCTAGAACAGCTCAGGAGGACAAACCATTAAAAAAATATAATTTCTCCTTTATTTTCTTGTTTGTGGCGTCCGCTGATGTTTTCCCACAGGGTACAGCAGATGTTACGCTAATATCGCGTGATTTAAAAAATCTACAAAGACAAATCATGTCGTCAAAAATGGCGCGCAATAACTTATTGACGTCGCCAAACCCCGTCCAGCCAGGTTCGACATTTAAAAATAAACCCTAACCGCCCTTCACCCACCCCCCTCCTGAAGGCCGGTGCGTAGTAGACGCAAAATGGACGCCGGCGTAACCTTGAACCGGGATGAGGGGCGTGGGCTGTCTGGATCTGATTATTATATCGATTTTATATAGGTGTGTGTCACTTTCTCTCGATTAAATCATTCGAATATGCGCTTAAAGATAAACTGCATTTGGCAAGTTAACATTGTTACTTCCAAGTGCCGATAGATGCGGTTTTCTACTTAAAGATTCTTCAGTCATCATTACCAAGATTAATATCTTTGCTTTCTAACCTGTTACTAAGTTGAATACAGAGGTAATTAAGTAAAAGTTCAAAGAAATAAATAGGATAAAATAAAAAATAGAAGTACCGTGAAAGCTGACTTACGGATACTGCTGCATACTTTATCTGCATTCTGAACTCTAACAGTCTCAAAAACTTTCGTCAATTACCTGTGAAAAGAAAAAAAAATGTTACGATTACCTTGTAAATCAAAATGATCACTTGCATACTATTAAATTGAATACCAGTAGTACAAACGTTCAATAAGGGCTCTATGTCAGGATTTACATGAAGATGATGGTCTAACAAAGATTATATCATCTGCGTAGGTACCTATGATAAGTGAGTCACGTACAGGGGAGGTGTAGGTACTTATTAATATGATAAAACAAAAGTAAAACGCAATCAAACTACGGCGCCACCTTGCTCGTGATACCATTATCAATATTAACATTTATCATACCAACATTCTTTTATCTGACACGAAATGCTTTTGTGAGTTATATATTTCAGTAACACCCGTGCTTTTGTGATTAGAATTATGCATTATCTCTGCAGATACCGATCGGTTCCATAATCTGGTAGGCGTTTATAATACTGATAGTCAATGTCTACTAAAACTTATATGCCTAAGCGAATCCTTTTACAGAACATAAACAATAAGATAATTTCCTTTAATTTCAAATAGATACTGGCAGGTCTTGCAACAGCGATAAAAATACAATTGACAATGTTTAAGTCTACAGACAGACAACAATTGAGATATTTTCTAGAAAAAAATATTAATATTTGAATATAATCTTTAGAAACTTTAAATGCTAATGCGGGAAGACTTCTTAATATTAAGCCAAATATAATATTGTAAAGCTGTTTGTTTCCTTAATAAATATAATATAAAATAAATACTAGCTCTATTAAATAAAGATGAGACTGAATTCATGAAATTTCTCGCAGAATAAATTTTCAGAGTTTGCCCTCTGCGCTTCAGAATAATCTGAGCAAAACAGTCAGCACATGGGTCAACTGAAAATGTATGAGGATATTATAATAACAGATCCGTATAGTTACACGATACTATCGATGATTCTTTTATCGAAGGTTGAAAAATAATGGGAATATCGAGAGATGCTGTTGATAGAGTATATAACTTAAATACTATAAACTTCTAATTAATAATTAAAAATATAAGCATTACTATTCAACCTATTTATGAAGGAACTTAAAAATTTTGGCTAGTTGATCTAACTTGCCAAATTGTTTTAAGTTAGTTATAGTGATGTTGCTAGGTTTAAAATAACATGCTCGTTTTACCTGTCCACAAATTTTCCACACGAGAGAAACAAAGTAAAATTTTGGATCAAAATGGTATGTCTGTCAAAGTCGCATATCTGTGTCCCATACTTTAACTTGTTGATGTCATGGGAAGTTAAATTGGTTTGTCAAAATCAATGAGTTTAGATAAGAAGATAAGGGTCTGCTAGGACCATGACCAGCAGTGGATGTATTTACGTTATACTGATACTTTATCGACAATTCTGTAGATGTAAAATCCTACATCCCAATGTTTTTGTGCGATACGCTGGACTTTAAGATGTTGACTGGAATAATAAATATTATTGTAATACACATCTGTTGGATGATATTCGCAAACACGTCCTGTTTTATGTAGGAACATGATAGATATTTTACGTCAGGGAATACGTAGGTTTTGAGTTTCCACTTTAAATACATGTAAGTTGATCTCTTTTCTTTAGGTAGAGCTAGATACAAAGCTTCATATTAGTGTTTATAAAATCGATCCAAATGACTTTGGTAATTGTATACCGATGATAAATCAACAAATGTATTGTGACATTTTGCAACTTTAAATCCATTAGACATACTCATATTTCAAAAATAATGTAATAAATGCTTTATCAAATATAAAATGAGCTCGGTCGCCATGCGATATTAACATTGCCACAATAATTATTCGAAACATTAACAGGATATTTCATACGTTCAGACGGTCAATGACCCATGACCATTGATTGGTATTCAAGGTTGGAATCGCTGAAAATAGCCAAGCAGCTCGCGTATACATCGATGGTACAGTTATATGAACTCCAAGAGGTTAAGTAAAACCATGTCTTCTAAATGATACCGGATTTATTTATGATAATGTTTTTATAAGGTTAGGATTTGTCAATTGATTGACAACAGACAAATAGATTGGAACACCTTATTGCTTTATATGACAACATGATTAAATAGTATTATTGGTAAAGGTTCTAGCTAGTTTAACAAAAATGACGTACAAGCGTACGATTTAGAAAACAGAAGATTTGTAATTTTAGAACATTGCAGATGTGAATCGGCTAGGTTCTTTGATAAGAATAGATTCTATAAGGTAATTGACAATATTGCAATACGACCGCCAATATTGTACTATGATTTGTTTGTAATGATTTTGATTTTTGTGTCCTTACTTGTGCAATAAAGAATATTTATTATTATTGATAATGTCAGTTCAAAAACGTTTGATGTCGGAATCGTCAAGCCATTTATGCTCACAAGAAGAAATGGTCATTTCAATCAAATCCTCCTTCTTTGACCTGACACAATTTCGGCAAAGATTAGATTAGTTCCTGTTAAATTACTAAAACTATCATCAGGTGAGATTGTTTCGCTAATCAATAAAAAAAAAAACTTTATTTTAAGCAGTGCCAAAGATATGAGCCATGTCCTACTACAACAATGCTCTTGCAATTTCTTCCATAATCAAATGAAGGCTACCGAACAATACTGAAACGAGACGACCTTGTTTGTACATCAGATGTGCCAGGGTCAACAAAACTGAAACGTGTATTTTCGGTTTTATTTTATGACAGTTTAGTTTTTGCTTATTAACTCTGATTGAATTAGGTAGGTAGGTACAGAAGAGGTATGCTCAAAACAATTGTAATTGTGTGTGTCAAATATTGTTTTAACTACATATCTACCATATCATTGACAATAGTGACTGAGTTTGTTGCGCAGCTTCTTCTCAGCACTAGCCCACAATTGTCCCGAAGATGTGGTAGGGTTTATATTGGAACGTGTAAAAGTGCCCCCAGTGGGCCTATTTGTATAAATAAATGACTTTTATGATTTTTTATGACTTTCATGTACCTATTTCATTTAACTCGAAAGATTAAATTTGGCGAATCCAACAGACTGCCCAAAACGGAATAATCTGATTGTTACAATAATTTAACAGCAATGCAGCAAGTAGATACTTTTTATCATTAAAAAGTTGTGACAGTGATATAGATTTAAAAGTATAGTTTCATAACTACGCATTAATAATAGTGACCTTCGTTTAATAGTAGAGCCATCACAAAATAAACGTTGATAGGATATCTGGGTATTATGTAAGATATCATTATCAATTATAAATAAAACAAAACCTATGATCTTCAGCGTCGTCTGAAGGTCAACGCTGTTTATGAAGAGTCACCTTTTCATTTCCCTCTTATTTGTTCTGCGTCAAGGTTGAATTTCCTATAGCAAGCGTGACATATGAATTTATACTAGGAAACTTATCAATATTTCTTCTAAGTAGCGGGTCCTCCGCTGCTCCGATCCCGAAACTTTGTTATCCCACACAAACGTCCAAACCCCTTTTACTCCTTAAAGGATTACTTCGGGGATGAAAAAGCCCAAGACCCAAACTGTCCCTCTGTTTAATCGTTACAAACAACAAGCGAAAAGGTTACAAACAGACAAACACACTCAGCGTTTATAATATTACCAGTAGGGTTGATAGTGGTGCATTTAATATGCAAATGCATGCATAACATGTCTTTAAATAGACATCCATGATAACAGCTGAACTGAAAATGCACTAAACGTTATCTTTCAATTAGATTCTCAGTGCGCTTTATGTATATTATTATTAGTTAAAATTTCATTCAGTAAACATTATCAAACATTTTGCAATTTTGGACATTTTTGAGTTTCAAGATTACTTTAAAAGGAGTTTGACTTTAAATAGTAGTGTCTTTTTCCACTGTCTTGTGAAACATCTCCATTTTTGTTTTAACTTCTTTCCAAATTGCCTTGTATATTTAAAAAAAACTAAACATTATATCTTTTACGAAACTGAAAAATTTGGAATATGTTTTTTTCCCCTGACATTAGGATTTAAAGCAAAGTGTCGTACAACTAAAAAGCTAAAACCCCTTTTCACGGTAGGGAGAAGGACATCAAAGGTTACAAGGACACATTGAGATTAAAGCGGATGATCCATAAAAAGGAATTGTGGTTTAACGAGAAAACCTCTTCCGACAGTAAAAAGCTCTTACTTTGTGAAAAATACGAGTGGTCCTGAAAGCTCACGAACTGCCATAACACTTCATAGAAACATCTCATATTTCCAGATGTTCTTTGGTTTTTCACAGACAAGAATATAACAAAAGAAGATCTAATGTTATAGTCTAGACAGGGTGAACTAGACCGTAAACATGCAATCCGATATTTTAAATTTAAAAAAAAACGAAGACATAAAAAACGTTGACACCTTTCAAAATAACCGGTTCTCGTGTTTATGCAAAAAAGGGTTTAAAATTACAGCTCAATTCTATACTGATACAGAATTAGCATAGATAACTTCATAGAAACCGACCTGTGTATTTAAAGACCCGTATATGTTAGTGGAATAACGTGCAACTGGTTTTAGTAGCTCATATGGAGAATTGCATAAAAATATACCGTCAATATTTCTGGCTGCTGCTTTATTTTTTACCGACTTCAAAAAAGGAGGAGGTTATCAATTCGACTGTATGTTTATTTGTTGTGTTGTTACCTTATAACGCAGTCATTTATGTATTTGATTATTTTTTTTCGCCTAGCTACAGGTAGCTAGCTAGCTACCAACCAGAAGGTATAAGGTTGGTCCCATTTTTGCTTAGTCGAGATCTGATGATGGGATCTTGGTTCAATCGTGGGAAACCCTCAACTTATAAAGGCACATAAAAGTGTTTTTATACTAAAATCTTAATGTTTACTACGTCGCGTTCCCTACCACTCTCCTATAATCACTATAAATGAACAAATAAAATAAACTTTAATAAAAGTAAAAACCGACTTCAAAACCAAAATGCACTACAAAGTCCAAAGGAAAAGTTTAAAGGAAAAGACCCAAAAAATAATTTTGGGGTCGGTGCCATCACTTCGACCATCTTAAATATCAACTATCAGAGCACCGACATGGAGTGTCAGTTAAATCAAAACCGACAAATGATGGCGACAACATAGTTTTGACGATAACTACATAATTTCATCACCACAAAGGGACATTTTAATTTAAGGCTCTGCTTTTTGAGTTTTGTGTTCTTAAGATTAAATTGTGATGAACTTTAATCAAAGAAAACAAAAATAATTTAGTTCCTTACAAGCCTCACCAAACAATATTGCACGTTGGATATTTTTTAATGCATTCAACATGTAGCGCCATGACTCGGGCGCCGGATCGTGAGGATATAAATAGAATGCAGCGGGTACCAACTACATACCAACTAATCCCTTATATGGTGATACCACTTCATTAGGAAATGAGTACTTAAACCACTTAGCTACAAGCACAAAATCTCGATCAACATGTATATGTTATGGAGGGAAGAATAAGAATAAGTCGAAGCCTTAAAAAAACTGTGCAATTTAAGAAAAATAACCATTTTCATTCTGATATCGCCATTTCTTTTATCAGGACCGCAACGTAACGCTTTAGAATGAAATTCATATTTAATTTGTCCTCAGCACATGTAACAAAATACATATAAAGTTGGAAAATTCTAATGGCGTCTGTCTCAAGTTGCGAAAGACGGTTGCCTGAAATAGGTTCAAAGTTGCAAACAATATACAGTAACATAGTGTAAGGAGAGAGTTACACACACGTGACGAAAAAAGGACCAGCCTTATATAAGAATCTGAAAATACACCAAGACTAAGTGAGGAGAGTAAAATGGCTTCAAAACAACGAGCATGTCACTGGCGCAAAGTAGAAACTTGCACAACCCGTCTCTTGTTACAGAAATACACTTCAAACCTGTTTCGAAATGTCCCAATTCACAACGGACTCTGCTCTGGCTTTTGCGAAATTTCGCAGTCCTGGTAATTATATCACCCCTTTTGTTATTATTATTACTACTGTGCTTACTACGAGTACATTTGATTATGTGTATGTAGCATGCACATTTTTTTTGAGTTGCCAGCTTCAAAATTTTTAAAATAAGGATTATTGGAAACCGGATAAAAAATTGTGCTACAAAAAACATGCTCGCATTTGAGCAGAATCAATTGAAAAGTGTAAAATAAAATACAATACAGTGGCTTCTCTACAAACTCAAGAGTCTCGTTTACTAATTGTAAAAGGGCCCTAGCAGACTATTAATAAATAATAATAAATATTGGACACCAATCACATACATTGCTCTGATCCCAAAGTAAGTAGCCAATGCACCTGTGTTATAGAAATCAGACACAACAGTGGTACCACAAAACCCAGACCCGAGACAATATATAGAAAAGATCGTTTTCTACATTGACCCGAATTGACGACTATTAGAACACAAGTAAATTGACCTCATTATCAGTCCTGATTTTCTGCCAGGTACATTACTTCAAAAAAAAAAGGGTGAAATTCCCCAACAATCCTGCCTGCAACACTCCCGGGTCTGCGCACACGCATGGAGTCAAGGCCAGCGTTGCATCTGCGAGGCCACCCCAACTTTATGCAATTAAACTTTTATCGCTCTTCGAGGAGGACTTTTATATTTAAATCAGCTGTAAGAAGCTCACAGAACGTACCTAAGTTTACATTTATTTTGTATCTTAATCATCTTAACACTCCATCAAAACAGGGCGACGCTATTGATATGCTACGCTTCTTTTATTTATCATACAAATAAACCTAGGTTATAGGGCATAGGTTGATCCTTTTGGTAGTTTTGATAAAGAGAAGTCATATAGTCAATAAGGATTTGACACACAGGTAGCGGTCTGCGGTCCGGTCCATAATAAATTGCCCGCTTGCGGTTAATATTATACGGACCGGAACGCAGAACGCAACCAGTGTGCCAAATCCTTAATTCATGTCATTATACACTGGCCCCCATATTCATTATAACGCAAACAGTCCAATAAACCTGTTTTAACTATTACACTGTTTTGTCTCGTTCTTTTTGGGCGCTGTCATCATTTCACAGAAAGTGACAAAACAGTGTATAGCTAAAATAGGGTTATTAGACTGTTTAAGTAATTATGAATAAGGCTGTTGAACTTTGGAGTAGTTATACTACACTACAACTTAGGAGCCACATCTCTTCCCTGACAAAAAATCAAAAAAAGTTTTTTTTGTGAAGTGATCAAAATTAGCACTCCCTCAGCGCAGTATCTATGATCCACCAGAATCGTTTGCAAAAAGACAATGTGACTAAAAGTTATAAATACTCGATAGACAGCGTTGCGCTTACGATGTTCACGTTCACGTCTCCTTTATTTAATGCACAGAGCACGTGATACTTAACATATACAGTGCGCTTGCGCATAAAAACGAGCGTGAGTGGGGTAGCCAAGGTGTCAGGTTTGTTGACAGAATTTAGAGGACTTTCAAGGCATCAAGAAACTACAGAATTACAAATGCTTTCGTCCGTGATTTTAGCTCTTTAAAAAGGTCACATTAGCTTCCACGTCTTTACTGTGGTTATAGTTTCATGGCCCATTAGAATTACAATAATATCAATATCGGTTGTATTGACGCTAAGCACGCTGGGTGAAAAGGCGTCGCCGCTCCGAGGTTCCGGGTTCGATTCCCGGTCGGATGTAGAAATCAAAATTTTCTATACTGTCTCGGGTCTGGGTGTTGTGGTACCACCGTTGTGTCAGATTTCCATAACACAAGTGAATTAGCTACTTACTATGGGATGAGAGCAATGTATGTGATTGGTGTCCAATATTTTTTTATTTATTTACCTGTAACACATTAAAGTGGACTTGCGCACGATGATTTAACCCAGAATTACGCTATTCTTGGATTAAATCTTCATTCTGTCTCTATCGACGTCAAATAAACCGACCGAGACCGAATGATGGTTTAATCCAGGATAAACGTAATCCTAGGTTAAATCATTATGCGCAAGTGGGTCTAACATGAACCTACCTTGGTTCATGTTAGCATATTCCGTAGAGAGTTGTTGCTTAAAAAAAAAACACAATTCTTTCAGGCTGGTTTTTTTCGATGTCCTACCACACGCGTTGGCTTGGAAACCCCACTGCTGAGTGGACTGCGTGATATACGATAAAGCCTGAATAGTGGCGTGCTCAATTAGCTGCTTTATATGCCATTAATACAGTTGCCAAGCAAACAAATACTGTCTTTACGTAGCTAGCAACACAAACATAGTTAGGAGGAGGTATCGGGTGTCCCAATCAAAGTGCATAGAGTAAGCACAAATAAATTGATTTGATTTCGCTGCATGACGGTTGCTTCGGTTGGTCCGTACTATTTTCTGCCGGGCACACATTATTGAGGTAGGTCTGTATTTTTTATTGTTTTGATTGGATCAGATGATTTATTCGAATGCCACGATATTGGGCATCGTTCCAGAATTTAGCTCTACAAGTATTTTGATTACATGAAAGAGATACACACAAGGACGAATCATTTTCTGATTTTATTTATTGCAACAAAATAACGTTAATAAATTTTCCGGTTTAAAAAGTTTTTGTGATTTTTAATACATAATAAACAATAACGGTTAAAAATTGGTCCTTGGAGGAGCTTTAAGCAACATAAACTTCATTAGTATGGTCTCAAAAGCTTTCCGTGAAAGAGATATGAGAAGAACATAGCTTAAAAGGAAACAATTGACTATTTGCGTAAGCCTGAATATTAAGGAGCATGTTTTACCTGTAATAATACAATTATATCTTCTGTGAACTGTAGTTGAAACGGTACGGGTAAAGAGAGAGAGAGAGAGACAGAGAAAAATCAATCACGTTGACGTTTTGACAGACTTTTTGAGTACTATTACATGACACCAGGGGAACGCTTATTCGTCATGGCACAGGATCGTCCTGAATATTGGTTCTGAAACTGCGATGTGAATGGCAAGAAACCAACACTCTATCTTACCTAATTTAGAGTTTTTTTTTTAGTAGAAAAAACTCTACGGACAAGAGTCTATCTCTTAAATTTAATGATGATGACGTTCAAGTCTTATATCATATCATTCACTTTGTTATGTGACCTAAAGTGAACGAGCCTACCATCACTTCCCTCAATTGCGTTACATACAAATGCATAATGCAACAGGATTCATACCACTGGCGTCATCCATACCTGGAATGTAAGTTAATTAATGATTCTACAATGAAGCCTTGCAAGATTAATGAATCTGCAAAGTGGGATCTTCTTACAAATTAACTTTTAGGTTAATTGTAACTGACTGGACGAAGACACGAAACTGTATTCAATTTGTTTTAATAATTACATTCCAAACTTACTAAAGAATTTTGTACAAACTTTACTTCAGTTTTATTTTCCATGACGGGACCATAATAATAAATGATGATAATATTATGAATAAGATAATGTATGTGAATAAGTGATAAGCACAAGCATTTGTACCTAAGTCATGGTTATTTATATTTAAGTATTTATGGGAGACGCCCCTCAGTCATAATCGTTGTCTGGTATTGGTCGTCGTACAAGTACAAGCAAGAAAAATCCTAACTTCGAAACCACCACAATTTGATTTGTTGAAAATACAGGACGGTGCAATACCAATAAATAGTACTCATATATTCATAGTTTAACCACTAGCAAATGCATATTCTGTGCCATAAAATGGATAACCCCCCAATATAAAGAAGTATATTGATGCCAAAATAAACACAGAAAACAGTAACCTCGCTTGCATACTTATAGTTTACACAAAATAAGTGATAAAGTTATTCAATCGTCTTTGACCTTCTCGTTGGTTGAGTGACTTTAATTAATTTATAAAGTTATGGTGGTTCAGGTCAGTCAGGTGGCAATATGGTTGGAGGCAATAAAAAAATCGTAAAAAATATAGTATTTCTATCTAAGCATAACTTAAATAATTATAATAGTTTAAAAAACTAAAAAACTCCTTTCATTTGATACCCATATCATGGGGTTGCATTTCAAATAGCCTGTCTGGGAGGCCGCCATATTGGATTTGTAATGACGTTTCTTAGTTAGTCATGTATTGCCATCAGAACAGTGTGCAAAATTTCATCTTAATCGAAGACCGGGAAGTGGCTCAAATTAAGATTTTCTTACAAACATAGTTAGTTACAAGTGAAGCTAATTTAGGCGTGATAAAAAGAACACGTATCATGCCTTTTCAAACCTATTTTCATCTTAATCGAAGACCGGGAAGTGGCTCAAATTAAGATTTTCTTACAAACATAGTTAGTTACAAGTGAAGCTAATTTAGGCGTGATAAAAAGAACACGTATCATGCCTTTTCAAATCTATTGCAGGTAGACATACTAAAAATGGAACTCTCTGAATTGATTCCAGTTGTGTCGTACTCAGGGATGCAACGTCCATATTGAGTTTAGCAATGCAGCTCGTACAATCACATTTTATACAAGACATGGCGACGCTACATGGCTATAAAAATAACTTTTGCACGTAAATTATGCATGGAATACCTATTGATGCATGCATGCATGTTTTGCAAATTTGTGTTTTCCGTTTTTATGGTGTTGGTGTAATTTTAAATAAACGTTATTAGTTGAAATAGAAAAAAGTTATTTAAAAATCTTTAAGAAAACTTTGACAATCCCTAAGATTAAACTGAATCTGAGGCTTTATTCTGTATTACTCGTGACTTGAATCCTGATTTCCAATCTTGATATTGGTTTTTCATTGAAAATTCTAGTATAGAAGATTCTATGGCGTCTACGTTTTTTTATCCATCAATCAAGACAATCTAATTAACGATACCTACTCTAAAAAACCTTATGTGGGTTTATTTTGGCAGGCAAGGTCGGGTTGTCAGATAGTATAAAATACTTTTTGAAAAGGGATGAACATTCTTTGAAGTCCGAGTTACATATGTCTTCGAGAAGCTTTTTAGTTTTTTTTTTAGTCCAGATAGGTCCAGGTATTAATATCTGGTGTCTGCTACCCTCAAGACAGTCTGGTTATACTAACTTTTATCACGGCTGACCGCTTCCACTGATCGACCATTATGTCCATAGATTTCCACTGGATTAAAGCTTCTCAATTGCCTATTTCATGGTTCAATACAATTTCGCGTTTTATTAGGCATAATTTTGTTCCTTACTGCGTGGTAATTTGGCACTTAAAAGTATTTATTACCGATTCTAAGGTTAAACCTTTCTACTAAGGTTGATTGAATGATAAAGAAGGAAGGGGAACCTAGTATTTGTAGTTACTATGACCAACTATGTCAATTTACCAACAACATTCTCCTGCTCCTATTATACAATCTTCCTGCATGACCTGAAGGTATAACTGGGAGGGAATAATATTTTTAGCATTAAGACAACCTTACGAACATTTGTGTAATTTAGTTTTTAAGGAAATAAGTTGTAAATGATTGTGTGACACAGTAGACATACCTTTGCGTCTCAATAAGTGTGGATGGGCTAATCTAATAAAGTTACTGAGTTGTGTGAACGCCTTGTTTTTCTATAGCGGCCCCAGCGAACTTTGTTCTGCGGGCTCCGTCCCGCCCCGACCTCGTAATTTTTATATTTCTCCGTACAGTGACTAATAGAAATCATAATCTTCACCCGCCTTATTTTATATTTTTTTTCCTTTCGTAAGCACTTTCTCTTGACAACAAAAAACACGCCAAAAAAGAATTAGCGAAATGGGTCTATCCATTCAAGCGTGATGCCGTGACCAAGGGAAATATGGATTCATTTTTAAATGCGTATAGAGATATGTTAAATAAAAGCAGATGCCTTTCTTAAGCTATCTCTTCAGGTCCTGAAAGTACCCTTTTGTCACAATCATAGCTTTTATATATTCTACTAAACACAAGAAAATAATCCATTTCCTTGCCAAGTTGAACTCCTTACGATATCAAAACAGCAATGTTACAGAAAATTATATGCAAACTCAACTCCGTTAGGCGCATAGCTACGACTAGTCAAGTCACACTGAGAAATAACTTTGATAAATACTGCAAACTCGTTTACACCAGACAGAAAATAGAACTCAGGTCATTGAACTCATGCCCAGTCGGTTTAGTTTTACTGGAAGTAATTATATTATTACATAGAGTCATTACGACGTGCCTGTGAATTATAATTACAGAGTAATAATATACAATCTGAGAATATGCGATAATAATGCGTTTAAGCTGGCTTCACACTTTGTTGGTGGGATTAGGGTTGAAACAAGATTTCACGCAACCGTTCCTTTTTGATTGGTCCTAGTGGGTAAAAAGCATTTAGCATTTGGTGATGGTCAATCAATGAAATTACATCATTTACAGAAACCAACATAAAACCATCACATATTTCTCGAATTGTGGATCCGAATGAGTCCTATCTGATGGCAAATCATTTAGTTTGACCACGTTTGATAGTGTTACGGCTTGGTTCACAATGTCTTAATAATTGACTAGCAACATCTACTCAATAAAAATGAAATGTCGTTCCATATAAGAATTATTTGTTGGTTTGTGCTTTTCTCTCGATGTTGAAACATTCCCTTATGCTAGCCAGCAGAAAACATCATGTTCTTTATTTCTGTTTTATTATATTACTTTATATAAAATAGGTTTGCTCTTGACTCTAACCTAGACCTAAATGGGTTAGACAGATTCGACGGTGGAACAAGCTCACCCAGAAGAAGCCTGTTCACTTTGACTTTGAAAGTCTTCGGGTCTATGTATCGAATTCAAATGCCTTTATTTAGCTCTATCATCTTTACAACGACTCACCCGTCACAAACTGAAATGCACTCCAGTAATATGCATGGTCTACGTAGGTAGGTAGGTCTTACGTATTATCCTCATTTTAAGAGCAAAGCAACAAACTATAGGCAAAAGAAGTGTTTAGAGTTGACTATCGTAATTGAAAATTTTGAAATTTATAGAAAGTAGTTTGGGATGTTTATTTCGAGCGTTTAAATAACGATTTTGATAACACTAACTCCCTCGTCAACGTTATGCTTTTTCTTTTATGATCACTTTCTGCGGGGTGGAATGCACGCGGCTTAGATAACGTTCGGTCAGATAGCCGCCTATTGTGGCAAAGTGATACAGATCGCCAGACTGATTTGTATCTTCACACAGTGTGAGCGATATAATGAAAGACACCGTCTCCTAAATGTAGAGATTTTAGAAATGGTAGGAAGAAAAAAATGACTCACATTCTTAGCACAAACGAACAGAATTTGTACACAGGTAGCGACACTAATGGGATATTATTGTTATTATTTTAAACTTCATGCACAAATAAACGGTACATATGGCGGAATTAATGCTAAAATCATTCTCTACCAGTCAACCATAGGTACCAACAGGGATAATAGAGGCGGCGCGAATTAAGGCGCTACCCGGATTTTTAACGCGCACACTAGCGCCACTTTAGTAGAAAAATCATAACTCGTTAAATAAAAGACCAATCGAAAATCTGATTGATGCGATTGTAGCTCTGGTTATGTGGTTTAGATACAATGTTTAAGTTTAATAAAATAGAGTTATCTGCAGTTACAGTTAGAAAAAAATCCAAAAGTGGCCATATTTAGCAGTTTTATAAATCTAACTACAATAAACTGCTTTAGAAATAATTTAAACGTACTAAATAAATAATAGAATCTGTACTACAATCGTGTCTACCGGATTTTTGATTGGTCTTTTATTTAACGAGTTATGATTTTTCTACTTAGATGGCGCTAGTGTGCGCATTAAAAATCCAGGTAGCCCATTTAGTAATAAAATAAAGTTCGTGACGTTAATAATTATAAAAGGTATTCAAACCAATGATATACTACTTTTATAAATACCATATTTATATACAAATTACAGATTTATAAGCATACATAATATATCAGAGTTGACAAATTTTTCAACGAGTTGTCTATTATCAAATCTCTGTAGATTTAATAAAAACCATCTACAGGTCCCTGTACCTGTGTGCAGGGACCTGTAGATGGTTGCTCCACCAAGAGTCAGGATAGATACATATTCACGTTCCAGAATTGAATTTGGGATATTGGCAGTTGGAAACATTCATCATCATCATCATTATCAGCCAAAGGACGTCCACTGCTGAACATAGGCCTTCCCCACGGTTTTCCACAGCGACCTATCACTAGCGGTCTGCAACATCTGTTGGCAACATTAAATGATCTCAATTTCTGATTGGCAAAAGCTTTTTTCGCACCACAATAATATACAGTCGCCAGCACATCAAGATGTTTTTTTTGAAAACTAACCCTAATTACGATTGCAGAAAATACCGCAGTGTTTCTTGACGTGCTGTTTTCCGTACGTTGATAAAACTGTCTCTTAGCCATTACCATCTAAGTTACACCCTTGTCCAGCAGACGTAACGTAACGTGACGTTGACTCTCGTGATTTTATATTATTTTTATATTCCCGCTGCTTACTGCGATCACGCGATTGCTGATTGCGATCAGCGTTCATGCAACGATACATTGTGATCGTTTAATTATTTCGGGCTTAATCTCTGCGGTTTAGTGAGCAAGTGGACGACCACACTTTCTAAAGCCAATTAGGTGTTGCTGAAAATAGGCAATACCAGAGTCCTTCTTTATGCGTTGGGTTAATTAATACGCGTACTTTATTTATCGATACTTTTTTTCTCTATGGTTGCAGACTGAAAACATTATTTTCGAAATAAACATACCAAGTAGGAGTAGTAGGTATACATGTAGGATATGGACGTGGAATGGAACGTCAGAAGTAAGAGATGACAGACGAGAGTGAGAAAGGAGAAGAACGTTTGAATTTGAATAAGGAACGCGGCAGTTTATGTTATGACTGTTAGGTATGTGAGGAAAGTGTGAATCAGAATCAATGATGGGGAGTGACCAAGAGTGATAGTCAGTACCGTTATCATGAGTTAATAGCGACGACATAACTTTTTGTATGGAAAATTTTAGTTCTGTCAGTAACCGCTTGAGGCGCTGTGTTATTTTCCACATACTTTTTTTACGTCGTCGCTAGCGAGTAAAACCGTCGTCGCTATCGAATGAACTCATGGTAACGGTACAGAATAAGACGTATGCTGAGTATTTAAATAAATAAATAAATATGCGCTAGACAACACACCTATTGTCGTGATTTCGAAGTAAGGAATTTTCTTCCTTGTGTTACGAATACCAGACAACGATTTTGACGGGGGCGTCTCCCATAAATACTTAAATACATATTAAACATTTAAGTCAACTGGTACAAATATTCGTGCTCATGACACAAACATTTCCCTTGCGGGATTAGAACCCGCGACGGCCGGCGTAATAGACAGGAGCTCTAACCAATACACCAAACGCGTCGTCTTAATAAAATTTGGAGTGCTGTAGAGTATATTTTATGATCTCCTATTTTAGTAGGGTAACCACAATAAACAACCAGGAGTGTGCCTTCTTGATGTTTTCGTAACATTTCACGTACAACACATACACATGTAAAACACATAATGTCTAACTTTATACGGAATAAAGGATCGTATCTTCCGAAGTAGAAGGTCAAAACTTTCCTAACTTTGTGATTGATCGGATTTTAAGTCGAAAAGAAAACTTTGAATATAAAATGGAATTTGGTCCTTCGGTCGAAACTTTGCGGGTTGAAAACAACTTTTGATAGCGTCTTTGAGGCATGTTAGTTAGATCTTTTAAGAGCTAAGCTAAACAAATCTGCGACAGAAAACCGCTCCTTTAAAAACAGCTTTACGTAAAGGTTACGTATTTAGGTTTCATTAAGACAGACTTGATGTATAAATTTAATTACCAACTGAACAAAAAAACTAGGTAAACGTATTACAGGTTCGTTGTTTAGGGCGGAATGGATACGCCCTTGGCCTCGTTCAAGTAATTGGAAGTCGAGACATGACGTAGAGACGCGGCAGGGAAAGCGTTGGAGGGCGTATCACAGTGCCCTACTATGGCATTCTTTAACTTTTCTTATAGGGTCATATTGCAAGGTGGTGCCAATTTTTCTGAGTGGATTTTACTCATAATTATGAACAACTTTTACTATGAAACCAATACTTTCAATTAGAAAAAATATTGGCCGTTCCATACAAAAGTTCCTTTCGGTTTAATTAATTTGTATGGAACGGCGGTTTTTTTTACTGATTGAGAGTATTAGTTCCATAGTAAAAGTTGTTTATAATTAAGAGTAAAACCTACCCAGAAAAAGTGGCACCACCTTGCAATGTCACCCATTTCGTGCTGGTATAAGTAAAAATAAAAGTAACACCAAAACCTGGACATCGTTAGAAAGAGCAAGTCGCCTAAAAAGTCAGGCGCCGAGATTTCAGTCACAATAGTCCATATACAGTTGTATTGGTGTTCAATGTTTATAAAAACAATATTTATAAAAGATTGTAGACTTGAGACTACCTCGTGTTAGAATCCGCGCAAACTGCAGACTTTTAATCGGCCGATAGTTCAGTCGGCTTCTTAGTTCTTAATCAGATGGAGAAGTAAGCAAGTGCGCACGTTATTAGTATTGTAAAATTGATTTTAAATTCAATTGACCTAATTCTGAAAGAAAAAATATATTTTTTTAAAGGTTTTGTGTAGTACTTTAGTTTTACTGGCACTTCTGATCGTTTCTTACTCTGCGGACGATGCTCTGTCGAGAGAGGAGTCTGTAGGCAGTAATATCACCTGGCCTTTTATTATTATTACTAGTTATCTACGTTCATATAAGGAACTAACCATTGCTTGTTTACGTATTTTAGCGGGTTGGGGCACGTGATGACTTGTCTAATTTACAAATAGTCAGGATAACATTTTAATGAAGATTTTTTGTGTGAACTATCGGGTGATATAAAGTCTGCAGTGCTTTCTTCCGAAGCTTTACAACAACTACACTACTGACTACACATCTGCATTATAGAACCGAGGGCGCCATCTATGAATGATTTGGAACATTAATATTATTATGAAGCAAAAAAATGGGTATAATCAATTTCTTACATTACAAACAGCTCCAAATAGATATTATTTCTCTAGAAGAAGAAAATCATATAAAGTTACTCATCATTTTCCCGGATAACTCTTATAACATACCACAGTTAGGTTAGTTTAAAAAAGTATTATTCCATTAATATAAGAGTTTAAATGCATTGGAATGATAAAATTATCTGGGTAAAGTATTCCAATAGGCTCATTATTTTTCAGCTAATTGTCTTGTTGCAGCAAAATTTATGATAATTTGCAACATGTCCTCAATGTTCAAAATGTTAAGCAGAATAAATGTGGTGGCATTGAGTTATTTTAATGTTGAAAGATTCTGGTAATGCTCAGTCTGGATGCTTGTAAATATCATAATATAGCATGTTAATGGAACACAACATTTATTTTTAAAATTTAATTAAGTACTGATTAATGATGAAAAAACTTTGGAACACACAATTACAATTGTAATGAATCCTATCAATGAAATAACATTGACAAAATATGTATTTAGTACAAACGTTTGGTACATATAGTTTAGTAAAAAAGGTTGCCACCATAATCTAACCTTTAAAGCCTTTATTTAAGGCAAGGAAAGGAAAGTAATAAAATCTTTGACATGTACTGCCTGATACTGTAATAATTCTTATGATCAGTTCCATAATAGTGCGCCAGCCAAACTCAACCCTTGACAGAGGACATATTAGGAAACAGAACCATTGTACGTCAGTAAAATAAATTCTCTTAAGCCCAGAGCTTTTATTCTTAACGAAATATATTGGCGAAAAAGAACAGATGATTTCAATTAGAATAACATCAAAAACAGTTGTAAGGTTAACATTGTACAGGTTTTGAGAACATGGGTAAAAAGTATACCTGCTTTAAATTATCTAGATAGATAGGTAGACATTCAAGACATTTGATTTTCACATTAATTAAACAGGCCAGTGTTGACTTCAAAAAGTACATAATACAAAATTGATTGACTTCAACCTTGTTCTGTTCATGAAGCCATTTATAACCAGTATGTTTCCTTAAGTGTTCAATAAAGCTTTGAACACTTAAAATATCATCTACAGATAGGTACTCAGCTGATAAGAGGTCAATACTTTGAAATTGGACCAAGATATTTATGTAACAAGATGGAAACAAAGAGAAAGTACAGCGAATTCCAACATAATATCCAAATAGGACAACTAGCACACTATAGGACACGCAAAAGCTAACTAGAACAAAGAAAACTGGTATTTTCTATAATTTCAAGGTTGAAAAAAGATGTTCATGTTCCAATGTACCAATCACGAATGTCACAAAATTCAATGCGTAATACCCACTTACCTGTTTTTACGGGCCCGAAACGACGGTTTCGTAATAAAATCCAATGCAACACCAATAATACACCCGAAAAATGGTCACGGCAAATACTGAAGACAGTTTAATTATTTTCATAACACTGCAAAATGCAAGACAATCGGACGGAACAACACAAGCGAAAACATACCAAAAATGAGAGAAAGAGATAGAGCAAATACCATAGGCAAATAGCTAATCAACGACAAGAAACAGCTGTTTTCTGATTGAAGATTTCGTACAAAATAACAAACTATGGAATTTTGTGGAAAGATATTAATCTACCTCTTTGTTTTTAATTATTATTTTTATTAACTTATCTACATCGATTTCTCAATGCTTTCTAAGTATTTTAAAATAAGGAAAAAAGCGTCATCTCTTGAGAATCTTTAAAACGGACACCAAATTTACCAACTTTCTAGTTCCAGTACACACTACTAGAGGGCAACGCGGACAACTAAACAGTGTGTTGATTGCAATACGAGCGGGTTTTCAGAGGTGATTAAAAGTACCTACCTTGTTCGATCGTGAATCACTTAAAAAAAGTTTTTTTACAAATACGGTTTTCAAAGTAGAACCAATCGTATTTTGTAGTGCGCGTTGAAGTCGGGGTTCAACGCGCTATCTAATATGCGAACAAACGATACCTACAAAGCCACTGCAATCCTTTGTGTTTTGGCACGTTGCGTACGCGCGGCTGCCGAAAAAATCTATCTCTTTTTATTCTGCCACCCCGCTCCCGCTATCGCATCGTTCTCGCCGTTTTTTTCACACGTCAGTAGAGGTGAAATCATGGCATATGCAACTTGTCCGTGTTAGAAAAAAAAACCGGCTAAGAGCGAGTCAGACTCTCCCACTGAGGGTTCCGTGCTATAACTATAACTGACTTAGGGATCCACTTACTACGGCTAAGCAAAAATGGGTCTACCTTGTTTCGCAGAATTTTTATTGTCATAATTTTATTTGGCATATCGTCAAATAGCATAAACTTCCTTTCGCAGAACATCAATTAGCATTCACTCATTTATCAGACGTTCAAAACGCATAATCGTGTAAGCTAGAATCATCTTTAGGCAGAAATTTAATATCCATAATAGTCTGAAAGCAGAATCATCCTAACGCAAAAAGTTCACAGATAGAATCGTCTTGTGGCATACAATTCGTATATATAGTCATTAATAGGCCGAATCATCCTATCGCAGAAAGTTCACAGTCCGAATCGTCTTTTGGCATATTTTTCATATTAAATATTCTCCTATAAACCTTAATTTCTCTGTGTATCCCAAAATTCTATCTCAGCAATACTAACATACAACATGCATGGCAAATCAAACATGCAGCATGCAAGCAAGCATTCAGCATGCAAGCAAGCAAGCAAAGCATAAAGCGAGCAAGCAAGCATGCAGCAAGCAAGCAAGCATGCAACATGCAAGCAAGCATGCAGCATGCAAGCAAGCAACAGCTTGCATGCAGCATGCAACATGCATGGTTTCTGTCACGGCTTCGGCGCTGCGGGGCTCCGGCAGTCCCACGCGAGCTTATCGTCGCAGATGGTTTTCGCTCACCACCGCAGCTTCGGCTTGCTGGCCGGCTTTGCCGGCCAGCCTCAGCCGCGGCGGCGAGCTTTCAAACCACCTGCTCCTCAGCTCGCGGGCTGCCTCGCCCCTCCGCGCCTACGCGATTTTGAATTACACTCTAGGGGTGGGGCAAACAAGACTGCGTGGAGTCGGTTTTGCACCGATTCGTTTCTGTCACTAACTTTTGTACCACAACTTAATGACTTTTTAATTCATTTTGAGGGTAAAATACTATTAAAAAGAAATAGCAATATGCGTAGTGAAATTATTCTAAACGAAATTCTGCTTTCTACATAGTATGCCTAGTCAAATTATGCCAAATAAACATCGTACTTAATAAACATTATGCTTAGCGAAAGTATGCAAAGTAAAATTATGCCAAAGGTAATTGTGCCTTATAAATTTCTGCTATCTTAAAAGTATGCCATTGTAAATTCGGGCATATGAATATTCGACCAAACAATAATTATGCAAACAGAAAATTCTGCCTGAATAATATTCGATTAAAGAAAATTATGCCAAGTGTGTTATGCCAAGTGACATTCGGAGTAAAAAGATTCTGCCAGATAGAGGGAACCCAGCAAAAATACCACAATATTTGGTTGACGGCAAATATAACTTAGTTTTTCATAGTGTTTGTATGAAGAACAAAGTTATGTTTGCGGTTGTTGAAAATGTGCTATATCTAAAAAACTGCTAGTTTGATCTCGTCCAAACCAATTTTTGTTGAAAGTATTTGTTAAGGTCTACATTACATATTTTGTTCAAAAATAAAATTTAGAAACGTATCTATCAAACGTTAGACTTAAAAAAAAATGGTTTTAGGAACCACTATGTCATTTTAAATGACCTATCTGTAGATACCCCACACGCATAGGTTTGGCATAAAAAAATCGGTTTTAGTTTCATGTATAGGAGCCCCCCTTAAATATAATTATTTTTATATTTTGTATAAGAATGGTAAATGATGCGCTTGTATGCAATAAGTGACAATTGTTTGAGTACAGCTATTTAGATGGTTAGTGAGTTACTTCCAAACCATCCATGACCCTGGCATGCTCGCGGCGCGGAAACGCAAAGACTGTTAAATTAAAAAAAAAGTGTATAAGAGCCATCTACATGCAAAATTTGACAAGAGCTGTAAATTTTTGTCCAAAAAACTTGCGATTCTACTTCTGCCGTCGCTATACATAAAAGATGTCTGTTTGTTTATATTCTCCAGTGTAAAATTTTTGAAAAACACGAGCTCAATAAATAACAGACAAACTAGAGCTAAAATTATGAACAAATAATATCATCCAGATTGCTATAAACAAATATATGTATAAGGTAAATGTTGTAATATGTGTATTGTGCTGTATAATACTTTACCAAACTATTGCTGGTGGCCACCACAGAGTACTTTTGTAATATTTATTGAGGTAAGTGTAAGAGTTAAGTGATTGCCCAAATTCAGTGAGTTGAATACAAACTAGGTACTTCAATTTGGTAAAGATGAGTTTTAAGTATGTTTATCAGACTTCAGCACGATTAAAGCAGGAAGGAAAATTTGGAATCAATTTATCTAAATTCGTGTAATGGGTGGTTCTACAAATAGCTACTTACTCAAATGGGAATACCTCAGACTGCAGGTAAGGAGAAATCAGTAATGTCAGCTGTGTAGTTAAAAAGGAAACACTCATAAATCCCCACAAATTTCCAAAACATCCTATCGCTATTGATATTTTTTGTCTAACAATTAAGAAAAACCGTGTTTTTGATACATTTTGGCGTATCCTTGCATAAATTTAGGAACCAGGGCTGCACTGACCTTTTGAGAATGAGATCATGATTGTCACGGGCCACTTTGACAAAAAGTGGGCTAGTGGCGGCCACCATAGATATTCGCCAACTTGGGAATTTGATCCAGCTCAAGAAAGAGCTAAAGTGAATATTAACACGTCAAAAAGTAACCAAAATGTAAAACTACGAGGAAAACGAGCGCGTTTTTTTTTACAAATGAATTTGTGATTGCGAGTGAATATTTTATTTATTTATTGACAGCAAAAGTTAACAACTAAATAAAAGTGCGTGTGAAGTAAGCTTGAAAATTTCATTAAAACCGACTTCAATAAAGGAGGTCTTTATCAGCTACTACATGCATAAAGCAAGCGATGACGTTGGACAAATATTACATAGCAAATGTTTATAAATTAATTCATGACCGAGGGTGAACATGTTCCTCATAAACGTCATAAACCAAAGGAAACAGGTTTAATCGCGAGTAAAGTTAATGTTCCAGAATGGTAGCCAGTAAAAGTTATGTTCGTGCAACTTTAATGAGAACTAATCGATAGATGGCGTTCTTCTACTTCTGCTTATTGCATTACTACAGTTTTTTTTAACTGTCATATGTCAAAATAAGTCATGATTGCCAATTGTCACTGTCACAGAAATTGCTCTGTCTCGCACTCGTTCTGTCTTGTCTTTTGCGACCTAATAATTACAACATAATTTGTGAAAATAAACTATACCTTTTTTTGGAAATACATAGTTATAAACAGGCCTGATGTATTTACACACAAGTGTGTGTTTCTGAAGTTCAATTCACAGCAATAATCCGTGTAGAAATTGTGCATTTACAACAATAACCTTTCGTCATTGGTAGGCTCAATTACGTATATTAGTTATCAAAAAATATATCAGCCACAATCGTGAGCGGCATGGCGAAGGAAGAAGACGACGACAATCTTCCTGACAAGGATGCCGCCAAGGAGTTTTACGCTAAATATGAACCTAAGGAGATAATTGGAAGGTGAGCTCCATTTGGCTTTTTATCATCGAGGACGGACGTGATCTTGAGTTGTGAAGCTGCCAATTTTAAAAAGAGACAGGCAACAATTTACTTGTACTTGTAACTAGTCATATTTGTAAGTCTTCTGTGTGACCTTGAGAGTGAAACCATCTCTTCACTAAACCAATTAGTTTTTTCTATTTATTAATCTACAATCTGCTGTTGTATAAATAGATGGTGAAGAGTTTATATTTACTTACAATCATTTTTTGTTTACATCATTTATTTATTTACTGGTTATGCTAATGCAATTAACAGAAATTCATTTCTATTTCTAACGTTTGGTCAGAGTGTACCCTTATTGACTTAGTTGGTTCATTACTTGTTGTGATATGGTTCATGGTACAGGTTCATATACTGCCAGCTGCAGTGTCCCGTTACAAAATAATTTATGAATAACTAAAAAAATGAAAGTATTAATTACTTAACTAAGGTTGTATTAAACATAATAAAGAAAAAATGCAATTCTTCTTAATGCAAAGAATTGTTCAATTGTTCTATTGCCTAATTTTTGTATAAACATTGATGTTAGTGCGGCTTGCAACCTTTACAAATTATCTGTCAATGCAAAAATCATTCACTCTACATATAAATAATAATAAGTATCGGACACCAATCACATATATTGCTCTGATCCCAAAGTAAGTAGCTAATGCACTTGTGTTATGGAAAATAGACACCGTGGTTCCACAACACCTAGACCCGAGAGAATATAGAAAATTATGATTTCTATATTGGCTGAACCGGGAATCGTACCCAGGATGACGTAGCCGCGACACCTTGAAACCCAGCGTGCTTAGCCACTACACCACGGATATTGTCTATAAACTCTTTGCCCCCTAACTTTTGAAGATATTGATGCTACAAGAAAAATCATGGTTTTACAAACTGGTCAGATAATTGTCACTGAAAATATCAAAAGTTTTGCTTATTATGATGTATTTACAGACTTTTGTAAGTTTAAAAATTACAACTTATCATTAAATTATTTCTATAACCAGAGGCATCAGTTCAACGGTCCGAAGATGTGTAGAGAAAGAAACTGGACGGGAGTATGCAGCGAAGATTATAGACCTGAGTCAGGAGTCACAGGATGGGGTGGACACTCACATCATGAGGGATGCAACCCGACAGGAGATACACATTCTACGGATGGTTGCTGGACATCCTTATATTAGTGAGTGAGTTGTAACATGTTATGGGATGATATACTCAGACAAGAGATGAGTGAATGAAGCTCATAGTTATGTCACATTTACTTAAAATATTATAATTTTCATTATCTAACCATAATCTTACAAAGAATCTCATATAATAACTACCGGTCCCCCACGACTTTGTTAGTGAGTTTTGAGTTTGTTGCATCCCCTCCCGTTGTAGCGTGATGTTTTATAGCCTGAAGCCTGCCTCAATACAAAAATATTTTTTCAAATTGATCCAGTAGTTCCAGAGATTGGCGCGTTAAAACAAAAATATATTATATATAGCTTCATGATATTATTAGTGATGATATTAGTATAGGAGTAGAGGTAGGTAATTAATCTGATAGGTTAAAGCATTTGTGTGTACAAACAAACATAATTTTGTCCAAGTTAAGGCTATAATGTGCAACATAACTTGCTTTTGAAAGTATCCTTAGCACTTCTTTGAAAATTTGTATTTGTTCCTCAAGAGCTGATAATAGCAAACTTGCTTAGGTAGGTATTATCTTTAACCAACAACTAGCAACCTATCCGAGCTTAGCATGGGGGCAATTAAGGTTTCTAATTTCTATTGACATTATAATTAGTTTATCCTTCCATAAGAACACACCACAACTGCATGAAAAGCTGTAGGTACTGAATTCTTTATCTCACAGACAGAACAGACAATATACAATTGTGCACTGAGTTTAAAAATATGTTATGATAAAAAAATATGTTTGACCATGTAAAGAACGTCTGGTCATTGGATATGGACCAGACTATTTATCATTGTCAATAAGCACACTTAAAAAAAATTGAGATCGCTTTGAAAAATCTATTTCTTTTTGTTACGGTAAATGGCATATTATTGTTAATATAAGATGAAATGAGAAACCAACAATCGCGCACGGTTGGGTCACAAACCCGCAACCTTTGGCTAACGGGACCAATACTCTTTCCAGCTTTCGAGCTACCATACAGTACCTTGGAAAGAGCATTGGCCCGGTTAGCCAAAGGTTGCAAGTCTCGCCCGTGCGCAATTTTCTCGTTACATCTTATTAGAAACAAAAAATATCACTGTGAGTGTTAAAAAAAATCTAAACCATTGGGCTTTTTTATTTTAAGAACAACAAATTTATTGTTTTAAACTTTCATGGGCACTAACATTAGAATAGTTAGATACGGGATTGCTACCATATCCGCAAGTTCTTTTCAATCACTTCGTGATCATGGCACTTGTAAACAGTGCAGACATACCGGAAGCGCATAAATACTAAGGTAGCAATCCCTTATCGAACGATTCTAACAACAAAACAAATATATTTTCTTGATTCAGTTACATTTAAAAAATTAAAACATCTTACGCTAGTGATCTCAAAATTTTTTTGATGTGTGCAGTCTGTTTCAAGATAAAACTGGTAGTACTGAGTTCGTGATTTCGAGGTATCCAGTTTCTAGCAGCTCGAATAAGCCAGATTCTGCAACCTTCACAAGGTTGTCTGTTAATTTTGCCGGTCGACGTCGGATTTTGGCGACCTCCGTGGTGTAGTGGCTTAGTACGCTGGGTTTCAAGGCGTCGCCGCTCCGAGGTCCCGGGTTCAATATAGAAATAATAAAAAAATATTTTTGTTTCGGGTCTGGGTGTTGTGTCTGATTTCCATAACACAAGTGCAACCCAAAGTAAGTAGCTACTTTGGATTTAGAGGTACATACATGGTAGCAATCCCGTACCTAACTATTTTAATGTTAGTGACCATAAAAGTTTAAAACGATAAATAGTTGATTAATTTTATTAACTGATTTTATTTTAAAAGTTATAAAAAGACGTTTACAATATTCGACTAGCAAAGCACAACTGACATAAGACTATATATTACATACGCAACACCACGTCAAGGTAAACACTGAGGTGTCTTATGCTGTTGTGATAAGGGTTAGTTTGCAACAAAAGTGGGAAACCAGTGGGAAACCTGATGTGCTGGCGGTTGTACAATTATCAATATCATTATTTTTCTTCCAGTTGAACTGCAAGATGTGTTCGAATCGGAAACATTCATATTTCTGGTGTTCGAGCTGTGCAAGAACGGCGAGCTTTTCGACTACCTTACGTCTGTCGTCACGCTGTCGGAGAAGAAAACTAGATATATTATGAGGTAAGACATTGTTATTATAGATAACTAGCGGTTCCCCGCGACTTCGTCCGCGCGTTTTGAGCTTGCTCCTTCCCCTCCCGTCGCTTCGTGATGTTTTATACCCTAAAGTCTTCTTCGATAAATAAGCTATCCAACACAATAAATATTTTTTCAAATCGGTCTAGTAGTTCCCGAGATTGACGCGTTCAAACTTACTCTTCAGCTTAACCTTAATAATATTTGTATAGATCATATACGGGAAGTAGCAAATCGGACTACGGGGGTTAATCGCATTTGAAATGGGCCGTTGTGGTCTTCACTTCAATATCATAGGCCAGTGAGACGGCAGTCAGACCTAAACGGAGAGAGATCGGGCTCAGGACTAATTATAATAATATCAGCTGATACCAATCACACACCTCCGGTTTGTCGATGATATAGTCGTTGTGGAAAAGACGCTGGAAGACCTTGGCACTACGCTCGAAGACCTTGAGTTCCCCAACAAGTGGGTCTTAAAATAAACGTGGAAAATACGAAAATCATGTCGATCTCCTTTGTTGTATCCACTTACTCCAGTATCTGTTGGGAACTCAACTCTCGAAGTTGTCGACGAGTACATCTACCTGGGACAAGTAATCCAATTTGGTATTTCCAACTTTGAGATAGAGGTCAATAGAGGAATCCAACTCGGCTGGACAGCGTTCGGGAAATTGCACAAGAGTGTCTTCTTATCTCTGTTAGCTCAGTGTCTGAAGACGAAAGTCTTCAGCCAGTGTGTGGTACCAGTGAAAATGACATGCGAAACATGTGAAAGTGAAAAATGACATGTGGAAGAGACATGCGAAACATGTGAAAGTGAAAAATGACATGTGGAAGTGACATCCGAAACATGGTCTCTTACTATGGGCCTTATAAGGAAGCTCAAAATCTTTCTGCGAGCAATTTAGAAGACATAGTCCTCCTGGGTGTTTCTCTACGAGATCGAATCAGAAATGTGGAAATACTTAGAAGAACTTAAGTAAGGGACACAACACTGATAATCAGTGAGCTCATGTGGCAATGAACAGATCACATAGCGCTAACAGCTGATGGACGTTGGGGCAGAAAAGTTCTAGATTGGAGACCGTTCGACCAAAGACGCGGCGTAAGACGTCCACCGACAAGATGGACAGACGGACTTGTAAAGATTGACGACCCGTCTGGTGTAGTGGTCGAGAAATCGCCTACTACGCAGCGGGTGCGGGTTCGATCCCCGCACAATACAAACATTTGTGTGCATGAACATGTCTGTTTGTATTGGTCTGGGTGTTTTCTATGTATATCATGTATGTATTTACAAAAAAAAGTATTTAAGTATTATATCCGTTGTCTGGCACCCATAACACAAGCTTTGAGTAGCTTACTTTGGGGCTAGATGGCGATGTGTGGGAATGTCCAAAGGATATTTATTTATTTATTGCAGGATCAAACTGGATACAGACCGCTTGTGATTGGTAGCTGTGGAAAACCGTGGGGAGGCCAATGCTCAGGAGTGGACGTCCTTTGGCTGATAATGATGATGATGTTACCAATCACGGTTGCCAATCTTATCTCTTAAATTTCAAAGTCCAGTGACGGAAATCCGACATGACCGCTGAGAGATCGGGATCAGCAAGACCAACAGTTTTACAGGCTTTGTACAGAGTCAAGAGTTACTACTTCAAAGAGATCAGGCTACTTCTGAGTAAGCTCGCTCCATCATCGTCAATATCTATTCCGCGTCTCATCAGTTCTCATAAAAGCGAACCCAATTATTGATATAAAAAATTGTAGGTACATGTTTGATTTCAAACTGTGTTGAAGTAATATCAAGATGGGAAAAGCCTGAAACAACCCAACGAACTGGACCACTGGTACAACATTCACATACAATCACTGTATGATCTTTTGATCAGCGTAGATCTTACTATGTAGATAAATAAATAAATATTGGACATCAATCACATAAATTGCTCTGATCCCAAAGTAAGTAGCTAATGCACTTGTGTTATGGAAATCAGATACAACGGTGGCACCACAAGACCCAGACCCGAGACAATATAGAAAATTTTGATTTCTATTTTGACCCGACCGAGAATGGAACCCGGGACCTCGGAGGGCGACGCCATCAGAACATAATCCCTTAACAAGTTCATTCGGAACACTATTTTAATGTAAGAAATATTAGATATGTTAGATTTTTTCCTTCAAATCGTTAAAATGCACAGGCGCGTAGCATACATACTACAATCACTGCTGCATAAAGACATATGCTGGTAGTAATTAAATAAGCGTTTATCTACCTAATAAGCATACTAATTACTAGAAATCAATACCGAATAGCCCTTTCAATGTCAACAAGGCCTATTTATACATCGGAACTGTACCTGCTATAAATAGAAGAAACTAGGTAGTTGTAGAAGAGTAAAGATACTCCTAAGTTTTTACGTTTTTAGCAATAATTGTGGGATTATGGATAGACAATGACCTTGAGTAAACGCTGTATATAAAAACACTAGCGGTCCCTCCCGAGTTCGTTCGCGCGTTTTGAGTTTGCTTTCTTCCCTCCCGCCGCAGAGTGATGTTTTTATACCTATATATGTTTAGGTTATACCTAAAGCCTTCCTCAATAAATAAGCTACCGAACAGAAATAATGTTTTTTTAAATCGGTGCAGTTTTTCCTGAGATTACCGCGTTCTAACAAACAAACAAACTCTTCAGCTTTATAATATTAGTATAGATAAAAAATCTATGCATCCTTGTTTGTTTTTCTGTGACAGTGTCGGGCTTTGTACAGGCCAAAGTAATGTATATGATGTATCTGTCACAGCTATCTGGTTAAATCAGCCAGTTAATTGAATACCTAGGCAATAATTAAACAGCAACATCGATTGAAATTGCTAGGCCGATGATTAATTCGACTAGAAACCACCCACCCCCGAATGTCGTTTTGGTCACTCTATTTAACAATCAGAGTACGTGGGACACTCAGAAAGTTGTGCGACACTAAAAAAAAATAGTTGTACAGGTACATACATTTTTATTCAATCTTTTCATAGTACTCTCCACCAGCGTCTATACAAAGATTCATGCGTCTGAACCAGTTTTCAAAACACTTTCAGTCCGCCGCAGACCTCGTTTACAGCCTGTTCGAACGCAGCCAGCGCATCTTCCGGCGACGAAAATTGTATCCCTTTGAGCTGTTTTTTTATGTTTGGAAATAAAAAGAAGTCATATGGTGCAAGATCAGGGCTGTAAGGAAGGTGACCCAGGAGTTTGACTGGCGTGCTGTCTAAAAAGTTCCTCAGTAGTCCGCGGAGCCCAGTATTTGGTTGCTCACAACAGAGAAAACTTCTGGTAAACATGTGGTAGTATACCATTTGGCGTTGATGCTTCTTTGATCTCGTGAGGGAATCGACACCAAGTAGCCAGACAAATTAAAAATGCTGGCGATCAAAATCTTCCTCCCGCTCCGAGATCGCTTCACTTTGGTAGGCGTCTGTTCATTTTGAAAGACCCAAACTGTCGACATGCGCTTAGTGTCTGGATCGTATTGCTTAATCCGACACCCATCACTTGTAACGATGTCGTAAACACGACGAGCCTGCTTCAAACTTGTTCAGCCTATAACGGCACCATTCCACCCGGACCTGCTTCTGAGCGTCGGTGAGGTAGTGCGGCACCCAGCGTGATACTATCCTCTTCACGCGAAGATGCTCGTCTAGAATCGCTTGAACACTTCCTGATCCAATCTTCAATATGTGCTGATATTTCCTGATCTGTAATTCCCCCTTTAACTTGGATTTAATTTTACACTCCTAGCACGTTTTCTTCTGTCATAGCCGTCAAAGGGCGACTGCTTCCGTTCTTCATCCCCCAAGGTTGGTCGACCGAAATTGTGAATTCGTTATACCAACGATACACGGTGGCCTTGGAGGGGCCTTCATCCATAAATGCCATTTGAAGTCGCGAACGATTCTTCCGGTTTCAGGTGACACTTGAAATCGTAAAAAATCATAGGTCTAAAATGTCCCCGGCGCAGAATATTTTTTCAGTCAGACACGATACTTTGAATTGGCTCGCAGAAATTGTGGAAGGAAATTTTGAAAATGGAACATCTATTTTTACTTATGAAAAACCATATTTTTTTAAAAGATTCTAACCGGCCAGACTCTCATATATAAAAACTTTTTTTCGCAATACTTTCTGAGTGGTCTGGTATACGAGGGTGTATCAAAAAGTTCTTAGAAGTGTCAATTAATATAATATTTTTGTGGGTAGTTTAGTATTTATTTTAAAGAGTGACCATCACTTATTACTTGTGTGGGGTTTCACTCGATTTAGTTGAACGGTTCCCAACAAATAAATTATTTAGTGCGAAGTGTACCTAACGTTCTTTGAAAATGGAAAAAAACGAGTTGCGCGCGGTCATAAAGTACTTGTGTTTGAAAAAAATGTCAACGAAAGAAATTTTTTTGGATATCCAGCAAACTTTAGGAGATAATGCTTTGCCTTATTCTACTGTTGCTTTCTGGGTTGCTGAATTTAAAAGAGGTAGAACGAGCTGTGAAGATGATCCTCGCTCTGGGCGGCCTTCAACCTCTGTCACGGAAGAAAATGTCAAAAAAGTTGAGAAGTTAGTTTTGGAAGACAGAAGAATCACTATAAAACATTTAGCCGAGATCCTAAAGATATCATTTGGCAGCATTCAATCCATTTTAACCGATTCACTGGGTTTCAAAAAAGTGTCAGCAAGGTGGGTTCCACGAATGTTAACCGAGGACAACAAAAAACGACGTATGGAAACTTCAAGGCGGAATCTCGAAATGTTACAGTCTGATCCGGATAAATTTTTCCAACGTGTTATCACTATGGATGAAACATGGGTCCACCATTTCGATCCTGAAACAAAAAAGCAAACCATGTCTTGGAAACGGCCATCTTCTCCGCCAATGAAGAAATTTCGGGTTGCTCCTACCGCGGGCAAGGTTATGGCCTCTGTGTTCTGGGATAGTGAAGGAATTATTTTTATTGATTACTTGCCGAAAGGGCAGACAATTACTGGACAGTATTATGCAGATTTGATCCCAAAAGTGCGAGATGCAGTTAAAGAAAAGCGTCGTGGAAAACTGTCATTGGGCGTGTTGTTTCTTCACGATAACGCTCCTGCTCACCGGTCGGAAGTGGCGCTCAAGGCAATCCGCAATGCGGGGTTCGAAATTCTTGAACACCCACCATATTCTCCGGACTTAGCCCCTAGTGATTTTCATCTATTTCCCAAATTAAAGGAACACATCCGTGGCACAAAATTTAAGGATGATGACGAAGTGATGGCTGCCGTCGACGAGTTTTTTGATAGTCAAGAAAAAGATTTTTTTTTGGAAGGAATAAGAAAGTTAGAAAAGCGGTATTCTAAATGCATTGATTTAGAAGGAGATTATGTTGAAAAATAAAATAATTTTATTTAAGTTATCACGTATTTTTATTGTCATTCTAAGGACTTTTTGATTCACCCTCGTATATTAGTCATCTTCGAAAGGCTAACTTACAATACGCCAAGTCGTTAAACGATTCGGTTTCTAGTCGAATTAATCATCGGCCTAGCAATTTTATTAGATTCCGCCGTTTAATTAACTGCCCAGCCATTCCTTAACTGGCTGATTTAACCAGATGGCTGCGACATATATACAGTCGAGTTCTCTCGAGCGAAAATAGCTCGCACCCTGCGTCGGGTTTTTTTAAGTGACCGCCGTTTTGTTATCGAGTGTGCAAGCGATTTACGTTAGAAAGTGGTTAGACCTCAAAAAGCCGTCCTCGAGTTTCTTCAGTTCTTTAATTTGTGATTTATAGCGACTTTATTATTCTATTAGTTGCACGTAAATTGTATTTGTTTACTACTTAGTGTAAAGACCTAAATTAAGGTCAGTGCGAACATGTTTCGACCCATTTATGCAGTCTTTGATCAAGGATTATCTTTTCCTGTTTTCTTTACACAAAATTGACAGCTTCTTATCTATATTACCAAGTATTGTTATGCTGTTTTAAAAAACTTTTACTGACGCATTTGTTGATATACCGATTCTATGAACCTGAACATGTAGAAGTGCGATCTGCGTATGTTTATTAACTTTATAAAATAAAGATGAAATAAGAAGCCAAAAATTTTGCGCACGGGCGGGACTTGAACCAGCAACCTTTTGGCGAACCGGGCCAAACGCTCTTACCAATTGAGCTATCGTGCTGTTAGTCCGACCCTGGGAAATTTGTGGTTTCTTATGAAACGTCAATTGCGTGACGCTTAGCGCCATCTAGCCGTCTGTTTATGAAACAGATGGCCCAAGCAGTTATTCTTTACAGAATAAATTCAACTTGGAAATTGACGTCGCTTCGCTATCTATGCTTTAGAATGTTTTTAACACAGTGTCATTTTTTTTTTATATTCATAAAGATGAAATAAGAAGCCAAAAATTTTCAAGTCCCGTCCGTGCGCAAATTTTTGGCTTCTTATTTCATCTTTATGAATATAAAAAAATATGACACTGTGAGTGGTAAAAACATTCTAAAGCATAGATAGCGAAGCGATATCAATTTCCAAGTTGAATTTATTCTGTAAAGAATAACTGCTTGGGCCATCTGTTTCATAAACAGACGGCTAGATGGCGCTAAGCGTCACGCAATTGACGTTTTCATAAGAAACCACAAATTTCGCAGGGTCGGACTAACAGCACGGTAGCTCAATTGGTAAGAGCGTTTGGCCCGGTTCGCCAAAAGGTTGCTGGTTCAAGTCCCGCCCGTGCGCAAATTTTTGGCTTCTTATTTCATCTTTATGAATATAAAAAAATATGACACTGAGTGTTAAAAACATTCTAAAGCAACTTTATAAAATATCCCTCATGAAACCATAGTCTATGGATACCTACGCGGTTAGTAGAAACTACATGCATATTAATGTTGCAAGAAACAAAATATTGAACCAATATACGAACGATATATGCATCGCATTGAAAGTTCCGAATATTTTGTTAATTACATTAATTAGCACAAAACCGATCGTAAGTAATCTTTATAACTTTACTTGCTGTATAGCATACATACACGCGCACTACTAAATATGTATTATTACGTATACAAACAGTTGTTGTGATAAGTGGCTTCTTGCGGATTCTACACCGTTCGGTCAGTCGTGATTCAACCTCTCTCTGTGTTCTGCGCTCCTGGTACTTTTGTTTGACTTACACACAGTCGCGGGTTTTCTAGAGCGCTTATTAATTATTCTAATTAAATAAATATTTTAATTAAATTAAATATGGCATTGTGCGTGACCGTTGGGGAAGTTGAAGACTTGGATAATAAGAAGAAAAATAACCAGTGTGTTGATTTAGCTGTTTACAAAGTAGTTTTAGATGTTTTGTTAAGGTGTTACATAAGGTAATTTGAATTATTATTATTAGAAACACTTGACCAAAATAGTTCCAAGATAATCAGTGCTAATTTTAATCGATATTTAATCTGTATTGGTCTGAGCACAGATTAAGTTATATGGGTAATCCATCGACTTTCGATAATGATAATTCAGGCTGTTTGCATTGTTTACAAACAATGAATTTAAGAATTTTGGTTTACGCAAACATGCTTATCTTAAAAACGAAATAATAAAAAACAATGATTTTTGCAATTCTGTCCGTTACCAAAATCGAAACGTATATATTTAGGGGTTGATTTTCAATAGTCAGAAAAGAAATATTTGTCGAACAAAATACAATATGGCTAATTTGAAAACGACACCTTATTGTCAGCAATCATAGGTACCTGACATTTTTTTTAAATCTGTCGCTTTGTAATTTATCAGTCTGATAAAATTTATCTGACCATTGTAAAATCAGCCCTTAATCGAATTATTTTATTAAAAATATCCACGATACTTGCCTCCTTGATTTTGGTGCCTGCCACTGGACTAGCACAACCAGCATTTTAAACTGTTTCTCCTTCCGCAGGCAAGTCCTGGAAGGCGTAAAGTATGTGCACAGCAAGAGCATCGTCCACCGAGACCTGAAGCCAGAGAACATTTTACTGGACGACCAGCTTAATGTCAAGATCACGGACTTCGGGTTCGCTAAAGTGCTGAAAGATGGCGAGAGGCTGTTTGGTGAGTTATCCCACCCTTATTGTCATGTCATGCAGCTATGTCGGACTTAGGTCACATTGAGCAGTTGTACCTTCATCGTAATGTTTATAATTACAGCTCTAACCTACCATCTTCAAAATCAGAGTGAACTGGCTGTTGAGGATGAGAAGCTCCTCATCTAACTATACTAAAGTCCTAGTTCAAATATAAATTCTAACGATATCAAATACATACTCTTTTCTGTGACATTACTCGTCCAAGATGCACAATAATTAAGTATGTAGTAAAACTTTCTGGGGCAAAGAACAGCTATTGCAAAAAAAAACGGCTAAGTGCGAGTCGGAATCGCCCACTGAGGGTTTCCTTGCCAACTTTAACTGAATTAGGGATCCACTTACTTCCACTAAGCTAAAATACCACATTTTTTTGATGGCAGCAAATATAACTTTGTTTTTCATAGTGTTTGTATGAATAACAAAGTTATGTTTGCGGTTGTTGAAAATGTGCTATAGATATCTCAAAAACTACTAATTCGATCTCGTCCAAACCAATTTTCGTTGAAAGGGTTTGTTAAGATCTTTCATCATTTTAAAAGACCTATCCATAGACACCCCAAACGCATGGGGTGACCTTTTTTTATTTATTTGTTTTAGTTTCATGTATGGGATCCCCCCCTTAAATATCATTATTTTTTTGTATAAGGATCGAAAAGAGGTTAACAGGATACATCTTTCCACCAAATTTCAACAGTGTGATGCTTATAGTTACAAAATAAAATGGCTGTGACATACGGACGGACAGACAGACAGACATACTTGATGAAACTATAAGTGTTCCGTTTTTTGCCATTCGGCTACGGAACCCTAAAAACAATAAAAGTTCCATTGTGTCTGGGATACCGCCGAAAAGTGTTAATATTAGCTTAGTCTGCGGTGTCCTTAACTCTAAGTTATCTCAAAAGTTCTGTAACTTATGATTTCGAAATTAATAAAAGCACTGGGTTCAATCAAAGTCAAGAAAAGTAAGAAAAAGAAACAATGCTGGGGTAAATAATGATTCCTGGTCATTCTTGGCATTGAGCTTGCTTCTTCTCGTCCTACCTTTATTTGCTAAAAGTTTAGTTTGTATTTTTTTCATCTGTTTTATTTTTTTATTTGTATCCCGAAATTGTGTCTGTTACACTACATGGTGTAACAGACACAATTTTGTGATGTCTTTAATAATCAATAAATGTTTTTTTTTTCTTTCTAACCTACGCGTTGTTAATACAGGTGTAATAAACGACTAATCACACAGTAAATAATAAGTTACCAGGGTTGTATAGCTTGCATGTTTAGAAACAACAATGAAAATTAATTACTAGAAATAATCGATTCTATAAATTACTGTGCACGTTAGTTTTGCGGTGAAATAGGTTACTAGCTTTAAATTTATAGCATTTTGTATTAAGTATGAACACATTTGTCATAATTACAGTTTATTCCTAATTTCCTAAATTCCGCCTCTGCTTACATGGGCGGTGTAAACGTAGAATGCTTAGTCACGCTCTAACGCTTCTATGCAGAATCCAATATCAGTTTACATCTGGTTGAAACGCGATAGTCTGAAACAAAGAGCTTTGTTTTAGCTACTGAAAGAACTGGTGTTTCAAGGGTAAATTCTAGAATACATATATATATTTTTTCACTATTGTTTAACTAAAGTTACAACCTTAATTGTATTAAGTTACCAGCACCGAATTTAAAGTTAAATCAAAGCGGCTTTACAGCTTAAGTTATGCTATTTTTGGACATATTGTTATTCCAAGGAAAGGAACCAATTCCATCTATATAAAAATGGAACTTAAAAGGAATACGTATCAAGCATTTTGTCTAGGCGTTGGTGGTAACGTGTAAAGAACTAATTGAAAACCAGAACCAGTGAAGCTTGGGAGTTTATAATAAATATATAAATAAAAATAAAAATCATTTATTTCAGGCATTGCTCATTCGAGTGTTAATAACAAGTTATACCTTATTATGTGGTGTAGTGGCTAAGAACGCTGGGTTTCAAGACATCGCCGCTCTGAGGTCCCGGGTTCGATTCCCGGTCGGGTCAATATATAAATCAAATTTTTTTATACTGTCTCGGGTCTGGGTGTTGAGGTACCACCGTTGTGTCTGATTTCCATAACACAAGTGCAATTAGCTACTTACCCTGGGATCAGAGGAATGTATGTGATTGGTGTCCAATATTTATTTTATTTATTTACAATCTTTATTAGTAATCTAAATTGAAATTCAATATAAAAATAAATGATTGAAAATTAAAAAATCAAATACGAATTGCTAGTGTCTTTGGCTAACTGGTAGCGTGTCCAGTACTGCATGATGGCTCTGTCCACTTCCAGCTTCACTGCGACACTCTGCAGGAGACTGTTGGAGCTGACACATACCCTGTGAATCAAGGACGGTATGCGGTTTCGCACAATATCCGCAAAGCTATCAACACCTGCTTCCGCCAGCATTTTCGAAGCACTACAATAACTTCGCAACCCCATCAGCACCTGAATCCGTCATTGCATTGAGTGCGCAGGGTTCTGTTCGCTGTTTGGGGATAGCTTGTCAACAGGCTTATGATTTGCTGAGCACAGTTTAACTATATTCATATTATAAAGCTAAAGAGTTTTGTTTGAAGGCATTTATCTCAAGAACTGCTAAACCGATTTAAAAAAATATTTTTGTGTTTGATAGCTTGTTTATCGGACGCAGTCGCGGGAGACCGCTAATCATCATCTAATAGTAATGCGACTGTCACCTTACAGATCTTCATAGGTAGATAGATATTGCAATCATTAAATACCTGGTGATAAAGGTGTTTTCCCTTGACAGAGCTGTGCGGCACTCCGGGATACCTGGCCCCTGAGACCCTGAAGGCGAACATGTTCGACGACGCGCCGGGCTACGGGATGGAAGTCGATGTGTAAGTACCTTTGTTATCTGTGACGCCTTACACACTGCCATTTTTAGCATCGTTACAGACGCGATGTTAACTTTTAATATATTCTGCATCGTGACTGCATCTATGCTAACGCGCGTTAGCGTTACGACTGTATCGATGCTTAAAGTAGCGCATGCGTGTAAAGGTTGTTATTTTGCGACTGCATCGATGCTGCTTCGCTGCTAAAAGTGAGCAAAGTGTCTTGTATGTGCAAAATAATGAGAGCGCGAGTCTCTCGCGCAAGTCACTTGCTTGAATACTTACGGACGAAAACAAAACTGAATGTCGCAAAGACTTTCAAGAAGATAGTGAATAGTAAGAGCGAAGCGTTTCTAGTCAGACACAGTGCATCTTAAGCCGCATTGTCTGGCTATATCTACACACACATAAATAATAATAGTTTTTTCTAATCGACACACCCACTAATCTTGACAATGTAGACGCATTGTTTTGATGCCATTTTCATATCACACGCATATTATAAACCAAACAACAAGTATGCAAGCTTTCTCACATTTAATTGCTTTTAAAAATATCTTCCGTACCTAGTTGCCTTTGACCACATAACGGAGAATAAGTTTCCCTATTATTATAGGGAAACGGAATCCCAAAATAATAGTTCTCAAACTAAACTAGGTATACATGCCAAGGAAACAATGTCAAAGTGTCAACATCTGCGCCCACTTATCGGTTTCGCTACATCGTCCAAATATATAAATATATATCCTCCTCAGATAAGCATAATCTGTGACGCGCGTCCCGCCTCCCAGTTACTGCGTGAACTTTGACAGCGAAATCACTGGCATGAAATGACCAGTGTCATTTCGAGAAAGTGCATTTAAAAGTCACAAAGAGTGTGAATAGCCAAAGAAAGCGCTTTCAAGCAAAGTTACAGGCTCTAACAGTTTTAGTCATACTCTCTTTTTGATTGCTATTACACATCTAAAGATTGTAATTACGATTCTTTACCCAGCGGTTTGCTAGTCATCAATAGTACAAGTATTTCATTATCATTAAGTATATTTGTAGTAGTTAATTGGAATAGGACCACTTTCTCAATAATATGACAGCTCTGTTTCAGTTTGTTTGGCCATCTCATCTTCCTATAGATCTCTTGCCTACTGCGTAGGCGCAAAATCTTTACTAATATTATGAGGCTTAAAAGTTTTTTCGAACGCGCTAATCTGGAGAACTACTGGACCGATTTAAAAAAAAACTTTTCGTGTTTTCGACGGGAGGGGAGGGAGCAAACTCAAACGCGCGGATGCAGTCGCTGGAGACCGCTAGTTAATGATAAAGTACCTCACAAAAAATGAGTGAAATAAAGTTCAAGAGCACGCTTTCTAGAACCCATTACACGGAGCCTGCTAGCTTACGAAAATCAAAATTCAAAATTCAAATATTCTTTATTCAATTTAGGACACAATATGCCACTTATGAACGTCAAATGTACAGTGAAAAATAAAATAAAAATAAATGTACCCTGAAGGGGCCGAATCATGTCTCCTTATCTTTTGGGTAAAATGTAACTTTATATGCTTAGCGACAGTGGTCAATATGGTAGCCGTTTACAAACTAACTTCATAACAAAATGGTGGATGTACTAAGCGTATTTTAGTGCGACATGGATCTTTTGGCCGACGGCAAAAATCAGAACTAACGCTGTCATCTTCAAAAATGCAGTTGCCAGATCTAGCCAAATCTCCCCAATCCTACAGGCGATTTTCCAATTTTTATTTTCGTACATACAAAGGTATTCTGTGTAAACGAGTATTCTGTGTAAACTTTTAAAATACCCAATTATTTTTAAAAACCGTAGAGCTAAACTCATGAAATTAAAGTTATAATTTTCAATACTTATTAATGTTTATACAATTATTTTAGGTTTAAACTCTGTAGAACATACATGATTTAAATTAAGTACCGCTCTCTTTGACTTTGACATGATTGGGTAAAAAAAGACTTTTGGCACTTGGAGACTGCCGCGGTAAAGCTATTACGTAGCATTTTTTTGATAACTACGTTACGATACAACCAATGCCAACTTAAGGCGGGTTGCTGAATTAAAGAGACAAGCGTGATATTTCAAAAAGTCATTAATAGTTCTGCTATTCATCGATAGATGGAAAAAGTAAAAAGTATCACCGCTGTGCCGGTCGCTGTGGGAGGTGTTAGGTTTTTTTCGTTACGGAATTTCTGGATTCGATCTCCACGCTCAAGGCCCGCGATAGAAGCTATGCAATAGCTTAAAAATATATATTTGTTGAACAGCTTTCTAAACTCCTTAAATCAAGGGAGTTTTTGCATTGGTTATCCTGATTGAATTCTAGCGCCCCCTGTCAATGTTATCTAGCGGCCAAAGGATCTTTCTCGTTCTGTAAACTGATTGGACACACCTAATGTCTGATGTCGTCAGCGTTACGAAGCGCTTTCTTTAACTTGACACTTTGTTTATGTTGACTTTAGATGCACTCTCGAGAAATGACACCCTGGTTAATGGGTTACAAGTTAATTATGCAGTGTTAACCGTTGATAAGATAAGACTTTGTATTTCCGATGGAGTTAGCAATTTATTCAACTTGCTTATTAAAATCTGTAGATTTAAATTGACATTATTTGATCGATAAATTAAAGCAATCAACAAGTAAATCATAGAAACATAAGCAATAATTACTCAGTGATAGGTGTGTAAAACTTAAAATAGTAAGTCTTAAGTCTGTAGCTTTAGGCAAGATTTAATAATAAAAACCTTAGGGTAAATCCAAACAGTCTTGGACTCCGCATACAAAACTATTCAGAAAGTATTCAAAAGGAGTTTCAAACCTTTTATAACTTCCCTCCAATGATCGATCTGTCCGATTTAGGCCTGATTACTGCAGAGGAAATATTCGTCGAATAAAGCACAATGTGCCTAATTTAAAAACGTCACCTATTTGTCAGCAATCATTTATGTAAATGTCATTTAAAAAATCGGTCGTTTCATACTTATTCAGTCGGATAAGTCTTATCTGACATTGGTAAAATTGACCCTTAGTCATTTCAGACGCATATGATGACGTCAAGCTTGGCACAACAGGGCAAAATAATTAAGATCTCACTCGTGGACTATTATAATAATTATTATGCGAGCACTTGTAACGAGTTGAAGGGTTATCCGAAACTAAACAGTGAGGGACACGCGCCAAGATAGCGATTGAAGTTTGCTCGTCATTTATATGATATGGTTACGTAAATAGTTCGTTGTGTACAAAGCATTATAACATTATCGCCCTTTCTTAAAGACTCATTCGCGTCATGGCACATTTTTTTAATCGGCATAAAAAATAAAAGGATTAAAAGCCTCATTTTTTGCAGTTTGTTTTTATATTTGCAGTTGTCCTTATGATGCGATGGGATTCAGTAAATAATCTTTTGAAAAGAATTATTTAAAAATATATATTTAATGTCACTGAAAGACTATTTAAAAATATAATGCTGTTATTTCCGGGGTCAGTGTTGCTACATTATTTTATTTAAAAATGTACTTTAATAAAATTTAACATTTCTAATATGTTTTGTTTTTTATTTCAGTTGGGCGTGCGGGGTCATCATGTTTACCCTGTAAGTATTGAAATTTAGTTCATTTTAGACTTACATATATTTCAATAGGGGTAAAAGATACAATGACAATATTTACAATACTATCACATTACATCTCTATCTATTTACAATTTTCTCCTTCCTTATATCCAACATTCTTTATGCATGATCTAACTAAAGGTATGACTGGGAGAGAATGCTATTAGCCTTTTGTACACTTCTATTTGTGCAATAAAGTTTTTAAATAAATAAAGAGACAACGCTCTACCAAAGTTGCTGCTTACTGATAAAACTTAAAAAAAACTAATCAAAAGAAAGTATTTAAAAAATACTATAATTGTTCTTATTATACTGTAGTGATAGCTAATAGCTCCAAATGCAATGATATCTTAGTTCCATTTATTTAATAGGGTAAACAAAATAAACATCTATAGATATCAAGAAACTAGATAAAGCGTCACACAAGAAAGGGGCACGTCAATCGAATTATTTTTATTTGTATCTGTTCAGCGGGAATTTATGGAACGAGACCAGTTGCGGATTTTTTAATACAAATAGCGGTCCCGGGGTGCTCTGCTTTTGCTAAGATACGTCACCGTCTGGAATATTGATTATCGTATTCCAGACGGTGACGTATGTAACAAAGTAAAAACCATAAAAACCGGTGCAGCTGCAACCTTCTTACTTTTCAACTTTCTTATTTTTTCTTTTATAGAAACTTCTTCTAACCATAAGAAACACAAAATAAAATAATTAGTGAAATCGGTCTAGCCGTTCATGCGTGATGTTGAGACGAAAGGAAATAAGGGTCCATTTTATATATAATATAGAGATTTGGTGAAAATAAAGATTTACTCAGTTTGTCCCTAGATATGGATTCACTAGAGATAGTTCGTAGTTTTCGCTAGAGAAGGTTTGCGGGAGGCCTCCGCCCTTCAGTGGGATTAGTTAGTTTAAAAATGATCAATTAATTGCTCTACACAGTTGCTATTTAGAAGTGCATTTATTTTATTATTTTATAAGTGACAAAACAATATAAAAACAAAAATAACATAAAAATATATTAATAATGTTTCCAGCCTGGTAGGATGTCCACCCTTCTGGCACCGGAAGCAGATGGTGATGTTGAGAAACATTATGGAGGGCAAATACTCGTTCACCAGCCCCGAGTGGGCTGATATATCAGGTACGATTTTTTTCTACTGCGGGACTTAGATGAGTCTCTTTATCATTTATTGTATAAATTAAAGTGATAAAATATATTAGATCTGATACTTACACTGCGACATGGATCTTTGTGCCGACGGCGAAAATAAGAACTAACGCTGTCATCTTCGAAAATGCGGTTGTCAGATCTAGTGTAGCCTGAGGCCGTAGTGCGAGTCGGAGCGAGACTTACTCGATCAAACGCATCGACGGCGTAAACGTGATTTTATATGGGATTGTTTTAGTGTAAACGTTAGCCACTAGACGGCGCTGCTTCAAACTCAGTGGCCGTAGTGCGAGTCGGAGCAAGACCGACTCGCACTACGGCCACTGATTTCCACATTATGCGTTTTAAATCGATGGAACATACATGCTATACTGTACTCGTTTGAATATGTACCCTTTTTCTTGACTTTGCCAGGGTTGGGAAAAAAAAATAGTTTTCTGAACATCTTTCTGAACTCCCTCAATTAAGGGAGATTTTTTAATCGGCTACCCTTATTAAATGTCAATGTCATCTATGGCCAAAAGATCCTTGTCGCATTGTACGCGGGTGAAGCCGCGAGGAACCGCTAGTCTAGACCAAAGTTGTACGAAGTTTGACAATGATAATTTAGCTAATATATTTTGACAAACATTTCAGATGACCCCAAAGACCTGATCAGAAGGTTGCTGGTGGTGGAGCCCAGTGAAAGGATCAACATAGCAGAAGCGTTAAATCATGCTTTCTTCCACACTGTGGTAAGTTACCTCATTGACGTCACTAAAACGATAGTTAAACATACAGAACTGTTAAAAATGAGACAATAGGTGCAGAAGTATGGAAGAAGTAGTGAATATATAGTATCATCAAAAAAAGTTGGCCATCAATTTAAAAGCCTAAATCTTTTATGTTCAGTTACATGCTATTATAATATTATTACAGTGTTTTTTAATTTCAAGAAAACACAACAAATGTAGAAAACAACACTGTACAGAAACAAATGTTTTCTGTACAGTTACATTTAAAAAAAACAGCTTACGATAGTGATCACAAACTTTTTTTGTATGTAAGGGTGTGTATAAATATGAGATAACTGAATGAGACAAATGCGGAAGTATGCCGGAACTAGAGAATAAAATAAGGAGATGGGTGAATGTATGCAAGATAAAAAAACGGCCAAGTGCGAGTCGGACTCGCGCACTGAGGGTTCCGTTCCAACTTTAACTAAATTAGGGAATCCACTTACTTCTACTTAGTAAAATAACACAATATTTTGTTGACCGCAAACTTAACTTTGTTTTTCATAGTGTTTGTATGAAGTACAAAGTTATGTTTGCGGTTGTTGAAAATGTGCTATATCTCAAAAACTATTCGTTCGATCCCGTCAAAACCATGTTCGTTGAAAGTTATTGTAGATCTTATCTACACTATATATTTATTTCAAAATTTACACTTGCTTGTTTTTTGCCATTCGGCTACGGAACCCTAAAAATGCCGAATTAGCAATGTAAATGTGTGATAGAACGAACGACGAATGGCTGCGAAAGAGAGAAATAAGAGTATGGATTGTATAAACGATGTGGTATGGCCTAGAAATGTAAAATACAGTTTGAATAAAAGTGATCGGAATTTTCATTTGTTTAGCATAGATAAACTGAAAAGAAGGCATTATGATTTTATTTAAGTTTTTGTTTTTAAATTTTCAATAGATAAAAAAGTCTTCTTTAGTTTATTAGAAACTATGTAGATAGCTAACTGATAAATATTCTTTTAAATTTGAATATTTTATGTCTATAATCTTTATAAAACTTTTAAAATAAATAACTAAATCTACTCATTTTCAATTAAAAGTAGATGCTTGTACTCTATTCTTTTTCTTGTGCTTAGAGTAACTAATGCATAGAGATGACATAATTTCCGCTTCTCTTTTATATTTTTATTTTTTATTTCTCTTTTTGAAACATGCAATATTGCGACATTGCATGTTGCACTTTAGCGTAGAGCTTATTGCAATTGCACTTTATATGCGTTTTCAGTTCAATTCATATTATTATTGAAATTGCATGGACCTTCCATAGTTACAAATTATGTATTTTATGAAGAAAAGCAATAGTAGGTAGACGCTCACGGATCAAAAGGCCGCCGGTGGTCGCATAAACAAAAGCAGAACAAAATACTGTTGATAAACACATCCGTGAGAAATATAGGATCTTTGAAACAGATGATTACAAATACAATAAATACGAGTTTTATTTTAGTTTTTGAACATTTGACATGTCACACATAGTGTAATTATGTAAGTATTCATTTGTATCGCCAAAAAACATTATTGTTGTTAATTGTGTAAAATTATTAAGGGTTAATACTAATAATAACAGATTTAATCGTGGGAGGTCCACAATAAATACTAGATAACACTCACGCAGATGAATGATAATTTGTATAATATAAAAAAAAAATGCTGTACTTCTTTGGTTAGTGTGAGTGACCAAGAAAGCTGGAGAAAATACGGCATTAACGGACGTTCATAGTTTCTTTATTGCTTTTCGATAAATTTGAACTGAAAACGCACAAAACAGTATCGCACACACTATATTACATGTTATTCGTGTCTGGTAGCTGTGGGACCAAGACATGACGCCTCTCAAGCAATCGTTGTCGAGCACCAGCCGAAGGATGTCACGGATCGAACAGTTGACCATGGTAATTGTGTGAGAAATATATGCCATCATGCGTTGGGGGATATCATACTTATTGTACAGTTATGGTGGCTGCAGACTTGTCAGATGCGTATATTAAAGTCCGATCTGTACAGGCGATAGACTTGAAAATAGTTCAGACTTTGTAACTTTGAGTTATTTGTGTATTTCTATAAGGAATACGACATTCTCTTAAATTTATGGTTTATTAATCTATTAATGTACACCAGGAATAATCGATTTTTCTATAAGCAAAAGAATATTTTGTTACGTACTCGTGTTAATCGTTTTTACCTAATTTTTTCCGATTATTTTTTAAGTAAATGGTTAGATATTGTTTGAACAGTGTTATTAATTAAAATAATCAACAGAAATAAGACGTAATTAATAATCAGAATAATAAACTTTTTAGAATTATTCTCTACATATAACCAAATCAAATTATTCTGGTGTCGATGGCGTTAATGTATGTACCTAATAGTTATTAGCGATCCGGTTAAAGGAGATGAAAAATTGTTATAAAAACGATTAAAAACTCGATTATTTTTTCACATGCCTTATCTCCATCAGCTGATAGAGCTCCGACAAGTCTGCGATCATCATTATACACTCCACTAAAGAAATATGGTGGTACTCGTAAAATATATCCAATATTTTTTTATAGCATTACTCTGTAAGTCGGTGTCTATAATTTTGATTTCTTTCGCATTACTTACTTAAACTGGTACACCAATGTGCGAGAAAAGGACGCCTTTTACCAAATAGACAACTTCTTACAAAGCTTAGTATCAAATTGGTTCAAAAAAGTGTTATGAATGGATTGGACAAACACTGATTACTTATTTTGAGAAACCTAAATGTTCTGTTAGTTCATGCCATTGTTTAACTCTTAAAAGGAGACAGAAATCAATATCATACACAATTACAAACATAACAAATACACACACATTCCTAAAAACAAACTAAATACATCATATAACATAACACAATTTGGTAAGTAAAGTCCGTTTTTCTTTGCTAGTCCAATATTGTAAACAATCTTTTCATAACTTTTAAACTAATATCAGCGAATTAAAAACAAATTTACTATTTAATTGAAAAAAACTCGTGTTAAACGATGAATTGCCTTTGTAAGTTTTAAGTATTAATTTTAACTTATTTTAAATTAGTTAATTTTGTTATAAACAATTGTCTAGATTATTTACAATATTGGACTAGCAATTAAAAATGGACTTTATATGCACATTTTACAAATCAATTATAATCTTTCAATTAATACATACATTTATTGGGCACATATAGTGGGCAATATAGTATATTGCCCACTTTTATTTACTACCCAATTTTTTGCTATCCAATTTTTTAAACTCATCCCAGTTACACTGACCAATTATGATGAGTTTACACTAAAACATTGTTTGATGTCCCTATAGTTTTGGGTAAGTACTGAAACCATAGTTTAAGAACTAACTCAAAAACAGAACTGAAGCTCGCTGAATCTACACGCTTAATTGGCCTTATTTTATTATTGCATGTTGCATGCGTTATGTGTTGTCTTTGCTTATGTTTAATTTAATTTTTAAAAAGGGGCCGTCCATTAATCACGTGAGGCTCAAAAGGGGGGGAGGGGGTACGGAAAACATCACGAGAGGGGAGGGGCGGTCTCATTAGACATCACGTGTATTAATTTTATTTATTTTTTTGTCAAAAAGCGCTATTTCTGAATCGAAATTTTGAATGGCGCGAAAATTTGAACGATTTGTTGTCACAAACCTCTTTGTCAATAACAACTGCCAGTGAAGAAGAAGTTTTACCAGTTGTAACCTTAAATGAAAGTCTTGCAGCTCCGTGGGACGAAGACAACAATAATTAATTATTCATTATTTTTTTCTGCAAATACATCTAAATGTTTTTCGAATCACCTTTTTTTAAATATTTTTTTCAGTCAAAAATAGCCTTTACATAGACCTCCAAAAAATACACGTGATCCAGGGGGGAGGGAGGGAGGGGGGGGGGTAGTCCCAAACCTCACCAAATATCACCAGGGGGGAGGGGGGGTCAAAAAATGAGAAAAACGACCTCACGTGATTAATGGACGGCCCCAAAGCAAAAAAATAACTATGAGTTAAGAGTGTGTTTAGCTTTACCATCAGGATAAGGTCATTTTTAAAAGCAAAAAAATGATTGAAAGGTCCGTGCTTAAGTCAGTTTTAGTATTTTTTTTAATGCTTCAATAGTTTGCCAATGGTCAGTTATATATTCAGCATTACATATTTTTGTATCTTTGATAGTGCTGTTCGCTTACGAGTATTTGATTGTTAAAATAGGCAAATAACTCCAAAAATCATAAATGCAACACATTTATGATTTACTAATTTTAAATCTAATTATGATTTAACTAATATTCGTATGAACTTACTTGAGTGAGGATCTTAACAGTCTACTGTCTGTCTACTAATGTCCTTTATTTGTTACCCAATTCTCTGAACTTTTCTAAATCCATTTACCGTTATTCGGATCCTAATCCAACTTTTAACGACTCCAGGCAATAAAGTCGGGTCGTTTCAACGCGCGCGCCAAACTGCGCCTCGCTCTGATCACGGTGCGCGCCGCCGTGCGCTTGAGTCGTCTGCCGCATACTTCTACTAGAGCGCTGCCGTTAGAAGACGCGCTAAGGGATCCTTACACCATGCGGGTGCTCAGAAAGGTAACATACATAAACTATCAGGCTTTTTAACCGACTTCAAAAAAGGAGGAGGTTATCAATTCGACTGTATGTTTTTTTTTATCATTATTTTTTTTTTGTATGTATGTTACCTCATATCTCAGTCGTTTGTCGACCGAATCGAAAAATTTTTTCACCTACTTAGAGGGTATACCTTCTAGTTGGTCCCATTTTTTCTATTTTGGGATCTGATGATGGGATCTTGGTGTATTCGAGGGAAACCCTCAAATTTTAAAGGCACGTATAGTGTTTCTTTACTAGAATCTTAATGTTGACGTGTTGTTACGTCTGATAGTCAACATTTTGTGGGGCTGAGCTGATGGTGGAACTCCTTAACGCCTAGGAGTTCAGTAATAATAATGACGAAATTTATGATAGGTAATTTGTAGCTTCGTAAAAAATAGAATCACAAGGTGCAACTCCCCCCCACCCTCTTATGTAATCACTAAAAATAAAGAAATAAAATAAACTTTTAAAAAAAGTAAAAACCGACTTCAAAACCAAAATGCACTAAAAAGTCTTAAATAAACTCTTAACCATTGAAAGGAAAGGAATCCGTTTTAGGCAAACAATTTCTTTTTGGAGTCGGTGCCATCACTTTGACCATCAAGCGTCAACTATCACAGCACCGACTCCAAAAAGAAATTGTTTGCCTAAAACGGATTCCTTTCCTTTCAATGGTTAAGAGTTTATTTAAGACTTTTTAGTGCATTTTGGTTTTGAAGTCGGTTTTTACTTTTTTAGTGACTTAAGTAAGTGATGCCGTGTGATTGAGTCGTCTGCCGCATACTTCTACCAGAATCAGGCTTTTTAGTGACTTAAGTAAGTGCTGCCGTGCGCTTGAGTCGTCTGCCGCATACTTCTACTAGAGCTCTGCCGTTAGAAGACGCGCTAAGGGATCCTTACACCATGCGGGTGCTCAGAAAGGTAACATACATAAACTATCAGGCTTTTTAGTGACTTAAGTAAGTGATGCCGTGTGATTGAGTCGTCTGCCGCATACTTTTACCAGAATCAGGCTTTTTAGTGACTTAAGTAAGTGCTGCCGTGCGCTTGAGTCGTCTGCCGCATACTTCTACTAGAGCGCTGCCCTTAGAAGACGCGCTAAGGGATCCTTACACCATGCGGGTGCTCAGAAAGGTAACATACATAAACTATCAGGCTTTTAGTGACTTGAGTAAGTACTGCCGTGCGCCTGAGTCGTCTGCCGCATACTTCTACTAGAGCTCTGCCGTTAGAAGACGCGCTAAGGGATCCTTACACCATGCGGGTGCTGAGAAAGGTAACATATATAAACTATCAATATTTTTAATGACTTAAGTAAGTACTGCCGTGCGCCTGAGTCGTCTGCCGCATACTTCTACTAGAGCTCTGCCGTTAGAAGACGCGCTAAGGGATCCTTACACCATGCGGGTGCTGAGAAAGGTAACATATATTAACTATCAGGTAACGCATCAGTATCATATGTATTCCCTTATGTGGATGGCACACAAATTGTGTTTTGTGAATAAACGAGCGCGGAGTCCGACAAAAGCGTTGATAACTGATCGCTGTCCGAGTCCATGCATTCACTGCTACTGCTGTAAATGTAGTGGCCTGTTCTGAGTGTTATTTTGTGCGGTTCTCCGAGAGATCACATTTAAAAACGCGCTGGGCTGGTCACTGGTGGTGTAAAATGATAGGCTGCCCACCCCTCCCGTCGCAGCGTGATAAAGCCTTGAACGATGAATAAGCTATCAAACACAGAAATATATTTTTTTAATCGGACGCGTTCGAACAAACGATTTTTTTAGCCTTATACTAATAAGTAAAGATAGTCAATCATCTGTCTGGGAGTCTGCACTAAATCTATCAGTGTCAGATGAGAATGACCGAACCAGATGACTTTCTTGGTGGATCTATTCTCGAAAACTCTGTACGTAAAATCTCTGCTAGTAGAATAGACAGCACATCAGGTAACCCATTTTTGTTGCAAACTAGCCCTTATTACAACTGAATAAGGTACCGCAGTGTTTACCTTGACGTGCTGTTGTACGTACAATAAAACAAAAAGTCACACTGAACATTAGAATATTCAGACAGTAATTTACATTTTTGAGTTCCAAACCTTTTGTCTTACAAAAATCCTAAATATATTTTTATCGTTCCAGGTGATTGATGGCTGCGCGTTCCGCGTATACGGTCATTGGGTGAAGAAGGGAGAAGGACAGAATCGCGCTGCTCTCTTCGAGAACACGCCCAAGACAGAGCTGAAGAGCCTCTACGTGAGCAACCTCAGCCGATAGCTGGCTTGGAAGAAGAACAGAGAGACTCCTTGGCACTGCTGGCTTCCTGGTATTTGGTAAGTGAAATTTAATCACTTTTAAATAATCTCTGGTTATTGATTAGATAGACGGAATGCCAGCTTTTTTTTAATGAAAAGTTCGTAGCCTGGAAATGTCCATTGGCCGCAGACAGTTTTGTTTTGTATATTTTATCCTTTGTTTAGGTCAAGTTAATTCACTTTACACTTTCACTGTATTGGTTAATTATTTATTCTTCATTGTATATTTCACGGAATTTGTTATGAACTTGAAAACACAGTCATAAGTTTCTGGGTTGCCAAGTAATTCTTGTATGTGGCGGTGGCGGGATATACAGTTACGATCAGGGTTTTCTATAATCTGGCTCAATTCTAAAGTTTTCATTTCCTGCTTCACTGCAGAAGTTGCATGCACTGAATGACAGCTTATTGCAATAGTGTTGTAATTTATGATATGGTTTTTCAATAATGTGATTCTACTTATTTAGATATATCATACGTGTAAAACGGCTATGTACAATATTCTTGTATGACTTTAACCTATTTTGACTTGACTATTTTGACTTGATGGTATTTATAAGAAACATGATTTTATAACTGATTTTATTTTTGTAGATTTTTGTCATAATACTGTTTTGTTTCATGCTAATAAACTTCTGCACAGTACAAATTCAAACTTTATCTACTTTATAATTGTATGAGCATTTAAAAGCAACGATAGATTAAAAAAATATTCGTCGATTATTTAGAAATATAATTTTTCATTTCTTCTGTTCGGAAAATTGAACTTTCATGTGAAGATAGACGGGTGGAAAATAGCTTTTCCATACGTAGGGTGAAAAGTAATTAAGTTTTTATTGCTACAATTAGACACGGAGTTAAAGATAATTGAGTCACATCCTATTATTAAAATTTAAAAAAACTTTCTATACTTTTAAGATTATAGCTAAACATTAAAATCGTGTATATTATGGTTACTGATTAAAAAAAAATACAATTGGTCTAATTTTTAACAATTTAAAATCTACAAATATAATGTTCGGTTTCCCGACATACATAGTGACACTTTTTTTTTTAATTGTCACATTTTGTCTTTGACAGTTTTTTTTTTAGTTTGGTCGATTATTGCACAGATTATTAAGCAGGCGGGGGCGATTTGCCGCGATTTTGTTGTTCATTAATCTTCTTACTCACTCCCACCTGCAGCTGTCACTCATAGCGCTATCTCATGAGGCAAAATTGAACCTGGAACTTGACATAATCTGTGGTAGTTTTAGTGACAAGGTTACGGTTGCGTTTTTCTACTATTATTAGTATTGTCCTGTGGGAAAAAAAAGGTTGAGATTTTTAACAATGATTTGAAATAGTGATATCATCCGCTTTTTATGTACTCTGCTGTCTTCCGGTCCGTTACTGTACTTGTAATCGTGTGTTTTTTATAAAACGACAGTAAACAAACTGATATGTGATGTAAAAACTTGAGGTTTCATCTCTCGCCAAACAACATAATATCTCATCATCGCATCACAATCTCACAGCTAAATTTATTTATTTTTCCTCACAGTCGAAATGAAAATTACAGTGTTTAACTTGGGTGAAAGTACCCATTTCACTCTGGAATTATTAGCGCTCTCACTCCGTTCGAGCGCCAAAAACATCTCGAGTGAAATGGGTCACTTTCTCCCCTTGTATAACAATCTACTTATGGTCTTTCTAATTAAAAAAAAAAACATAGTACAGGATTATTTATTTAAAAATAAGAGCCTTTATGTAAACCAACCAGTTTTATAAAATAACATTGTTTTTTTTCTGTTTCAGGTGATCCCACCACCCGGGCAGCAGAAAATAAAGCGGCTTCGTCGCTTAGGTTAGTCATCCGCGGCGCACGCTGCGTTAGTTCAATTATTGTATTATACCGCTGTAGGTGTTTGCAGCGATACGTTGTACAAACGTAAAATTTTGTTTTTTAGTTTTATATTGTTCTATTTACTTGTGGTCTCGTTCACGACAGAATACACTAACACTAACTTATTCATAATAATGCAAATAGTCTTATAAACCTGTTTTAAATATTACACTGTTTTGTCTCGTTCTTTCTTGGCGCTGAAGTCACAGAAAGTAACTAAACAGTGTAATAACTAAAATAAGTTTATTAGACTGTTTGAGTTATTATTAATAAGGGGGAAAGATTAATTTTAAGTTTATATTGTTTCGATATCTTTTAAAAAACAAACGGATACAAGTTTAGGGATGTCATTCTCAATAGACCGTTATAAAAAAAACCTACTTAAGTCTGCTTGCGGATCTTAAAACAGGTTTATATTAGCAATTTTTTCGTTTTCGTCAGTCTAAACAGCTGCCAGCTAGTAAAGAAACGATTGATTTATACAAAACTGTCCTGAGAAACATTTTAGTACAAACATCAAAAGGTAAATATATTTACCTTAAAGAAACGTTTTGAATGATTTTAGTCTGCTTCTTTTCATTTCATCCACAAAAAAAGAGACAGATAAATTTAAAAATAGTTTTTACTTAGTGCTGTCTGAAACATGCCCGTTGTCTTTCTCCGTGATGGTACAAAGATTGGCAATATATTATTGCGTGATTGTTTCGTTTTTCGATTGTGATTGTGCAGTGTTTTTTTGTTTTCCTCTCATTAAATTAAGGTACACAATTTGTGAGTTATTTAGTATTAGTTGGCGACCATTTTTAAATTGTGAAGCATTTAATTTGCGAAAATGTCCTGCCGTGAATGGCAAGTATGTGATATATACGTATCAAACAGTCATATTTTTAGATAGACTTATCCTTGTATAGATGCCTCTTGTGAGTTAGGTAGTGTTTGCCTATATTATAGGTCGCTTCTATCTAGCAATTATCTATGTACAGCGTCTAAAATGTAATAGAAGCAAAAATTTAGTAAATTGCAAAAACAACTGTGTCAGGCGAAGAATTGAACCCAGTGTCTAACGCTATCCGGGCGCATGCCTATACCAATCGGCCACCGACATCTTGGCAAGCCTGTTGAATATCTTTTTCATTTATTGAGAAAAGGGTGCCTTTACAGTTATGGTGCAAAGTCATAGTTGAATAATATTCTATTACATAAAAAAAGCTCTGTTTCACTTAGTTCATAAAATTGTTTAATTCTAAAATCAAATAACTTATTGATTTTTAAATTTCGCTATGGATACGTGAAAAGTTGATACATTTCCATTTGGTTTAAGTGAAACGAGCCCTTAATAGAAATTAATCAATTAGTTTAATTATCATTATATGCTTCTATACAAATAATACCTTGTTAGTAATGTCACTCCGAACCGCAAATGTATCGCTAATCACAATATTAGTTAAGCAATTATAAATCATGTACATTACACGATACAACATAAAAATTACACTTGGTTAATTTATAATAAATGTACTTTCAAATCAATAAAATAAATTAAATAAGGGTTCTGGCCCACTACAGCGTACCAATCCATGATTGTTCTAGGAACGTGTCAGACGACAAAATATTATTTGAATTGAAAACAATGACACTTTTCCCACAAGACCGTTTAGTCGACTTAAGTCCGTTTTTCCTTGCTAGCCGAATAAGGTAAACATTATTTTTATTACTTTCAAAATAATATCTGTGAATAAAATTAATTTACTATTTGATTTATATAAGTGTTAAACGATGATTAACCTATGTAGTCGGTGATTTATGCGTTTATCTTATTTTAAAATGACTAATTTCGGTAAAAAGAAATGTCAAGTTTGTTTACAATATTTGACAAGCAAAAAGGAACGGACTTTAACACCGTCGCGTGCAAAACAAATCAAATCAAATTCTCGCTCCAAATAACGGTGATACAGAACGCTATCAATCTGTTTAGTGGGCAAAGTAAGAGTCTATTCTATCGTGTTGCTTTTCGTGCCTGACACGTTCCTAGCACGGTCATTGTATGGTACGGTACAGTGGGAAATAACCTTAAGTTTTCACTTCTAATAATCAATACTTATGTATTGATTTCAACATATGGCTCATTATTTAACATACCGGGTTTAACAAAATTAACTGCTTCCCTTCTCGGTGGTGATTCTGTTGCTAAAATACAACAAGTTTTTGTATAGGACCAACATCGAAATGCAATTTTTTTTACTTCTCCATAAAAACTAGCATCAGCTGATCGGGACTTTAGTATGAGAAAAAGGAAAAAGAAAGGAATACGGTTGATTTTGAGAGACCCTATATATGATATTTATATAATGTTCTGCTATCATATTTTCTTAAACAAAAGGTTTCTTTTATATTGTATCAACTCTTACATCCCTTGAGGAGAAATAAAGAAAGAAACATAGGAAATTACTAATATTAAGTAAAGTATTTCAGTTGTTATGTGCGTTGTGTGTAAATAATGCGTAGTCCTAGCAATAGTTTTAAAGCAATATTATGTCAAAAATATAAATTTATATCTACGTAAGCAATCATATGTGGTTGTAGAGTTAATAATATTAATGTTACGACTAGTTATTAATATAATTGAAAAGCAATATTTATATCGAGTTAAAAGAATATATATTTAAATATTAAATGAAGAAGATACTTCTAATAAACCAATGGATAAAAGCAAAGATGAATTCATAGTCTTATGAAGAAAAAAAATATTTTTTTGGCAACGAATTTAATAAAACTCCGTCAGTAAATTATTAAGGTTTGCGTAAGAATATTAAATATTAACAATCACACACAGGGTTACTTATTATTATACCTAAAAAAATAATTAACTTTTTTGGTTTATGACGATTGCAATTTATTAATGTATTATACTAATCGAAGGTTCACCCATGATTTTCAAAGTAAAGTATTTGTTTGTACGAGTATAATGTAAGCGATCTTAACATACTTCCTTTTCTCGATATACAGGTTGAAATTTTAATCAGTGTAAAGACACCACTAATTAATATGAACAACTTCTATTATGAGGGCAACAGTGAAATTAAATCGAAAAAATCAGCTGTTGTATTTGTATAAAACAGCAGTTTTTTTTTCTTGATTACACTATTGCCCCCATAGTAAAAGTTATTCAAATCCATCTGTGTAGTCTTTACACATAATTTGGTCACTGATTAAAATTTCAGCCTATATTTATATGAATGAATAAAACCATGAATTAAGAGTAAGCAATATTTTAACTAAGATAAAACAACAAAACACCATAACGGCTACAATATTTGTGAAATATCTGTGATCTAGTTTTGCGAAGACAGCTTTGGACTTGGCTAGTGTGACATTACTATTTATTAAAACATGTTTTAACCACACTAATTGTATGATTTCAAATCCTACACACGAGAATAAAATATAATCCCATTTACTTTTTTTTGTTAGGGGAAAACTGACTATCGTTTTTTTTTTCTGATATTTGGTGGGTACTAAGTTTTTTGATAAATGATAAAACAAATATGGTGTTATTGTCAGAAATATTTCTTTTTGGATTTGAATTTTTTATAGTCTTGTTTTTCTTTTTTTAATGATCCTTTCCTTGGTCTACACCAATTTTCGTATCTTTATTTCGTATGCCTCGTAAAAGGTGAGGCAATTTTAAATTTGCATTCTTTTGTTGCACATTAAATACCAACGTGTTTAATCGATTCGATCATTTTAGTACTTTGTACATGTTTGGTGATGCATATGACATGACACATTTATGAGTAATGCAATTTGACGGATTAATGGCATTAAATAACTATGAAAATAACTTTATTTAGCAAATTCTGATAGTATTCTCGAATTCTCGAAATTGTTATCAGCGACTAGTAGAAATATATTTAGAAGATATTATATAAGTAATTTACAGTTTTACATGGCCGTTGTCTATATAGCGTCATAGTATGAATCACTGCTACGTCTTTTAATCCGTGGATATTCCAAGAATGCGGTTTTAATGTAATAGGTAGGTACTGTATTAAAGAACAGACTAACTATGTACTAGTTTAGGTAGGTATGCCATTAACCACGACCATTCATGAGTCTAGTACGCAGGAAAAGTTTGCTTTTCAGCGTATTTTTTGTCTTCAGGCCTTCGAATAAGGTTTGTATTTGAGTGCCACAGCCACGGCCTTGTCAACAGACCGCCTGAAAAAAATGCCCGAAAAAGTCTCTTCCATGTGATTAAATTTTCCATCGTGTTCTGCGCCAGTCTAGGGGATTTTTATGTGATTATTATTCATTATACCCACGCGATACTGTGGAATATATTACATTATTTCGATCATAATATTAATAATAAACATCATTCAGATTGTACAATAAACTAGCCTTAGTCCCGAATAAAATAAAAAAGAAATATCTAGGTACTTTTTTTTTCGTGATGCTTATCAGGGTTTTCTCAGACAACTTGTTAACCGCTGCGACAAGTAGGAAGTGAAAGTCTGTATGTAGCACCGAGCACGTGCCCTGCCGGCGAGCGCTCCTCACCTCACCGGGGCCATAGGCCGCGATCGGGCTTATTACGTGTTGCATACTGCAAATTAACACAATACAATTTTATCGAGAGCGAGCATTACAGAGGAAAAGTATTAGATAAACAAAGTCGCGTTTCAACCGGTTCCCATAAGCGGTCGACTTGTTTCCTATTGGAGTCGCAATAAGAATCGAATTGGGTTGTTCGGAGTGGGGGAAATGTTGGTCGCGGATACAGCGTGCCGCGTCACCGGGCGGGGGGAGGCCGCGGGCGGCGGCGCGTGCATTCGATCGCTGGCCGCTGCAATGGCATCGATCGCGCACGTCCCGTGCTACGTCGCCGCAACTAGGGCTCTGATTGGCTCACGGAGGCGGTCACGTGACTCGCGCGCTCGCTCCTCATTGGCGCGTAGTAGCGGCGGCCACGTGAGAGCTGGCGGCGCGCGTGGTCAGTCGCGGCGTGACAGCGGGCGCGCTCGAACCGCGCGCGGCTCTGCCGCTTCCGATATGAGCCTCCTCGACACGCTTTTAGAGGCGGCGCGCTTCATCGAGCTCCAGGAACGGCGCCTCCAGGCCGGTAAGTCGCGATCCATGTAAGCCGGCCGGTGTTTACCCGCTCCGGCGGGCCACGTCACGAGTGAAACCGGTCCCTGGGCGTGCGCCGATTCGCGACCGTCCAGTCGCCGGCGCGGCAGTGCAGCGAGCGACCGAGCCGACGCCCGCCGCTCTTGACCTTGAACACCACGCAGCCGCGGCACCCCTCCCCCGCGGCCTCGCCCCACGTAAACAAAGGAAGCCTGAAATTCACCGTCCGCAGCGCAACGTAACTCCTATAATCCCCGCTACGCTTGGAACAACAAACAACGCATCTATTCGGCATCGCTGGCCACGCACACAGATATTTGCGTGTGTCAACTCGTATACGTGGGCGAGGCATAGGCAAGCTCGACTTTCGACTATCTCGTCTCATGTATTTCCTCAGCGAGTGGGATGTGAACGATTGGGTTAGTGTATACGTGGAACATCTCATGACGCTTTGGAGTAAGCAAGAGCGTTGAAGTCCAGTCAGCTGATCGCGACGTGTGGCTGGTTGAGGGGCGGGGGACGCGGAGAGGGGAGACATGCGCTTACGCATTCAAAGACACGGCCATTGCGGTTGATGCGTTCTGTAGTAATTGTACACTACATCCTCTCTAATGTGTTCATTATAGTACATAGATTTTCGAGTATATTTACCTCGAGAAAAACTAGCACAAGGCGTGTTGCGCAAGCGTGTCTATTCATTGTTCACAGGATCTACAATAGAGCTAGCTACATAGACGGTTATCAAAGAATTCAATTGTTTGCAAGCGACGTAGGCCCGAACGGTTACGTGGTAGTCTAAACGAGATTGTTTACTAATAAGTAAAGATAAGACCGATACACGAGGATTAGTGTTGCGGCAGTATGCGAGCAACAAAGAATTTACAAAGAGAGCCGCTAACTTACATC